>VWZX01006288.1:0-88512 GCA_013399015.1 Galbula dea
CAGCAGATATCAGGGAAATTGAAATCCCTCACAAGAAGTCTCACCCCGTCCATCTTGTAATTCCCCTTTAGGTACTGAAAGGCCGCTATAAGGTCCCCTCAAAGCCTTCTCTTTTCCAGGCTGAACAACCCCAACTCCTTCAGCCTATCCTTGTAGGGGAGGTGCTTCAGTCCTCTGATCATCTTTGTGGCCCATCTCTGGACCCGCTCCGACAGGTCCACATACTTTCTATGCTAAGGTCACCAGAACTGGATATAGTACTCCAGGTGGGGCCTCACAAGGGCAGAGAAGAGGGGCAGGATCACCTCCCTAGACCTGCTGGTCACTCTATCCTGATGCAGCTCAGGATACAGTTGGCCTTCTGGGCCGCGAGTATACATTGCTCGCTCATATCCAGCGTATCATCATGAACCCCAAGTCCTTCTCTGCATGGCTGCTCTCCCAGAGTGTACATATATCTTGGATTGCCCTTACCCAGATGCAGTACCTTACACTTGGACTTATTAAACTTCATGTGATACTTTGCCATCTCATCTCATACTTCCATGCTGCATCTGGCACCTTAAAAAATGTAGTATTTCTGCTTTAGTATATTGTTTGTATACTAAAAGTAATAATATTTATTATTATTATTATTCAGTCAAGCTTTGATTTGACAGATGCAAATAGCTCTTACCTTAATAAAAACGTATTTATAGGATCATAAGATTGTCAGAGTTGGAAGTATCGTTTGTTGTTGACTCAAGCATATTTTAAGAGATATTTGCATTTTGGGGGTGAGTAACGTTGCTTCTTTGATCCATGACCAGGACAAGTTTGAACTGTGATGTCTTCTCATTTGCTTTGATTTTTCATTTTAGGAATGAAAAAAAAATAACCTTCTGTTGCTTTATTTTCTCCCCTTTAAATTTTAGAGCCAGAGTAATCTTGGCTTCAGAATTTAAATGAAATATTTTAGATGCTGTTTTCTAAAGCAGGAACAGATTTTGTCCAAAGACACGTCAGTTTCAAAATGAAGAGAGAAACATTGCAGATCAAGCAGTGTCCAGGGCAGAAGCAAAAGACTGAGTTTAACTGCACTCCTGTATGCAAACTCTTCTTGAAAGCAGAATGAGACCCTTTCAACCCCTAAAATTCTGTGTTTCTGTGATTCTGTATAATTCATTCTGATAAAAGTAATTTGTTTTTTTGTTTCACAGAATCACACATATATCAATTAACAATATTATTTGCAAATGATAAAATCATAAAAAACAGAACAGCAGTAAATTCATTCGCTGTGCATAAGATCAGAAGCAAGAAAATGCTTTTCAAAAGCTCGTAGCTTCCCTATTCCATAGCTACTTTTTTTGGTACAAACCTGTGGTCTAACAATGTACTGGATGTTTCATAATAGATTTTGGCTATCTTGTACCTCACTAGCACTGGAGAGTTTCACTTCCCTTCCTGCATTTTGACAAGGTGGTGAAAAAATACACCTCTTCGTATATATCAAACCCTAAACCCAGCTCATTCATTCATTCATTCATTCAGTGCAGAAGCATTGAAATGTGTTTAGGCAGTAAACATGTTAGTGAATTGTAGGACAAGAGTGAATGTGGATTTCCAAATGCAAGGACAAGGGTTTCTCCAGGAGTGTGCCATGCTATCAAGCCCTTTCATCTCTGCTGGGGAACATGATAGGAGCATGAAAAGGGTGTGGGCTGTTGAGGAAGAGTTTATCACATGTGGGAATATCAGGGAACTTAACTCTTAAAGAAACATGATGAAGTAGAAATACACTTCCAAAAGTTATATACTTTAAGATGTATTTCTGCAATGCTTATCTATGCAATGAGATACCTGATTACAGAATAAGGTGGAAGACTGGCTGAGACAGAGGTTGTTAACAAAGACAGGCAAGATTGGATCTGTAGCTGAGCATGTTGTAATTTCTGGAAATTCATGTCTATTGTTGGTGAAACTATTATTTTAAAGATTAAGAAAGAGAAGGATTGGATATTTTTGTTAAAAAAATTCAGAAAAGATGGAAAATCCACAGTCTGGTAGGTTTGGGAGGGTTTGTTGCTGTGTTTGATTTTGTTTGTTGGTGGGGTTTTCCTGTGGGTTTTCTTTGTTTTGTTCTAAATAATATTCTGATCATTTTGTATTCAACTATTTTCAGTTTTCAAATAAAACTTATTTACAAGCTAATGGTTTGCATAGTCTCTCATATATACACATCTTTCACTAAGACGCATCCTCTGTTGAAGTTTATGATTTGATCTAAAGCTCAATTAAACAACTCAAAAATGTCTCTCTCCTGAAGCTGGAGTTCTGACAAGGCTGGTGCGCATCTAAAATTTACATCACTTGCAAACAAGTTAGTGCGCCAAGTGTTAAAAGCAAACTAAAACTACTAAACAATTGATTTTGTAATGGTAATGTGTAATTTCTTTGTTCATTTGACCTTAGGTTTGTTTTGTATATTTGTTTGTTAGTATACACTTCTTAAAACAAAGTATTCTTGACATGTTTTGATAATCTGCATATTGAATCTGTGCTTGGGTACAAAATAAATAACAACAGAATATGTAAAAATTTTTATACATCATGGTTAAGATCCACAATCTAGAATGTATTATTCTTTCTTATATGTTAAATTCAAGGTCACAGAAATCCTTTCTAATGTGTGACGAAAATTTGCTTGTCAGGGATGAAGATTGTGTGTGAGACATAATTGTTGGAACAGATCCGCTTAGTATCCAGGCTGAATTTGTCGGGACAAAAATGTATATGCTCGTCTTCAGGTGGATGTTCATTGACTGGTTAGTATTAGAATAAATGGATGGAAGTTAAGTACTGAGAACACTAATCAGATCCCACTGCACTTGAAACAGAGTTTACCTGAATGGTTTTGGTCGTTTTTTTCCCTAAGGACCTGACAAATACCGTTATTTAAAGCTGAAGTTGCTCTTGACATATTTAGCTTAAGATATTTAGCTATAATCCCACTTCTGTTTCAGAACAGCTGTGAAGGCACCACTACTTTTTTAAAATAAATGAGATAAGGAGATAACTTCTACACATTTGGATGACAGCGTATTAAGTGTGCCTGGATCTAAAAGTTGAAACTCTGCTTGTTTTTGTTAGGCTAGTTAGGAAGACTGAAAGTTCATTAGCTTTCAGTCTGATCTGCAAATACAGAAATCACTCCTAAATATGCAGTAAATTCCCAGTAAAGATTTTTAATGCAAAAAACCCCATATTTCCTTTAAAACTTCACTTACATTTTGTGTCAAATTTGCCCTAATCTCTCAGTGACAATTCTTTCTGAATGTCTGGGTTAATCAACAGAAACTTCAGCCTGAGTAGTCTGAGCTCTCGAAATTGCTCCAAGGTCCATTGAAAGGCTACAGATCAGTCCAGTCTCTGTTAAATCCCAAATACTTTTTTTGCATTAAAAGATGAGTATATTACCTTTGAAATATTGCCATTTATTGGTTTAAACATTCTGTGCCAAAAGTAGCCTTCTCCTGAGGGGCCAATTGCACGGTCTCAGTTTTATCCTGAGTTTGAAAAAACATTGTGTTTTACAGGAGAGAAAAGAATGGTTTAGTTTTCATGGTTTTCACAGTAGCAGAAAAAGAGGATTTTAGGGTAGGAAATATCTCAGTCTGTAGGCTTGCTGAAGATGTCACACAGTTGTGACTTCATCTCATGAAAACTATCTTCTTGACTCTTTTCTGAAGTAGATTCTTAGAACTGAGCCAGCTATAGCAAATGCTTTTTATTTCTTTGAAAGAAGTATACTGGAGTTGTGATATGCCTAGAGGACCAAGAGAAGACAGCCTGGAGATTCTGGGGGAATATGAGAGAGCAGGCAACAAAAAAAAAAGCAGAGGAACTTTTGGAGGGCAGATGAGGGGATGTCTCTACTTACCACACATTCCACTAGTGCTGGTGCTTAAGTGATGTGAAACCTATGTCTTGATACTCTACTATCAGCTCAAGATGCACCGCACATTTTTAATTTCCTTAGAGAAGACTTTAGAAGATTATTTAATGGAACGTCATGACAGGGATAAAATGTTTTGTAACAAAAATAAAGGGATAGAAGACAAATTATTTTTCACTCTACTTCCATAAATTTGATAGTGATTGAAACAATGCAAGGTTTCACCTCACATTGACAGATGGGAGCGCTTTATGCTGTTCTATGAAGCATTTTTGCCTTTCAGACCAATACGAGAGTAATAGTTCTGGCTGATTTTAACCTGTTTGTTAACCTCATGTTAACCTGATTTTAACCAGTTTGGAGCTGAACTTTTCTTAGTTTTCTGAGAGCTGTATGATGTATGATGATGAACAGGGCACTGGGACTTCAGGGAAAAAGAGTTTTTCCCCTTAGGAAAAAGGAAGGGGCGACTCAGGAGGAGTAGAAGAATGTTGTTAGTTTATGCAGGGAGAAAATTAGAAAGGCAAAACCAGCTAGAACTCAACCTGGCCAATGTTGTAAAAGATAACAAAAAGTATTTTTACAAATACATCAACAAAAAAAAGAGGGCCAAGTAGAATCACTATCCTTTATTGGATGTGGGGTGAAACATTGCCACAAAGGATAAGGAAAAGGCTGAGGTACTTAGTGCCTTCTTTGCCTTGGTCTTTGATAGTCAGAGCAGTTATCCTCAGGGTGCTCAACCTCATGAGCTGGAAGACAGCTGGATGAGCAGCAGAATAAATACCCCATAATCTAGGAGGAAACAGCGACCTGCTACTCCACCTAGACATGCATGAGTCTATGGGGGCGGATGGGATCCACCCAAGGGTACAGAATAAGCAGGTGGAATAGCCCACCATCACACTTTCTATTTCACTTCTATCAGCAGTCCTGGTTTACTGGAATGTCCCAGTTGGCTGGAAGTTTAACAAATGTGATGCCTATCTACTGAAGAGTCAGAAGGATGATCTGGGGAACTACAAGGCTTTCAGCTTCACTTTGGTTCACGGTAGGGCCATGGAGCAGGTGATCCTGAGTTTGATGACACTGTAGGTGCAGGACAACAAGAGGAGCAGGCCCAGCCCTCATGAATTCATGAGAGGCAGGTCCTGCTTGACAAACCTGATCTCCTTCTATAGCAAGGTGACTCACCTACTGAATGATGGAAGGCCTCCAGATATAGTCTACATAGGGTTAGTAAAGCATTTTATGCTGTCTCCTACAGCATTCTTCTGGAGAAGATGGCTTAGACAGATGTACTCTTCTCTGAGTGAAAAACTGGCTAGATGGCCAAGCCCGGAGAATTGTGGTGAATGGAGTTAAATCCAGCTGATGACCAGTCATGAGTGGTGTTCCTCAGGGTTCAGTTTTGGGGCCTGTCCTGTTTAATATCTTTATTGATGTTCAGACTAGGAGACTGAGTGAACCCTCAGTAAGTTTGCAGATACAAGATGAGGTTGCTGGAGCACATCCAAAGAAGGATAACAAAGCTGGTGAAGGGTCTGGAGCCCAAGTCTTCTGAGAAAAGGCTAAGGTAACTGCAGTTGTTCAGTCTGTGGAAGAGGAGGCTGAGGGGGAACTTATCTCATTTTACAACTCCTTGAGAGGAGGTTGTAGTGAGGTGGAGGTCGGTCTTTTGTCTCAGGTAACAAGCGACAAAGTGAGAGAAAAAGGCCTCAGCTTGAGTCAGGGAAGTTTCGAGTTAGACATTATGAAAAGCTTCTTCACGAAAAGAGTGGCTAAACATTGAAATAGTCTGCTTAGGGAAGTGGTGGGGTTATCATTCCTGGAAGTGTTCAAAAAAGGTGTAGATGTCGTGCTTAGGGACATGGTTTAGTGATGGACTTAGCAGTGTTGTATTAACAGTTGGACTCAATGATCTTAGGAGTCTTTTTCAACCTTAATGATTGTATGCCTCTGCAAATTGGAATTATGCTGTCATTGTAGGCTCTCTCCCCTCAGCTATTACTTATATGTTATATATGCTAATGGAAGTATGGCTTATTTTAGTGGGTTTTTTGGTAGCATAGGCATCTCTTTTCTTCACTCATTTCTCTTGCTTAAATCCTAATGCAGGTAACTGCTGATTGTGAGCTCCACCTTTCTTGACTGTTGGCAGATGACAAAGATTTAGTTCTTTGCTACAGGAATCAGTGGGGGTTATTCAAAAGTCCAGCATTTAGCAGCTCTGTTTGTTGCCAAGACTCAAAAGCTGATCAATGCTAGTTTCAAAAGCCACAGGATCTGTTGTGACTATGGGAATGTTTTCTGGGTTATCATGTATATGAAGAAGGGCCAGTGGCCAGAGTAATTACTTAAAAGCTGAATAAAGAAAACAGTTGTCCTGAAATACAACATATTAACATTTCCATTTGTCAAACCAATTTTTGCACACTACATTGAACACACACTTCATTACCCTACCTCCTTATTCTTATCAAGATTAATATAAATTTGGAAATCTAAATTCCAGCCTCGGGATATGGGTGGCATGGAATCTTCCATCAAAATTCACACCAGATCTAAATTATTCTATCTTTACTTAACCCTGGACACTTAGAACTGCACTATCCCTTGCCTAAGACAGACTGACTATATTACTACTTTTTTTTTCCCTAAAAGTCACCACAAACATATTATGCAGGTGTTTCAGTGGGTGTTTTTTCAGGAGGAAAAGGCTTATTTATGAATGCAAGCCTGACTCTTTTTTTCCACTTAGATGGAAAAAAAAAAGAATATATATAAAAATAAGAAACAACCTAGAGCATATGTGGAGCCTTTACAGTACTGTAATCAATGACAACTGTTTCACTGATTTGAATGGATGCAAGATGAGGACCAGGAACTTTCTTTGGTCAATATATCCTGTGGAACAAAAGAGTAATTTATGGCACTTGGGAACTAATGTTTGTTTTTCTTTAGCAACCCCCAAGCTTTGGTATGCTCTTCCTTCCCTTTGCAGAAGGGTGATCAGGATGTCAAGGCAAGCTTACAGGAAAGGCAAAAAGACAAAAGGTTTTCAAATTGGACTATCTCAACCCTTTGGGGGTAATTTTGTTTCTCCTTTCTTCACTTGCTGATCTGTCAGTTAATGAGGCATGTTGGGGTGACATCAGAAGAATGCAGAGCTTTGCTTCCTTCTTCCAGTTCTCTCTGCATCACTTTCTTTCTGTTCAATCCTATTTAATGCTTTTAGCTGCCTCTCCTGAATAATGCAGTCATGTCTCCTGTAAAGTGTGGATTACAGTCACCCTGTAGGATCAGTATCATCTTTGCTGGTCTGTGTTAATGTCAAGATCTCTATGTTTCTACTGCATCCAGCTTAATGACACTGTTAACCCACAACTGAAAAGCTTCCTTAAAATAATATTTGTTAAAAGTAAAAGGTAATTCCAAAAGAAGTCACAGACTAAAAGAAAGAAAAAGCTAGTACTGTGTGTGCATGCCTGACTTCCACAATAAAACCATCTTCTTCACAGACAACCAGAATAAAAGTCTGCAGGGTCCCCAGGTGTAGTAAAGGTGACCAGATGGTGAGGATATGCTGTGGACTTCCTGGTTAGAGTGAGGAGGTCAGCAAAATCTTGACATAACCTGAGGAAGCCTGTAGGTCACATACTGTTGGCAAGGTGAGTCCATCAGGATAACTAGAATTTGTTGCCTAGTAACACAGCTGAACATGTGCAGGGGTGCAATGTGGCTTTGGTTGTAGCAGGCATGGAGGAGTGGCTTTCACAATGAGTGAGGAAGATGAGTAACAGGATATAGATCCAGCACTTGAAGGGAGCAGATCTGGAAGCAAGATGGGTTTCCATGGAAAGCAGCTCTGAAAGGCAGGGGAGGTCAGGAAATCTGGCAGCGATCTAAGGGCAGCCTTCTGCAAGCACAATATTCTGCCACAGTATGCAGATATATTGGGACACCAGCTTGGCTGAGCAGGAAACTCATGACAAAGCTACAGTACAAAATGCAGTGTACAGGATGGGGACATGGGGAAAAGCAACAGAAGAGAGGCAGCAAAGCATTGCCTTAGCATGTGATTTAATAGCTGACTTTGCTGTGGAAAGCCAGTTCCCCAGAAAAAGGCTTCGCAGCCTGTGAAGGGGCAACATTTGGGATTTTAGAAGCAATTTGATGAACCACTGTATTGTTCTATCTGTGAAACTACTGCATATCTATACAGTCATCATATAATTAGTGACTTTGCAGTCTCCTGCTACCCTACCTAGCAACTTAACAAAATTCTTATAACTCTGGGTTTAAGATAGTCCTATAGCATCTTCATGGGAAACGATGGCTGGAAAGCTGCCTGGCAGAGAAGGACCTGGGAGTGTTGTCTGACAGTTGGCTGAATATGAGCCAGCAGTGTGCTCAGCTGGCCAAGGATGTCAACAGCATCCTGGCTTGTATCATAAACAGCGCGGCCAGCAGAACTAGGGAAGTGAGCGCCCCTCCGTACTTGTGTCGAGGGTCGAGGTTGGGCTGACCACCAACCCAATGACAGACGCTTCCCTCTTACCCCCCTCGCCCTCCCTGACGGGAACGGAAAAGGGATAAGAGAGAGACAGAGAGACTTGTGGATTGGAAAATAAAACTAGAACTACTTTAATAATAATAATAATATTAATGAAATACATACAAATACGTACAGAACCCAATACCAAACCCCAACCCCCCCTTAATGGTAACTACGTCACCACTGATACTGTGGCAGTAGGCTTCAGCAGCAGATGCGTCCGGCTCGGGGTCTGGATCCTGGTACTGGATGCAGGAACTTTGGGATCACCGAAGCACAGGAGAACAATNGGGATGGAATACTTTAGTTGGCCAGTTTGGGGTCACCTGTCCTGTCTGCTCCTCCCTGAAGGTGCAGCCTTTACCCTGCACCCCTCAACAGGAGACACAAGATTCAGCAGTGACCTTGCTCTGCATACCAATCCCTGGTAGTAAATCTAAACATTAGGCCTTATCACTGCTAGAAGCTGGCAGTGTCTGTGAAAACATGCTGCTAGTTTCAGAAAGTGCAGTTTCTTAGAGGAGCTTCAGCCAAAAAGTAAAATCACTGAACAAAATTAGTCCTGTTCTAACCCAAACCAGGACAACTTGGCACTAGGGAGGTCGTGCCTCAGCTACTGTGTTCAGTATTTTATTCACTGAAAGGATTGCCAAGCATTGGAACAGGTTGCAGAGGGAAGTGTTTGAGTCACCATCCCTGGAGCTATTTAAGAGGCATGTAGATGTGGTTCTTAGGGACATAATTTAATGGTGAACTTGGCAGTGTTAGGTTTACAGTTGGACTCGGTAATCATAAAGGTCTTTTCCAACCAAAGTGATTCTCTGATTCTCTTATAGATAAATGCTTGGTTAAAATTTTGTAACTTTACTAAAATCTATGGATACCCTGGCTGTCAAGTACTAGCCCCTACTGTGTCGTCTGCAAACTTGCTGACGTGCACTTGATCCCACTGTCTATGTCATTAATAAAGATGTTGAGGAGTACCTGTCCCAAGGCAGAGCCTTGAGGGCCACCACTCACCACTGTTCTCCACCTAGACATAGAGCCATTGACCTCAACTCTATGGCCACGTCCTTTCAGGCAATTTCTTATCTATCTAGTAGTCCACCCTTCAAATCCATATCTCTCCAATTTAGAGATAATGATGTCATGTGGAACAGTGTCAAAGGCCTTACAGAAATCAAGTATACTATATCAATTGGTCTTCCCTCCTTGACTGCCACAGTAGGCAGGCACAGAGGTGAGGTTCACTGTTCTGTAGTTCTCCTGGTCCTCCTTTCTGCCCTTTTTGAAAATAGGGATGATGTTACACATTTTCTAGACTCCTGGGACATTGCCTGACTGCCATGACTTTTCAAATGTGAGGGAGAGTGGTCTTGCAACTATGTCTGCCACTTCACTGATGTTCAGGACTACCTGATAAGGTAATTAGAACATCCTCAGGAAATTCTATCTTTTTTATCTAACTTTTTGCTACCCTTGTCTGCTGGGGCTGCTGGCATGCAGGCAGAAGACTGCAGACCACTCTGGGGCAGGTGAGAATTCCCCATCTAAGAGCAGAATGTGGTAGAGCTGCCCTAGGATGTCAGGTTTTAACAAATCTACAGTCTTCAGTGCTCAGGTCAGGATAGCAGAATTCTCTCTCAGGCAAAATTTTAGGAATCCAGACTCCTGAGCAGTGCATGAGATAAGCTGTCAAAACTAAAGTTTCAGCTGGTCATTATTGAAATGCCTCTGCACATTTCTGATGAAGATATATTACCTTGATATATTTGTGTGTTTTGTAACTGATATATTTTAATGTATCAGTATATGAATTTCCCACCACTCCAGCATTGCAGGGTCTTTTGTAACAGCATGCTATTTTATGTTCTGTTATGCTGAATGATGTTTATATCTATATAGACATAGATATAAATATAGATATATTTAGTTTTCTTGGACTTTTAGTACTATCATATCATGTGTGAAATCCCTCTGTGCCTGCTGTTAATCCTCCAAATACAACTGAAAACATAGCTATACTAGTTCAAAGAAAACATAGTTTAGGTATTGCTTTTCTCTGTTAGCTCTGTAACATATATTTCTTTGAGTCTTAAAACTTTGCCTTAATAAATTAACAAGCAATGTACTGATTTAGTGGTTTGCAAATATATTTCCCCGGTATATGTTGCACATCAAGTTCTGATCTTGTTAAATTGCATAAAGTTTACTGAAATAAATTTTCAGCATGCATGCAAGTAAATAAATTTTGTGTCAATTCCTGCTAGAGTGTGGGAACTATTCTGGACAATATTATACAACTGTGCTTGAAATTCGCAAGTTTATGCTTTCTAAATTTAACTTGATGTCTTTTGCAACTTCCACCACATATTGTATTACTTTCTGCAAAAATTTGCCTTCCTTGTTTAATAAATGACTACATTGTGGTATAGTAGAAATATCTACCATCTTTAAAAAAAGCACTTTGCATTCTTTCTTGGGAGGAATTTTTAAGTGGTGGGGGTAGGAAAAATGACTGCTGAGTGGGGGAGGGGTGTTATACTTAAATGAAGTTACATATCTGCTTTCCCAGTTCTGTAGTCACTATTTTGATTAAAGTTGAATCACACTCACAGAAGCCTTCAAAGTAGCTCTCTCTGTTCTGTAAAGTAAGCTAAATGCTTCAGGTTTCTAATTCCTTATTGGTTTTACATAACCTTTTGGACTTGCTTCTGTGAGTCTTTCATATGCTGAACTCCAACTGATGTGATGGAAATTCCACATATGGAGGGCCTGGAGAGTGAAACCCCTTGCTTTTCATATGTTTTTTCCTCTCTTTCAAATATACAGGAATGCGTGCATTGTACTGGTGTTTTATAAATTTTATTACCTATTCCAGAGCCAGCTCCAGATTCCTCAGCAGTGAAAGTAAAACCCTATCTTTCTGCCCTCCCCCCCTCATCCTCCATGGATAAAGACAGAATGGCTTTATTCTCATTCTTAGGTCAGCAAAATTTGATTATCTCATGGCAGCTGAGTGGTTTCTGGAAGAGGCAAGAGGAGGAGGAGAGACAGCCTGGGTCAGTCAGGGTGCAAAGGGCCATGAAGGGTCAAAGAGTCTGGTCATGCCTCCTTGTTATATCTCTCTCTTCATCACACTGTCCTCCAGATACAACACTCTTCCCTTCCCAAACCCTTTGATTCTGCTGTGTTTGAAAACGAAATCACAGAAAATTTCTGTAACTTGAGACACAGTAAAAGGTGTAAGGAAAGTAAAGTAATAAGAAACAATATAATGATAAATAAATTTATTAAATAACAATTTTTTTTTCCCAGAAGATCACTGTGAATCACTGTCAAAGTGAAAAAAAATACAGAGAATATAGGTTTGGACATTTCTTTTGAATGGTCACAAGAGGGAAAAGCCTCCAGACATTGAGAAAACATGTTCATCTTAAAGTCTGTATTCGAACGAAAATACTAGAAATATGATTTCATAGTGCTGGTGTGTAGCAGTCACAAATAGAAACTACCGATGACTTGAACATCACTGAAGTTATGGACATGCTTTAATTTTTTATTATTTTATCTGGATGATATTTCCACATTTTTTCTCCCACTGTTAAATGCCAAATTTTTTAGATGGGCAATATACATGTCCCTTGTTTGCTTTTATTAAGACATATATTTTGCAATAATGCCTTTGTAACTGACATTTTGAAACTTAGGAAGATTCCCATAAAATTTTTTCGTAAGTATGATGTCAAGCAGAAGTTTTCTTTAGAAGAGAATAGGCATTAAATTAAGAATATTCTCTGAGAGTCATATCATGAAACTTCAACATATTAATTATCACTAATAATAAAGCTGAAACTATAGTGTGTAAGCTGCCATGAAATGGAAAAGTTCCCATTCATTTAAAGAGGTTATGAATACACTAATTTCCATGGGCTCTCTGGAGCAAGACCATAACTAACTGTCTTCTGAATGGCACTGCCAACTTGTAACTCCATTGAAGGGGGCAATACGTCACCAACGGATGCCTTTGAAGAAACTGGAAAGTGCTAGGATTGCAAAGAATTGCATTCTTGCAGAATCATTAAAAAGATGGCTTGCTTGTCTCTCAACTCTGAGATTTAAACCTTTTCAGCCTATTCCTTTTTTATTTTCCTTCCTTGCGCTCCAAATAAACACAAAAAGGAAATTTGGAGAAACGTGACAACTTTTTTGGAGACACCTGCTGCTTTGGTTAACACCTGAGTAATAATTTCTAAAATGTTTTCAGCTAACTTGGAACCAGTGTACAAGAATTGCAATGTCTAAACTACTAAATCAACGTTAATGTAATAGAGGAAGACAAATATACCATTGTCCTACCTATTGACAGCCACTTTGTTAAGGTTAACATTTATCCATCATGACAGATGATTCATTTAATATTTGCTCTTTTCTCATAGTTAAAAAGAACAGAAGAACCTCATAGATTGTTTTATACACTAGCTAGTTTTGTACCCTCAATTTTGGTATACACTGAAAGAACAATAAAGAAGAGGTACATCTCATAAGCTGATATTTTGTAGACTAGTGAAGAATGTATCTAGGAAATACATATCCTGTGGGCAGTAAACATCTGTAAATATCTCGTTTCTATTAAAATCAGTTGCATACTGTGAACAGGATCTCATTTCCTAAACTAAACATTTCCTAAATACTCTCAGAACTCTGTTCTGCTGGCCNACTGTGGCCTTCCAGGGGCCTAAAAGAAAGCTGGTGAGGGGCTTTTTAGGAGGTCAGATAGTGACAGAACCAGGAGAAATAGATATAAACCAGAGGAGGGTACGTTTAGGTTAGACATTAAGAGGAAGTTCTTCACTATGAGGATGGTGAGACAGTGGAACAGGTTGCCCAGAGAGGTTGTGGAAGCCCCATCCCTGGAAGCTTTTAAGGCCATGCTGGGTGGTGCTCTGGGCAACCTGAGCTAATGGATGGTGTACCTGTCAGGCAGGGGGCTTGGAATTAGATGATCTTTGAGGTGCCTTTCAACTCCGTCAGTTCTATGATTCTATAATTGCTCAGTAATAACAAAAACATCTCTGAATTAATCAACACTGTTTCCAGCACAACTCCAAAACATAGCCCCATACCAGCTATTATGAAGAGAACTAACTCTATCCCAGCCAAAACTAGCACACATGTATCCCTGGCTTTCTTCTGTTCCTTCTCACTGTCTTTGGAGGAAAAGAAGGAAAAAAAGTAGAAAAGGAGAGCTGCAAGGAAGACTGAAAGATTTGAAGCATTCGAATAAATGTATGGAGGCTCAAAGAAAAAGGAAGACATAAGAAGGTGTATTTAGGGATAGATAAAAGGAATACAACCCTGCAAGCAGTGCAGGCTGTGTTCTTTTTTCTACCAGTGAAAGAAATAAGCAGTAGCTAGTTAACTGCTTTGCAATAATAGATCCATCTTGTAAAGATACAATATCATGACAGCCATGAATGTCCTCTAATGACTTTGACAGTCATGATCCTTTGGAACTTATACTCTCAAAAAAAGTGGTGTGAGCTGTACGACATAGATATTTTGTTGACTATAATATTACAAAGAAGTATGAGAATCTCCTACATATGTATACCTAGCTGAAATTCTTTAAGTCAATTTCTTAGACCAAAGACTCCAGCTTAGTTCCCAAAGTTGTCACAGATTTGTGAATTCACAATATATCTAGAAACTGGGTACATCTTCTATGATCTCTGACACTGATAAGGATCTTTTTTCTGTTTAGGGCCATTGAAAAAGTCAGCTTGCTGTGTTGTATTGAAATGATTCCATCACAGAGGTGGTCTGAGATGATGACAGGAGATGGAGTTGTGCTAAAACAAATTGCTTGCTCTTATGAAAAAAACCTTAAAAAGTGAAATCTCCAGCATGGGTGCTTTGGAAATATTGTGGCAAACTGATCTATAAAACCAATAAAACTTATAAAGCACATGCATTCTACTACAAGCTAGCAGACAAAAATAGGGGAAATAAAATAGAAAAATGCAATTTGAATTTGATCTTTTTTTCTTTTGGTTGTAATTGAGTATCATTTACACACCACAAAAGATGACCTTCGGAAATTTTTCTTCCTCCCCCAAAAGGCATGATGTTCCTCTTCATTCAGAGATAGTGAGAAATGGTGGTATCAGTAATTGTATGTCATCAGGGAAAATCTTGTGAGTTTGGACTGTAGATTCCAGGAAATTTTGGTCAAATGTGAACAGTTTTGGTTCTGCAGATCTACCTAGATGAACGAATTTTAAAATTAGTAATGCTTTAAGAAGTTTCTGTTTTTCACCACATGGATACATGTTAAACAGGTGCTAGTCACTTATGCGCACAACAAAATTTTGTTTTGGATTCAGTTGTTTGCATTGTAAGTTTAAAAGGCACTAAATTAAAATAATTTTTTTTCCTATCTAACCTTTTGATTTTGAAGATTGTATTTTGAAAAAAAAAAGGGATAAAAGTAAATGAACAGAAACAATTTCTTCTTTCAGGAAAGGAGTATACACAGCATTATTTTTCTAATTCTTTCTACCATTTCGTCTACTTTCTAACTTATTAGAGAATTAAAATTTTAGTAACTCTCCTCTCCTGCTGTTCCTCCCCCTATCTCAAAAAAACACCAAGGGCCATTAAATAACTTCTGATCTAGCTTGTGAGTAGGAAAAAATCTAAGCCTTAAGCACAATAACAGAAATAACTAAGGAAGATGTAATAAGACCCAGACACAAAAAAATTTCATGAAGAGTGGTCATTTCCAGTCACTTTTAGACATTTCTTGTCATTGTTTGGACAAACTGTATAAATATTATCAAATTAAATTTTAAATGTATTTATTCTCATAATTCTGCTGTGTCTGATTATTTAGTACCACAGACAACTTTAATTTGTTCAAAGTATACAAATCCTATAAATAAAATATAAAAGTAAGTATTATAAAATCTGAGATGTAAAAACACAAAACTCAATACAACATCAGCTGTGGAATTTTGTGATCTAGATAAGGCATCAGGCCTCTGCCTGAAAAATGAGGCAAAAGAGAATATGGTCATGCTAGTAGAAACAGAGGGGCCCAGCTGAAGCCATGGATTTACCAGTGCTCCCTTGTGATGGAACACCTCGCTAGTGCCATCCCTGCGCATCCAGGGCTGAACTCTCTCTCAGTTCCCATCAATATCTTCTACCTACCTGCCTGTCACCCATGCATGTACTGCATAGTCCTGCAGGCCATCAGAAACCCTTCATAGTAAAATTTACTCTTTGTGGTATCAACACTAACAAGGCAAGACAAGAATGTCTTCTCTGAATCTCTCATATGGTAAATGAAAAAATGTTATTTTAATTGATCACTGTCACAAGATCTTTATCCTGTGCTCTGCAGCAAAACATCTCTATCCTACTAAAATACTAAGCAGCAGGAAACCATTATAGCAATATTCCTGTGGATTGCCTTTATTTCATAATTAGCTGTGAAGTTTTTTGTCTTTGACATGATAAGGTTGCACTCAATTTTCTCTGCTTACATTTATTTTAAGTTTATATTTTGTTTTTGTTCTTCTGAGCAATGAAAAGAAAAAGCATAAGAGAAGGTAAAAGATCTTTCTGCTGAACTTTGAAACAAAACTGTATCAATATAATTACTGTTTTCAGTTAATGCCTACCACCTGGAAAACTTGTAGTCTGTGTTCTTGGCATTTCAGGCAGAGAACAAAATGTGCTGTGCTTCTGAGAACTTTTGATACACAGAACCTCAACTCTCAAGTGAATTGCAGTATGTAAGTCATCAGAATTGACAAAATGTCTGTGAGAAAGGCTTTTCCTCCTTCTACAAGCATTTTCAAACTCTTAGGTCTTCCACAAAGGAGAATGTCTAAGCAGGAAAAAAGCTTCTGTTAATAAAATCCCTTGTGTGTAGGGTCACTACGCCTATTGACTTCATTTATGTTCATCTGGAGGCTAAATCTGGCTAATTGCACATAGCAACATTAAATAGCATTATGCTGCTGAAGAATGACGTACTTCAAATACAGACATTGAATAAGTTATAGGTTCTTGAACTTGTAATAATATGATTTTTGTATGAGCACCTTGCTTATTCAGTTTTACAAGCAAACTGAATTCAAGTATCATCCAGTTGAAATACAGGTCAAACTCAAGAGCAAGAGAAAATTGCATAGTCATTGATAGTAGGGACAGATATCTTGGAAGGGTATAGGGACATTGCCCAGTTCCGTAGGAATGGTGCCAGGAAGGTCAAGCCACAGCTGGATCTCAGGCTGGCAAGAGGTGCAATGAACAGTAAGAAGGGCTTCTACAGCTATGTCAATCAGAAAAGGAAGGTCAAAGAAGGTGTATGCCCTCCGATGAGCAAGACTGGTGAGCTGGTAACAACAGGCAAGGATAAGGCTGAAGCACTCAACAACTTTTTTGCCTTAGTCTTCGCTGGCAACTCCTCTCCTCACACCTCCCAAGTTAGTGGACTGCAAGACAAGAGACCAGGGGAGCAAAGTCCCACCCAGTGTAAGTGAAGATCAGGTTTGTGACTGCCTGAGGAAACTGGACATACATAGGTCTATGAGTCCTGATGACATGCAGCCCACAGTCCTTAGGAAACTGGCCGATACAGTTGGCAAGCCACTCTCTCTGACATTTGAGAAGTCCTGGCAGTCAGGTCAAGTCCCTAGTGACCGGGAAAAGGGAAACATTGCACTCATTTATCAAAAGGGTAGATAAGATGACCCTGGGAACTTCTGACCTGTCAGCCTCACCTCTGTGCCTGGAAAGCTCATGGAACAGATCCTTCTAGAAGATATGCTGTGGCACATGGATAACAGGGAGGTGATTCAAGACACCTAGCAATGGCTTCACCAGTGGCAAGTGTAGTCTGACCAACCTAGTGGCCTTCTCTGNAGCTCAATGTCCTTCCTATACTGCGGTGCCCAAAACTGCACACAGTACTCGAGGTGTGGCCTCACCAGTGCCGAATACAGTGGCAAGATCACCTCCCTGCTCCTACTGGTCACACTATTCCTGATGCAAGCCAGGATGCCATTGGCCTTCTTAGCCACCTGGGCACACTGCTGACGCATGTTCAGCCGGCCGTCAATCAGCACCCGCAGGTCCTTCTCTGCTGGGGAGCTCTCCAGCCACACCTTCCCGAGCCTATAGCGCTGCTGGGGGTTGTTACGCCCAAAATGCAGGACTTTACATTTAGCCTTATTAAAACTCATCCCATTGGTCTCTGCCCATCTATCCAGCCTATCTAGGTCCCTCTGCAGAGCCTGCCTACCCTCAAGCAGATTGACACTCCCACCCAGCTTAGCGTCTTTGACACAGATCCCCACAACATCCTAGTCTCTAAATTGGAGTGATATGGATTTGATGGGTGGACTCTTTGGTGGATAACGAATCGGCTGTATGGCTGCATCCAGAGGGTAGTGGTCAATGCTTCAATGTCCAGATGGAGATCAGTGACCAGTGGTGTTCCTCATGTGTCTGTACTTGGAGCAGTGCTCTTTAATGTTTTCATCAATGACATTGAGAGAGGGATGGAACGCACTCTCAGAAACTTTGCACATGACACCAATCTGAGTGTTGTGTTTTACGTGCTTGAGGGGTGGCTTGCCATCCAGACGGACTTGGACAAGTTTGAGAAGTGGGCCTGTGTGAACCTTATGAGATTTAACAATGCCAAGTGCAAGGTCCTGCACCTGAGCCAGGGCAATTCTGGATATCAATATAGGTTGGGAGACAATGTGATTGAGAGCAGCCCTGTGGAGGACTATCAAGTACTGGTGGATGAAAAGCTTGACATGATCTGTCAATTTGTACTTTCAGCCAAGAAGGTTAACCTAATCCTGGGCTGCTCCAGAGGAAACACGGCCACCACATCAAAGTTGGTGATTCTGCCCCTCTGCTCCCCTCTGGTGAGACTTCACCTGGAATACAACTCTGAAGTCCTCATCATAAGGACAAGGACCTGTTCGAGCAGGTCCAGAAGAGGGCCTCAATAATAGAGGAATGGAACAGCTCTTCTATGAAAAAAGACCAAGAGTGTTGGTTTTGTTCAGCCTGGAGAAGAGAGGGCTCCGAGAAGACCTTATTGCGGTCTGCCAGTACTTAAATGGAGCTTATATAAACGATGGAGACAGCCTTTTCTGTAAGGCCTGCTGTGACAGGATAAAGAGGTATGGCTTTACACCAGGGGAGATTTAGATGCATATAAGGAGGAGATTTTTCACAATGAGGGTGGTGAAGCTCTGGAACAGCTTCCCCAAAGGCCTATGGGATGTCCCATCCCTAAAAACATTCAAGGTCAGGTTGCACAGGCCACAGAACATCTTGATCTAGTTATCGATGTCCCTGCTCACAGCAAGTGGTTGGACCTCAGAAGGTCCCTTCCAGCTTGTAACAATTCTATCAGTCTATGAAAACAAGTAATCAACAAGGCTATACTGAGAATCTGACTCATTTATTTATTTCCCTGGATATTGACAAGTTTTTTTAACAAAATCGAATAGCTTATGTTGAAGGGTTAGTAAGGTGGCACACAATAATATTTCTCATTGTTTTTCACAGAAGCAATCTTTTAATTAGAAACACAGCCATGGACCTTTCTTCAGGGGATGATTTAGGGATAAGAGTAGTGTAGGGCTATCGGTTGGACTAGATGATCTTGAGGGTCCTTTCCAACCGTAATGATTCTGTGGTTCTGTGATTCTGTGATTCAATTATAACAATATATAACAATATATAACAATAAATAACAATGCAATTAGAAACAAGTTAACAAAAACAAGTTAAACACTAGAGGACCATGTGACATTTCTGTTGCTCAATGCTGCTGATAAAGCAGCAGGTATGTGAAACAACGGTTGCACTGAGCGCTGAAAATTGTCATTGAAAATGACATTACATTACGTTACATCTGTTATTTTTGCTGCTTTCTCAGAGAAGGGGACTGATGACATTTCGAAGGTACTTCACTATGTCCTGGAGATTCTTGAGAAAGGACAAGAATGGGAGAAAATGGCCCATTAAGGAGTCCATTATAATGTTTTTACTGTTCACTTTGTAACTTAAGCACTTCCACTGTTCTCACCTAGGGAAACAAATGTGCTAACCTTACAAAGAAAGCAGCTTGGACTGGCACAGTAACTTGCTACTCATTTCAAACTGCTGGGACCATTTGACACTTGAGTAAAATCAAATTAATACAGCTATTTTCACATTCTTAATGGCAAGGAGATCTTAATCTATTGCCTGTTGTCTTTCTCTTCTCTAATCTGGAGGAAATGTTGTTTTCATTTTTTAATAACCCTAGCCCTTCCTGGGGTACCAAGGGGATGTTTCAGGATGGTGGTGGAGATGGACTGCCAGTGTGCCTGGGGGCACAACCCTTCACATGGGTGAGATTTCCTTTTTGTCTAGTAGGATTTTAGGGGTTCACTCTTAACTGGTCCTTTAGTTTTCTCGCTGACATGCTTTCCAATTTGTTTATTGTCTTGCTGCTACTCTCTGCCTTATCTTTTCAGCATACCCTACAGGGAGCTGCCACAGGATTGGACTCTCTGGAGTGGTGGGCTACAAATCTGGGTACTGAGCTAGATTATCAGCATCATTAGACTCTTGCTCTTTCCTCTGGAACACACTTCATGTATACACATGCACTCAGAGGTGCAGTATTCAACCCTGGCTGGCTTCTAGTGTCCCATTTTGGGACCATTTTGGGAATGATAACATGCAAGACGAAGCATAGTGACTTCATCATTCAAGACTTAAACAAACTGCTCCTTATAAACCAGTGATCATGCCTAAAAGTGTGTGCAGTCTATATGACAGAACATGCATTAACATTAAATGGAGCGCCAACTGTATTTCCTAGGTAAAAAATGGGAAAAGTACTGTAAAAAGTATGAAAGAAATCATCATGATAACTCTTTGCTGCAACTCTGCCCCATGCTCTGGGCCCCTAGCTGTCAATGAGGAATATGGTTTCTTACATGCCTTTAAATATCCTGGCTGTGTTTACTTTTCAGCTTCTTTGTAAATGATCAGGACACAGGACTTGAGGGGATGGTTAACAAATTCACTGATGACACTAAGCTGGGAGGAGCTGTTGAATCCCTCTAGGGCAGTGAGGCCCTACAGAGGGACCTTGACAAATCAGAGTGTTGTGCAGTCACCAATGGAATGAGATTTAACAAGAGCATAATTCGAAGAAAGAACTTCTAAAACCATTTGCTTTCTAGCACTCCTCACCAAAGTGGTAGGATAGGTGCATCTGGGTTTGGTGTTCGATTAAAGAAACTCAATAATAGAGAAATGTTATTAAGTAGGTACTCTTTTAATGACTAAGGGGTGACACCATCTATGCTTTTAAGTATGTGAAAGGTGGGTGTCAGGCGACTGGAGTCAGGCTCTTCTCAGGGAAGCCCAGTGACAGGACAAGGGACAATGGTTGCAAGATGAAGCATAGGAGGTTCCATGTGAATACACATAGAAATTTTTCCCGATGAGGGTGCCAGAGCCCTGGAACAGACTGTTCAGAGAGGTTGTGGAGTCTCCGTCTATGGAGGTATTCAAAACCTGTCTTGATACGTTTCTGTGTGACCTGGTCTGGGGAATCCTACTGTGGCAGAGGGCTTACACTAGATGGTCTTTCAAGGTCCCTTCCAACCCCTAACATTCTGTGATTCTGTGATTCATTAGTCTCTGAGGCTATATTCTGAAGATGACACATTCTTTCCAAAGTAATGTAGAACTGGAAATACTTAGCAGGGGTATGGCAAGGATATGAAGCCTGATCCTATGCTATTCAGTGGGTTTTCAGAAGATTGAAGTATCTTGTATACAGGCTTTTAGTCAGATGTATCAGGTAAATGCAAGGAACGAACAGTGCAAACACAAGCCACCACCTCTTAAAAAATACTTTCTGCAGAATTAGTCCAATACCAATAAGCATTCCTTTGCAAATCTTCTGAGTCAGGCACCAACACGTGTCAGAAGTTACATGAGTGCCTGATATCTTTGGCTGAGGTCCCTTTTGTCCCTTGAAATCATATTAGTTGCTTCACCCATGACACACAGGAAGGAGGCAGGATAAACCACAGCAACTTATGATGACAGACGCACATTGAGGGAACATGTATTCATGTGCTCTCAAAAAAAACATGAAAAGTTTTTAGTCACACAAGGCACTTCAAAAATCTTGTGATGTAGAAACCAGTAACACTGGAAAATCTGGAACTTATTCCAAGATACTTTGTTTTATGGTTACTAAGTAGATGACAATGGAACCTTTCTATACTGCTTTACCTACTGCGTTGTCTTCATGAGACTAATAAGATCAAGAACAGGTCAGTCAATATGACTTCAAGTGCTGGTTTCAGTTGATTATTCTTAACCTAGAGTTTTATATCTTGTTCTTACTAAGGATCAAGAAATTATGCTCTGAAAGGCAATAACCATGCAGGTTCCTGAACAACAGATTCAGGGAGAACCACTGTTTGGAAAATGCTGGTTGTAATGGAACCATAATTTTAGGAGATGGGGGAAAAAAGTATTAAAATTTTTTTAAAATATTATTGGGAATCCAAACATCTGCTCTTTAATTAAACTCATAATTGTTTCTTCCCAAAGAAACTTCACTTTAATTCCTTTGCCTTCTGGCAATAATCTTGAACAATGTGTAAGATTTTTCATGTATTGTGGAGGAAGATATAACCTTGGGAAATGGTAAGCTCTCTGTCTGTGCAAGCCCAGTGTTCTATGGAACAGTTACAGTACTGTCTACATGTTACATGGTAATGCTGCAGTAAAATATTTAGACTCAGTGTTTCCTAGAAGAATAAAAGAAAATATACAATGAGAATTAAAAAAAATATAGGTGGAAAAGGATATCTTTTTCCTCAAGTATTGAATCTCAGCTGCAGAGTTTGACTCTGTCTTGATGAACACCCACTCCATTCTTACTGGAGTCACTAGGCTATTAGTTAGGCCAGAGTGAGCCACTATTTTTTATTATGTAGTAAAACCCTTTTTTTTTTTTTTCCTTTTAACTCTTTTCAAAACATTAAAATATAGGGGGAAGCCTTAACTCAGCTCTATGCCTCCCACAACTTAAGTGGTGGAGCTACTGCTACATTCGTGCTTCCGGGAAGAAAAATAAAACCAAGGCTGAGAAAATATGAACTAGTAACTTAACAACTATTTTATCAAATGCTGTCTTTTGATGGGATAGGTGCACCAGCTTTCTAAATGGACCTCTGGGTACCCCTTCAGCAACAACAAAAAAGTAGCTTGATGTTACATGCAGTTAAAATCTGGGTCAGGGCAATCCCAAGCATCAATATAGTCTGGGCAGGGACTGGCTTCAGAGCAGTCCTGAGGAAAGGGACTTGGGGCTGCTGGTGGATGAGAAGCTCAACATGAGCCACCAAGGTGTGCTTGCAGGCCAGAGGTCCAACTGTATCCTGGGCTGCACCAAAACAAATGTAGCCAGCAGGTAGAGGGAGGTGATTCTTCCCCTCTACTCCACTCTCATGAGACCCCACCTGGAATATTGTGCCCAGTTCTGGAGCCCCTAATACAAGAAAGATATGGACGTACTGGAACACGTCCAGAGAAGGGCCGTGAGAATGATCAGAGGGCTGGAGCATCTCTGCTATGAAGACAAACTGAGAGAGTTGGGGTTATTCAGTCTGGAGAAGAGAGGGCTCCAAGGACACCTTCTTGTGGCCTTCCAGTATCTGAAGGGGGCCTAAAAGAAAGCTGGTGAGGGGCTTTTTAGGAGGTCAGATAGTGACAGAACCAGGAGAAATAGATATAAACCAGAGGAGGGTACGTTTAGATTGGATATTATGAGGGAGTTCTTCACCATGAGGGTGGTGAGACAGTGGAACAGGTTGCCCAGAGAGGTTGTGGAAGCCCCATCCCTGGAAGCTTTTAAGGCCATGCTGGGTGGTGCTCTGGGCAACCTGAGCTAATGGATGGTGTCCCTGTCAGGCAGGGGGCTTGGATCTAGATGATCTTTAAGGTCCCTTCCAACTCTGACAATTCTATGGTTCTTTGATTTTAAGCATACTGTGAACTTCACTTCCCTATATCTCATATATGATGTGGAAAATAAAAGACACTTCTAAATCACATGATGTTAATAAACAGGCACATATATAAACTGCAAAACCTGTGTTTAATGTGACTCACGCTGAAGAAACTGGCTAATTTTACAGTTTGTCAAGCACTTGGCACAGTGATACTGTAAATGTGCATTATATTCATCAGGTGAGCCTCGTTTGTATATAGCACCTATTTCACTGAGATAAATATACGTTTTGGAGGGCTGCGCTTAATGGTGTTTGTTGTACGATGGGATTAGTGACATACAGCTCACTTCTCAATATGCATTTTTAAAACTCCATGACTGCCTGTCATTTATTGGAAAAAAGCTCTGTTGGACACAAAGGCCTTGCAAATGTAAAGCGGAATGTTTATAGATGACACTGTGGGAGATGTATGAAAGACATATAAAAGTCCTCGTGTTTGGCCTCTGCTACAAACTTATACTACAAAACTACAATTTTTAACCTTACCCATTGCTGTTGCACAGCATTTCTGAGCAATCTTACTCTCACCACCAGACAGAGTTTTTTAGTTAGCATATATCTTTCTGAATATCTAGCTACACAGAAGTTTTAGAAAGCTAAGCCTTTGATGTGTGTCATACAAAAAAAGGAAATATGTAATATCTTATACTGTATTAGGCAGATAGTGATGCATTGCTGTGGCAGTATGAAAGCTGTTATTTAACCTCTAGCTTCTTCCAGCTTGCTTGCATTAGCTTTTCAACTGATGATGGCATTGCAGGAAGTTACTGAGAAGCTGACAGCATTTTATGATGCAGTGACGTGTCATTTACTCTTTCTCTCTCTGTTTAGTGAAGGCATGTGCTCATAAATATTAAAGAAGCACCAAGAAGAGAAACCAAACCCCCTTCGTGATTCACAGAGAAGATATAGTGCAGACCTGCAATACAAATATGTCTGTTTTGCTTTATCTTTTACTCTGAACTTTAACAGAATAATGAGTCCATACATGCATGTGTCGTCAAAGCCAGGAGGGGAGAGACGAGAAGGCAGAAGTAACATGTAGCAAGGCAATGTAAATCTTTACATAGAAATAATGTTGTAAAACCACAGTAAACAATTAATATTTCCTGCTTTTTTACTATTTTCCTGTAGTAGGATGCTCCATAGCCTTTAAGGATTTAGATACAGTTCTTTCTTACTATGTCAAAGGTTTTTGCAGAAGAATGGCTACAAACCAGTGGTTCTGTTATGCTCTTTCACTGAATAAAGAGATACATTGGTACAAGAATATTTCTTGACAAGAACAGTGCTGTTGTGCAGGCCAATAAAATTATAAACCTAAGTGGTCAGAACAACTGTTAACATCAAAGATACACAAAAGCAAATCTTATACATCAGGACTCAAAGAAAGAAGATGAAGCCATAAACTGCATTAAGATAGGTCCATAAAAGTCTTTGTAAGTTAAATGTACAACAGTTTATATGGCACATCATCAAGAACTATCTTTTGGAAACAAGTATGCATGAAATACAATATCAATTTCAGTGGATAAACTGCTTAAATAAAGAAAATGGCACTTGGTAGCAGACAGATTACAATGATACTTCCAACAGATTTTTTTAAAAGATATATAAAAACATATTTTTTATAGCTATACCTTCGAGTAAGATGCTATACTTTGCAAGTGTAAAGGCCATTCTGTTGTAGACTGTGACCTGAAGTAGCTAAAAAGACTGTAAAAAGCACTCAGAGGATCTGCGTAAGCTTCTCTTGCACCCGTAAAGGAAGTCCTTTCATTCTCTTACATTTCTCATAATTATTTTGTGCTTTAGGATGAAGATATGCATGACACAAGAAGATACCCGACAATAATATGTTCTCAGGAGAATTCATCTCGTAAATGGGCTTCGAGGTTAAAGCTCTGCATTACTGTAGGATGAAGGACTCAGTCTAATGTGCTTTTCAGTGTAAAACCTTTGGAACAGGCTTTGAACCACTGGATATGTGAATAAATGATGGTTCAAAATAATATACTCCTGAAATTCATTTAAAGAACAATTATTCCCTAATTTCCTGGAATATTCCTTATTTTCTTAAATATTTGCAAGAAACTTACTGGAAAGCAGAAGTGCAATAAAGCCAAATCATTCAGTTTCTGACTCTGAATCCGGCCAATCAAGTCTTATGTGCTTACCTATGCAGCATTATCAGCTGCCCTGTCTATGTGTCCTTTAATTTGTTTTGATAACATATATTGACCATTTTGATCAAAACAGACTGTGTGTACAGTTTAGGGGCAGGTAAGACTTGTCTATCTGATGGGTTTAGTTTCTACTGTTTAAAGCTGTTGAAGTTTATTTTTGAATTCTCCTTATCTTGCATTGCTTGAAATTTGTCTACTGTAATTGATTTGATTGGAGAATAAGATCAGTCTTGTTTGAGGGGAGGTTTAACGCTCTTAGTGAACATAGTTGTCTTCAGTTCCTCCATGAGTACCTGTGACACTTAATGACATGATTATCTTTATCTTTGATTACCACATGAAAGCCTTTTATGTTTGAAATTCAAATTATATGAGAACACATTGAATTACATAATTAGAAAATATAATGCAGACTAAATGCCACACATATTAAAATTTTTCAGCAATTTTGTTCTGTTTTAGTTTGTAAAAGACCCTGATGACTTAACTTTTATTATTCCTGATTTATTCCATGAATGAGAGAAGGATTAGTATCTTTAAGATTATATCATCTAACCACATGCCTGGCTCAGTGCAATCTACTCATATATTTACAAGACACAATCATTCTTTAAATGTTTTAAAAAGAGCATTTTCTGTGACGATTTAGTCCACATATGAATTTGAATTTTTAGTTGCCAGCCTTAATGAATTCAGACTAGAAGATCAGTAGATTCCACCATTTGTAAACATAGGAAATGAAAATTACTTCATTTTTTCACCTGTTTCCATGATAATGAGAATATTTTCTTCTTAGCTTAAAGGGAGAATACTACGTGTCTTGTTTCACTGCTTCTTGTGTTTCTACTGTTTTGAAACTGTTTAATCCATCAAGGAGAAACTGCTGCTTTTTGCCTAGTGAGCTGCAGTGCTGAGAAATTTAATATGGAACACGATAGCCTCCTAGTTATTAACATTATAATTTCTTCCAGTATTTTACTGGTAGCTTATAAATACATTTTTGTTACAACATAATAGTGCATTCATGGTCACTATTGTGTACAGGTAGGAGTTGTTCACTTTTCTTAAATATTTGCAAGAAACATAAACAAACCCCATATGTTTCAAATATTTCACTGAATACCTTTTTCCACTTCTGTGCATGTGTTCCAGCCATTTGAGCCCTGTGCTGTTTCAAAATGCTACCACTTACCCTCATGTTTTATGATACATTTTTTATTTTTCTGTATTTTTAAATGTGCTTCATGCTCTACACCTAAGATTTTTTCCTCAACATTGACTTTCAATCTTTCTCCCTCTCTATGATTGTCGCACGAACAACATCACTTTCAATTTTTAAACAGATCATTAAGTGTTTTTGTACTATAATCCTTGCTGTTTGTCTACATTGCCAATCTTTAGTAACTTGGCCAGCTTGGGAGTAAGTGCTCTGTGTCTTTTTCATGGAGAACCTCTTTGTGACTGAGTGGGTGCTCCATCCACATGGCAACTTCACTGGTATTTTGATATTTAAAACTTTCTCACTAAGAAAAAAGAGTGAGAGTGACTCCACTGCTTAAATATCTTGGTGGCTCAACATTTCAAAGTATGCTTTATTCTGTTCAGGCATTCTCATTAATTGCTAGCACAAGAGATGAGCCAAAACCCAAAAAGCTGAGTTCTATTTCTCTCCTTCTTCCATGCCTCTCGTCTTTTGGAAACTTTGGAAAGCTGACTCCAGACACACGGCCAAGTATCACAAATCAGCCAAACTCCAGTCCCACCTCTCCAAACTTAGGGGTTTTCCAAATTCTTATCCAAAATGTACTCCCTCATCTTCTATTCTTTTTTGTTTCTTTGTAACTTTCTTAAAACTTGAATATTCTTTCCTTTATCATACTTCGGCAGTTTCACCTGATTAATTTTAAGTTTGCTGACAATGGTTTAAGCCTGCCTTCAGTATTTGGATTTTGATAGAGGAAAAGGAAAGTGGAATCTTATCCCAATTGCATTACAAAAGCTAAAAACCAGAGATTTACCTGCGCTCTACTGCCACCGAAGGAAAATAAGACAAGACAAAAGCCTTGTAAATTAGAGATTCTAAGAGGTTCAAAATTGTGTGACATTTTTTGTCTGGTTTGTTTTGTATTCTTCACTGAAGTAATTCATAACTCATAAAGTTCCAATTGACTTCTAGATGAGGTGGTTTACAAAATACAGACTCTGCTCCTGCAATATTCAAAAGCAGTATCATCCACCCCAAGTGCTTCTGTCTCTAATATAACAAAATTGATAGCTTGAATGATATTTGCAATAATTGCATGCAAACCTGTTCTTATCTGCTGTCAGTATCTGAGACTTTAACAGTCATGTTTCCAGGGTTAGTTCTAGCCAACAGTGAGCTTAGAAACTTTTATGAAAAAGTGAAACTCCCATGTTGGTCTGACAACTGAAGCTTAACCTGTGAGTTACAAACTCTATAATGAGAATGAAACTGGGGATTCGTAAATGTTGTCAGCATAGAGCAGGTCTCTGACTTGCTTTATGTTCATTGCAAGATCTGAATGTGTTCTGTAAGGTAATGGAAGCACCCTGCAGTTATTGTCAAGTTACTTACATATTGCTCAAAGTGTATTTCTTATTGCCATACATAGTTAAATGATCTTTTCTTTAATATGATTTCTCATGGAACTAACCATAATATTAGTACATGTAGCTAAGGCTGTTGGTTTCCATCGTCAGAGATCATGCACAATTCTGCACTCTGTCAGTGGCTGCATGTAAAATCATGGGCAAGTTAGTTAGTCTCCCTTTACCTACGGTGTCCTGTTTGTAAAACATTAAACAAGTGTTTCCTTTATTTTGTGCACTCTTCAGAGAGTATGGCATGTAAACAACTGACAGTACATGCTGAGATACAGTGCTGGCTGAGAGGAAGGTAGCATGGAAAGACAGGGGATAAATTACGCAGGCTTCTGAATGTAGGCTTGAACAGAGCATACAGCAGGAAAAAAGATTTGGAAATTAGGGTCTCACTTTCCAAAAGAAGAGTGTGAGTGGCACAGAGTCATGTATGAGCCCACACAAAGACAGTCACTGGGGTGACTCTAAAAACAGGAACTAATTTTATTCTTCCTACAAAGACCATGTCCAAAAGTTGAGGAGACAATATTAAGCGTAGGTAAGAGGCACTCTGGGAAAGGAATAAGCCTGAGAGGGAAACATTGTTGAAAGAATGATGGATACATGCTTGCATGCCTTACCCAGGATTCTCTGTCAAAACAGAAGGTGGAAGCAGTTTTTGTATCTGCTGTTGCAGATTCCTTTCTTTTGCTGTTGTAAATCAGCTTTCAAAAATGTCAGACCAAGATGTACTAAATTACCACACTCTTCCAATTAAAAAATGTGAATACAGTGTTAAATTGTTGTGAAAAACACTGTAAGAGTCTATAAAGTTTTAGATATTTTGCTGAAATTTGGTTTTAGGGTTTCCTTTTTTTTTTTTTTTTTTTGCCACTAAGGTTAATGACTGTTGCTGAAATGCAACAGGTATCTTAATTAATAACACAAATGATGACAGTCTAACAAGGGAAGGAGAGGAGCTCTTTGTAGCTCATCACTTCAATAAGCACACTTAAATTTCTAGAAAGAAACAGTCCTCATATATGAATTCATTCTACCTGTCCCCACAATTCCTGTGGAGGAAGCACTTTTTCAGCTTCAATGTTGGAAGTTAAAAATGTTTCATGTAAAAGCATCTCACCAGTCTGATTTCTGCTCACCTAAACAAAATGGATTGAGCAGTGTTACATATCAACTCTTTCTCAAGACTTGCTACATTATATGTAGAGGTTCATGTAGGTGCTGAAGACAGAGAGGTCACAGGACACCAGTTCTGATGGGACCTCATTAAACCCTAGTGGCAATCAGTCTCTCATATAAGAGAAAGAGTGGATAGGCTGAAGGCTGAATTACCTATCTACTGCCCTGGTAGGTGTGATTGTATGTTCAATTTTACCTCAAGTCAGAGGTCTAGGTAGGGATTTTTTATACATCAGCACCTTAACATTTGAGAAAAGTGCTTTCATAATGACAGGTCATATAGAACTGGGTGAGCTTCACCTAGTCAGTTCAGAATATGGCAGTCCTTACAACTTTCATTCCAGGTTCTTTCACATCTGCTGAAGACACACAGAGGCAAACACTTACGTAAATGAAGATCGTGTCTAAATCTCCTCATAAAGCACTGTCTTTCTCCTGCTTCTCACTTTCCATACCTGAAATAGAAATAAATCTAGCCTTATAAAACAAACAAAGAAAATAATCTAAGAATAACTAGTAGAGTAAATAAATAGGTTGGTCAGACAATACTACCTTACACAAGTCCAGACAGATGACATCCGTAACTCTTCCCTTGCCCACTGATGTAGTCATTCTGCCAGAGAAGGCCACTAGGTTGGTCAGACTACACTTGCCACTGGTGAAGCCATTGCTAGGTGTCTTGAATCACCTCCCTGTTATCCATGTGCCACAGCATATCTTCTAGAAGGATCTGTTCCATGAGCTTTCCAGGCACAGAGGTGAGGCTGACAGGTCAGAAGTTCCCAGGGTCATCTTATCTACCCTTTTGATAAATGAGTGCAATGTTTCCCTTTTCCCGGTCACTAGGGACTTGACCTGACTGCCAGGACTTCTCAAATGTCAGAGAGAGTGGCTTGCCAACTGTATCGGCNTCAGCTTAATTTTCTAAGCCTGCCTCTGTCTATTATATCTCTTTTCTATTTTGGCCTTCATACATCTTCAGTGTTTATGTTCCTGTTATACCAAGCCAGGGTCTCTTCTTTCCTCCTATCTGAAATCTCAACACCTGTAATTTGCCCCCCTTCCTGCCCTTAGCTCCCTCCCTCTTGAGAACTCTGTGTCACACCACGTCTGCTTGTTCAGCTTTTCCTGCTGGCTGTTTTTAATTTCTGCTGATGTGCAGTTCTCTAAAACAGTGTGGTCTATGCTTGATCATTTTTCCTTTCTGTCCCTAGACCTGGTGCCCTTGGCAGAGTTTACCTTTCCTCTGTTAGCTTATGACTTCAGTCACTTTTCAGGCTCATTGCTCATTGCATACTGTCCTCCACCCCTAACTTTCATACCTTACTTTTCTCCTTTGTTTTCTGAGCTTACTGAGGTACCACAGTCAAGAAATTAAGGAAGACAGAGCTTTCTATATGCCCATGTGGACGTAGCATGCCCTGCAGCACCATAATGTGACTGCAAGAGACACCCAGCTCAGCCCCATGTTGGGGAACACCTACTGCGTTAAGAGTTCTTGGATCCGGTTTGCGATTTCTGCCTCAGAAAATAGACAGAGACAAAAAGAGCTGGAGGGTTAAGGCAGTGCAGGGGCATAGGCATGCAAACTGGATGAATCCTGAACAGAGTGAGAGCAGTGATTTGAATCTCCTATCTGTCAAATGAATACTTAAATGGTAGAGTTCCTGGCTTTCCTGAGGCATGCAGATCTTTGCCTTTCTATGCAAAAGCTCACTTTCTTTCTAATACAGAATAGGGTGGGTTTTGATTTTTCCCCAAAACCGAAAAAGAAGTGACAGAAAGACTGTTGGAAACATTCCTACTTTACAATTTGGGAGCAGATTCAGACTTATTTATTGCTGAACAAATGGTGTGAAAGGGTTCCAGAGAGCAATTTTCTGTAGAGAATACAAGGCTTTAGTAAAACATACATTCTCCCTGGAGGATTTCAGTATTTTCCGATTGATGCCTTTGCCTTTTATGGCATACGTTATGTATTGACACAGATTAAGTTTCCCTCCTGTCTGGAACAATGCGCGCTCAGGAGGAAAGCTACTGACCTAGCAATCAGCGTGAACAGCTCACGGCAAGTGGTGGAATAGAGCTCCTGGAGGACTGCTAGCTGAAAGCAGAGCATTCTCTTCAGCTGTGCCATTCTGCCTCTCTCCTCCTCTCTCTTCTTCTCCTCCTCCTCCTCCTCCTCCTCCTTCTCCTTCTCCTCTTTCTCTCGCTTTCTCTCCTTCTTTCTCTATTACATTTTCCATAGACCCCTTGGCTTTGTTGTGCTGCACGTCTGAGTAGCAGGAGGGAGGTTGGCTGCTTGCCGGCTCGGGGAGCACTTCCCCGCAGCTCACCCCAACCCACCCACGCCTGGGTCAGGAAATGTGAGCAGGGCTGATGGAGGCGGAGAAGCGGGGCTAAAGGTCTGCACCAGAGCTGAATGTGACAGCAGGCAGTCGAGTGCTTTGCAGCTTGCTCAGTGTCCGACGCCAGGTCCAGCACCGACCCGGCCATGGAGGGCTGCCGCTGGACAACTGCTGGCACTCTGTTTCTGGCTTCCCTAGTCCTGGTAAATGCCATTTATTTCCTGTAAATATGTATCAATTGTAGCTGATATTGTATCTGTGTATGTATATGAAGGTTGGTATGTTTTTAATCTTTAAGATCGCAATTAGGGTTTCTATGGAAAGTATTGCTGGCTTGAAGCTTTGGTTGCTGCAGGTAGAACCAAGAAGCTGATGTTGGCATCACTTTTGTAATCTTGGAGAGCAATGACCTGTGAGTAGTGATTTAACTGCTAGAGATTTAGAGGAAAGCTGTTTCTCCTCTCTTTAAATCAAAAATATATCACACTGCAATGTTCCTGGAATTTTCTTCCGTCCTAAAAAAAGGAATAAAACTAGAACAGTTGTGCATGTGCCAAGAAACCACGTACAATGTGTACTGAATATTTTCCTGCAGTCAGCTTAAATGAGCTCTCATTACTGCTGTAACTCAATACAGAGACAAGTTTATACCAACTTTCGGAAGATATGTGATGTGATATCCAGTCTACTTCAGGGCTGTAAGGCTGATAGTTATTATATTATTTTCTTGCATACTTCTCCTGATTATCCTGATAGGACGCTGTACAGCTAGAATGTTGTAGCTCTGCTCTTTGATTAGATTAAATGTTCCTTTTTGATCATACTTAATTTTATAGGTATAAGCTGCATGTTTGTTATCAGAAAGTCTGCTGTAAGAATAGTAATATGCACACTTCTGATACCATAGTCATCTTGGCATACTTTTGTTGTGCTTTCCTGAAGATTTTACTGAATGTAGTCATTCAAATATCAAAGAATCTTAAAGGAATATACGAACTTTATAGCAGCCTGCATCTTCTTATTTACCTGTATAAAACCAGCTATGGTAATCATTGTAAATGAATCTTAACGTGTTTTAGTAGCCACATGGGTACAGTAGGATAACCTGATTTGTAATGCTTATTAAAAATAATGGTATGATTTTTTTAAAAACAAACTTGGGTACAGAACCACTAAATACTAATTAATCACCAGAAATAAGAGTGCTTTCTGGACTGAAAAAGACTAAAAGTCTTACTTTGTTTTGAGGTCTATTTTCTGTTTAAAATACTGAATTCACACAAAACAGCATAAAGTCAGCATAGGTTCTCTTTCATTTGTGAAAATTCGAAATTCATAACCTGATAATTGTAATAAATTATGAGCCAGTACTGCAGTACTAATTTAGGGAAGATCAACAGGACATATGGTTCAACAATACTGTGTAAGGACTGTAGGATTTAACCCAATGCTAAGCCATAGTCATAACATTTGTACTTCATTCTGCTTCTTGTGAATTAACTTCTCAGTCCCTAATTCATGAAAATAAATAGTTCATTCTGGTGCCAACTGTTATGCATTATATTCCATGCTCTACTAGTTTGTATTTGTATGACTTACCATGCCTCAGGAGATCTCCCTCTTACCTCTCACCAGATCTCTTTCTGCTTTAAGAATAGTGATCTGAAGCAAGCCTAACTTTCTTTTTTGAAACAGGCCATTCTTTTCCTTCTTCCATACTCAGGAAAATCTGACTTGCATTCAACAGATCAATAGGTAAACGTGAGCATTTGACTTGCAGCTTCAACAGAGATAGAAGTTGTAGAATAACTTGGTGTATGTGTTACTGCTGTTGTTTATTGCAATATGAGTTCATGCATGGCATGGTAGAAAGCCCATAGATGTTTCTGAGGAAAAAGAAAAAGAGAGGCATTGTGTCAGGCTAGTAGTCTCATAAGTACTACCCTTTAGTCAAGTAAGTGGAATGAGTTTGAAAACTATGAGAATCAGCATCTGGATTTAGGTGTTTTACCTTGCATCTCTCTAAACTCCCTATCTTGCCCACACTGAGCAACACAAGCAGCCTCTAACCATGTAGCACCCTAGTAACATCAGCAGAAGTTCACAGCTGTAAGTACTGAGGCTAGGTGACAGATATTTACAGGTTTAGTCTTACAATAATGTGTCATAATTTCCTATATTTTCAGTAACACATTGTAGAGCAAAGTAGCAGTCAAAGCTTTTGTTAGGCATCCTTGCCTGAGTAAGGTTACATAGCCCAGACATGCATAGCCCATGTCAATATGATGCTAAGGGGATGGACAATCCCACAGGAGGTGTCAGCAATAAACTCTGCTGTTCCCCTCATTACCCAGCAGACTGTCCTGGTTTCACTGGGACTGGATCATAGACCAGCCATTGTCTACAGGCCATTAGCAGCTTCTAGTCAGCCAGGGCAGCTGCTCCAAGCTGCCTCATAGGTGTATCCCATACCATGAACACCATGCTCAGTATAAAAGGGGAAGTTCAATGAGGATGGGTGTGGTTTTCTGCTCCTCCTTTTTTTCCTCTCCCATGTTTATTGTCCCTTCTGTACATTCACTGGGCTGAATATAGGTATGTGTAGTTCATATTGGTATTAGTTTGGCTGCTTAATTGAAGTAATTATCATTTCAATACATGAGTATCCTCTTCCTGATTCCCCTTCTCTGTTAGAGAAGAGTCACTGGGTGGTAGAGCAAGCACTGTGGTTTAGCCCTGGGTACAGGTAATCACAGACACAGATATGGACTACTTCAGGTCGGATTACCTGGAGTGGTGTAGTAGTGAGTGTAGCTCACTACTCCATGAGGGTTCTTCTCCTCCTTCATCAGAAGAAACTGAATTCATTTGCAGTTGGGCTGTTCTTGAGTAAGGTCTGTGGGGGTCAGTAGTTTATTTGTTAGCTGCCCTAGAACTTGCTCTGTACTCAGACATGCAGTTTCCCTGGCATAAACAGAAGTTAGGTACTTTCATACATCTGAGAATCTAAGCCATAATGCTAGTCGCCTGTCTTAAAGACATAATATCATACTGAAAGCGACTTGAGAAGACAGTTTCTCTCTTTCCAGACTAAGACCAAGTATTTGGAGAATTTTCCTCATTGCTCTGTGGACTTTTGCATGCAAAGAAAATATTAGCACACTGCTTTTAAGAGAAATAAAAGAAAGCAGGCATTCTGTTCCAAAGATTTCCCTTTCTATTGGTTTAAAAAGAAAAGCCTAATACAAGCAAATCACAGTTGTCTAACTCGAAATAAATGTGGCCAAAAAACGTAAGCAGCCATGTATTCCTCTGAACTTTGACTCAAATCACAGTCATGTCAGAAGGGCATTTAGTCACATTTGCATGTTTTTTACATCTTTTCAGAAGCTTTTTTTAGCTCTCTTTGTTGCTGTTGTGATACTTACAGAAGTAACAGTAGGAAATGTAATAAAGTACATGTATCTTTTTCTGCAGGATTTTTTTCTTTTACTGTGCTAATTTGTACATGGAAAATAATCAAATACAATAGTCCATTTCTTCCAGGCTCTTTGCAATACGTTCCCCTATTATCTAACTGTATTGGATGACCACAAGCACAATTAGCCTGTGCAATGAATATAATGTTTCTTGTTTACATCTGAATGTACAGAGCTTGACAGTTTCTCCTTTCATGTGTAAATATGTCTACCTACTGTTGTATGTTTGCTACTCTGTTTCTGCACTGTAGCTATATAGAAAAGGAATTTTTCCAGCACAGAATCCAAAGTGCACACATATATTTTAATGCCTAGTCAAATGTATTTAAAGACTGGGATTTGATCACATAGATTGAATAAGGATGCACTGAAATACAGAGTTCACCTATACAAAGCTGAGATTTATTCATGTGACAGAATGCAAAATTTCTCACTATTGTAGTTTGTGGTCAGTACTGCTGTACTCTGAATGTCTCGGCTCTATACAGAACAATTTCATATATGAAGATCTATATGTTACTAAGTATGTATACTCTTCACTTTCTAAGTTACTCTAGAATTTTGTGTTTGGACTTACTGACTCTTCCTATTTTTTCTTGGAGTATATAATTTATTTACTCTTCTTCTACCAAGTTCAAAGGCTTGCATGAGCTAAATTAAGGTTGCGCAACAGAATTTTATTCTTTTGGACTTTAGTGAGTGGGAGTCAGTACTTAATGGAGACTGTTGAGCTATTGGTCTGCTTCACTGCTGTCAATAAAGTGAAACACATTTTGTTTTAATGACTTCTGCTAGATTCATGGATCTGGCAGAAAATAATAAAAGAAACTATGAAACCGAGCACTGCAGAGAGTCTGAAGATTGCAGTATGGTCACCTACAGCCACAGATCTGTCAGATGTAGAAACTCATATGCTCAGAAGGCACGTGAGTTAGTGTAAAGACTGAATAGTCCACAAATTCTTTGGGAGGGCTATCAATCTCTGCATGAGTGAATTTTCACTGAAGCAAACAAAACCTGAAACCCTTATAACTTGGTTGTAGCCATCCACATATAACCACATGGTTTCTTTTACAGTGTTGTCTTACTACAATCTGCAGATTGCACTGTTTCTATTGTTTTTCATAGGAATTTTCTTAGTCTTAAGAAAACTCGGAGCTCTGCAAACAACAATTACATAGGAAAAAAAAGGGAAATTGAAGTATGTTGCTGTGAAGTCGTATTCTCTCATATGAGGAAGGAAAGCAGAATAATAAGAATCAGAAAGCTGAAGGTAGAGAAAAAAACAGTGAAAACACATCAATCACCAGATGCTATGATATCAAAATGGGGAACTGGAAAAGGAGAAAGAAATCATTTGTTCCAGCCCAACCATGGACAGTTATGAAATGTCTTCTCACGTGGTGGACAGCAACTAATCAAATGCTGGCATGAGTCAGAATATCATACTCTGATATAAACCACAACTTATTCCTAACTGGTGTACAGGAATGGCTAACTTCTTGTGTTGACATCTCCATCTTTTCGTATTAGCTGAGGTATGGTGGGCTTACGTTAGCAGATGGATGACCAGCTTTGGATATTCAAGGTCTTACAAAATCTTCCAGACTGTAAATGTGTGTTAAAGCAAAATGTTGGAAATAAGCAAGAGATACGTATTTCACAAAATGATGGAAAATCTTCTTTAGGTCCTTAACCCTGCATAATGTTGAGCACAGACTGATAATAGTCAATGCAGTGCAATCTGATCATTTAGATGTTCTTTTGTCTCAAAGAATGTATGACATTTCATCACAGGTCTGAGATTTGTTGCCATACACTCTAAGAGTACATGTACAGTCCTATATTTTTAATGAGCCAAATCTTTCCTTATGCAAAAGGGAGAGAGGGTTGTCTGTTGAGCATTATACATACTAGAACAATTTAAAAGCTGGTTGCTATTCTTAAACGTTTAGTTTGCCTTTCAGGATAACTGTATGCATTATCTTATCTGTCTCTGTTGAAGGCTTTCCCACAACTGGATAGGGTCATCAGCCTTTAAAGTTTTTGCCCTTCTTTTTGGAAATAGCAAGTGCCATTCTCAGAATAGCAACACTTAATAAAAATATTATTTTATTATATTACATTTGCATAAAGTTGCTATTAAGAAAACAGTGCTTAAATTATTCATAAGCATGGTATTAGCTGAGATTTGAGAGCATGCTTCTCATCTAAATTGATTCGCTTGTTAACTGCATTAGAAATATATTGAATTCTACCACCTTAGACTTTGTTCTAAAGCATTTTCATACAATACATTTTATTTTGAGTTTTTACATATGATATTTTGATGTCATGCACAGGAACAATTAAAATACCTGAAAAAGTTTGTCATTAATATCTTCTTGTGAAACCTCTGAGTGGCCAATTGTCCTGGTTTGGGTTAGAACAGAACTACTTTATCTGACCAATTTATCTTATTTTCAACAGAACACTTTTGATGGGTGTTGTGGGTTTGTTATGATCTAAGTCTGACTCTGCACACTGAAGACTAATTCCAAGACCTTTCTCTGCTTCATTGACAATGGGTTTACTAAATCTAAGTGCATTTCCAGCTTTTTTCCTTTTCTTTTCTTTTCCTCCTTTTAAGTGCATGTTCTGATTAGAATTTAATTTCACATATGATCTTTTTCTTTTTTTCCTTTTGCAAGCACAACCCAACTCTTCCAAAATTATTATAAAAGTTTCTTTCTTGTAAAAGTTGTCATGAAATTGGAAGGCAGTATGGACAGGTGACTGAGGGAGAGAAAGCAGTGTGTGTGCTTGTAAGACTTCATCTGCTACCATGGCAAGTATATATAGAAATATTAATAGTTTTGCCACCTGTGAATTACTTGGACACTGCTCATATAAGCAGTCTTTCTTCTAGGTATGCAGAGAAATAAGTGGTATGTTTACTGATTCTTTCATAGATCAATTTTTACATTGTTTCCGTTTTCATCTTTGCTGCTTTTATGGACTTTCTTCCAGACCTTCAAGCCTTTAGGGGTTTCCCTGCGATTTCTGCCTTTCAGGGACTTTTGCAGAGCAAATTCAGAAAGTGTGTCAGGAAGGAGGGAAGGGGTTGTGTGATAACAAAAGATGTCCTGAAATAACTTCCAAGAGTGGTCATATGCAACTTATAATAAATTCAAACTGTCCCATAAAATAAATATAACTAAATTTGTTGCCATTTAAGTGTACTGTAGTGGTGTTGAATTTCCCTTTCTAGCTTTGTTGGATATAATCTCAGTCCCTGTTTGAAGTTTGCTAGTGTATAGTTTAGATCCTGCACTGTATTAGCAGACCCAGAAATAAAAGGGAAAAAAGGAAGCAGTAAGGTCTCCCACCATTATTCTGGCATGGTCAGTGACTGGCACGATAATGACATTAGATTGGTGGATTATTTATTTATTGAATTGTTTATTGGCTTGTTTAAATCCCAGTATTTTTTCCAGCCTGGACTCTTCAAAACCTCTGTTGTTGAGGGCAAATATAATTGCCTTTAACAAGCTTAAGTCTGTCTTTTCCCATTTCGGTCTGTGGACAGAGTATGACTGTAAATGTGTTTTGGTTATCACATTTTCATAGCTTCTGTAACTTTAAAAGAATGGGAGATTTTCAAATTACTGTAGTATCACCAATATGTTCCTTAAAGGTCTGGTTAGGACCATGTTTTAAAAATGAAAGATACAAATCAGCTGAAGGGGAGAGGGAAGTAATTAAATAGAAGTCCCTGAAACTAAAAACTTGAGCTGCTTTAGCTTGAATATAAGACTTTGCTTCCCTAATCCAAACTTTAGCAGTCTTGTCATTCTGATAGGCTCAGCCATCCATCAGTGGTGGAGAGCACCAGGGCAAGTGGGAGTGCATTATCACGTTTTAACAGTGTTGAAGACCTGCTTTTCCTGTGCAGCATACTGGCCCCAAAGTGTGCATGTGTCTTTTATTAAGTGAGAACAATGGAAATATAAATATTTTCATCGGGTGTGTTATTAGAGGACAGTATGATAGTAGAAGCAGCTAATACCCTGATACTGTTTAGGTCCTTCCAGCTTTGTAATTCAATGCGAAATCATTGAGGAGGAAAAAAAAAAAAAAGAAAAAGAAAAAAATCTGGTACTCCTACAAATTCCTTCAACTTCGTACTGCAAACTCTTAACGATTGAGTATATATTCCTTTAAAGAAACATATTCATTAATTTGAGATCAATTACTTTGTGACTAAGGGAGGAAAAAAGGTAAGATAAACTCTGAGGTTTATAGTTAATTCCCAAAGGTCCCATGAGCTTTTTGTTTTTCCTGTCTTCCCTTTATTTTATGTTATGATATGGGATCTTTCCTCATGATTTATTTTTTCTTTTCTTCTCCCTCTTCCCTTCCTCCCCCTCTCTTTCTTTCTACTATTCTTTCTTCCTTCCTCCCTCCCTTTCTATTTTCCTCTCTTTTCCCTCTTCCTCTCCTAATTTTTTACATAAATATTTTCCTTTCAGCTTTCCTGCCTCCACTGAGTCTTAAAGTTTCAACCCTTTATATGGCCCCTTGTTAAAATAAACACATACACAGCTCTGTGAGGTAACTGAGAGGGATGGGAAACCATCAGAAAGAGTCTTCATTTGGTTTGAATAAACCTCATAATTTTTGATGTTTATCTGAAATTACACAACTCTTTGGAGAGCTCGCCTCCCTTCTCTGAAATGCCTCCTGACCAGAGAGTGTCATCTTCCTGTTGCAACCTATGGTACCCTGTCTTAATGCTCTGTCCTGCTTCAGAGGAGGCTGAGCCATCCTAGGATTCGTGAGGCTGTTAAAAATCTATGCTGATGCAACAACGTGTTCTAGCTCAGACTTGCAGTTTCTTTGCAGTTTAAAGTTTCTAAATCCAGTCCACATGGGGTTTGGTGCAACATAAGAGAACTCACTGTTGGATGTTGTGACCTGCATGGAGAGTTAGGCTGGATGAACTGAAGCTGAAGGTAAATTGAGGAAAAATGGTTGATAAAGCACTTCTTCAGTGTATTACCTGACCTTTTTGTAGAGACAGTTGTTCACCTGTGGAGCTGGAAGTGTCAGCCATATGTCAGCTTTTTTTTCTTAAAGCTGATAAGCACAGCCCATCCAGAGCACAGCTTTCACTTCTCACCACTTAAAAAATGTTTGGCATAAAATAGGTTTTATCAGAGATAACAACTATAACTTTCCTCTCTTCTTTTCTGTGCATGTCTGTGGACTTTTTCCCCTCCAGCAATTTTCTTCTGTGTGTAAGGCAAACGCAAAGTCCTCAAGTGCAAGATGTACTTTTGAACCCATGCTGTTGGGTGGGTTCTGAATTCTGGAAAGTGATTTCACCCATCCTGTATCTGAACACTTTTGTCGACCTCACCAAGGCTTTCAATACTGTGAGCAGAAAAGGACTGTGGTGGATTTTGGAACTTTCAGGTTGTCCCCCCAAGTTCCTTAAAATGATCATCTCACTCCATGAGGATCAGCACGGCCAAGTCAGATGTGGCAATGCACTTTCTGAGCCCTTTCTAATAACTAATGGTGTGAAACAAGGCTGCGTGCTAGCACCAACCCTATTCACAATCTTTTTCAGCATGATGCTCCAAAGGACCACAGCAGACCTCAATGATCAGGACGGTATCTACATCCGATACCGTACTGATGGAAGCCTATTCAATCTAAGGAGACTGAAGGCCCACACTAAGACCTTAAATCATCTTGTCCAGGAGCTGCTCTATGCTGATGATGCCGCCCTTGTTGCACACACAGAAGCAGCTCTGCAGCGTTTAACATCCTGCTTTGCAGACGCTGCCGAGCTCTTTGGGCCAGAAGTCAGCTTAAAGGAGACAGAAGTTCTCTATCAACCAGCACCTCAGGAAGTCTTCCATCATCCCCATATCACCATTGGCAAATCAGAGCTCAAATCATTTCAGCAGTTTAATTACCTAGCTAGCCTCATCTCCTTGGATGGCAAGATTGACGGAGAGATAGACAACAGGCTAGCAAAGGCATATAGTGCTTTTGGAAAGCTTCATAAAAGAGTTTGGCAAAATAAACACCTGAAGAAAAGTACAAAGATCAGAGTTTACAGAGCCATAGTGCTCTCTACTCTCTTATACTGATCTGAATCATGGGTCATCTACCACCACCACCTGCATCTCCTAGAACGCTTCCATCAACGCTGTCTCTGCACAATCCTCAACATCCACTGGTCAGATTATGTGACCAACACATCTGTTCTGGAACAAGCAGCAGTCACAAGTGTTGAGGCCATGTTACTGAGAACACAGTTGCGATGGGCAGGGCACGTCTGATGGATGAAGGACCATCGTCTCCCTAAGACTTTGCTTTATGGTGAACTTGCCACCAGTTGCCACAAGAGAGGAGCCCCAAAGAGAAGATACAAGGACTCCCTGAAACAACATCTCAGCCTTGGCCATATTGATCATCATAACTGCTCTACTCTGGCCTCCAAGTGGGAGGCCTGGAGACACACCATCTATAACGCTGCGGATGCTTTTGAGAAAGCACACAGGATCACCCTTGAGGAGAAAAGACAACGCAGAATCGTGCCTTGCGGAACACACCATCTAAAGAGTCTTTCTGCTGTGCCTTTTGCAACCGCTCATGCCTATCTCGTATTGGCCTTTTTAGCCACCAATGCGCTTGCAACAAATGTGGGTAGAGCCCTCCCCAAATCTTCATTCGCAAAGCCTAGCCATGATGATCTGAACCAGTCCTAGCCTCAAAACCCCTTCTGAGTCAGTTAGGCAACAAATCTGAGGCTGAGCCAGCTTGGACCTGCTCTGTATTGGATCACCCATGTCTGGTGTTTACACCAGCGTGGCAGGATTTAAGTACAGCAAGGTGTTGTAACTTGGGTCTCTGAGAGCAGAAAAGAAAGCTCTTGCGTTCACATTGCTCTTCTAATATATATTTTCAAATAGGTATTTGGAGTGAAGGGTAGGACTCATCTTGGTTTTATAAGGCACTGTCGTAAAATGTTACAGGGAGCACAGCATGCAGCCTGTTGAAGTGATACGGTGTCAGCTCTATCCTCTGCCAGGAACTCCTCTCCCTGAGCTGGCTGCTGCCCTTTTAGGAGAATCAATGAGCTCATGTTTGGCACATTTCTCCTAGGATACAACTTCCAGGTTTGGGAATGGCTGTTCAAATCCTAAAGTCCTGAGATGGCTGTTTATGGTTCCTTCCCTGTTTTGTTGCAGTCTAGATGCTGTGTACTCACTATGACAACTTTTAAAAGACTGCATATATACAACTATATGACTTGCTTCAGAGCAGGAAGAACCTCTTGAGACTACGCAGAGAACACTGGCAATGTTCTGTCTTTCAGAGCTCACTTTGTGTGTGGAGCTAATGATGTCAGTGATGCAAATGTGTACAGCACTACAGACATTCTGTTTTCACAACAAAGGAGTTCAGTGTGAGGTTTTGTCATTATTACTTGTGCAATAGCCATATCAGGTCAGATAAGGTTAGGAAAGAAGGAGGGGTAATTTCCACCTTGAGGAAGTTTTAGTTTCCTATGTAAAAGGTAAAGATGCCATAGTTTCCTTTTTATGTTCCTTCAGTAGTAAACAAGCCTTGCATGATTGCACTCTTAAGAGTAAAAAAGGACAAGAGGAAACACAGCACTGAAAGACTAACACAGCAAATTTTTACTTTCTTCCCTGGGAACTGAGCTATCTGTATCTGTGTCAGTTGTCATCCTTCAGGGTAAAGAATAATTACCCACCTGTTGTTGTTTCCCTTGTCTATTTACAGAAGCAGAATAAGCACTGATAAACTACAAGAAGATCGCAGTGAGATTTCCTTTTCTTTCTCATCAATGTGTCTTCTCTTGTTTCTTCTCAGTGATGGATGATTATAATCCTAAAGGAAAATGTAAATTAGAAACTGAAATGAAAAAAAAAAGAGAGAGATCCTGGTCTGTTTATCTAAAATAATTTCTGAGCATAAACTAATTACCTGAAGTATAGTATAGCCTTCCACATGTGTGCTTCTGTGCCAGTGCCTTCCTTGGGGCATGGAGTTACTCAGATTAAGGGTTTCTTGTGCCAGGGGTTTTCCACAGATAATACTCTCTTAATCCTCTCACAGGTCTTTTGCATAGTTTTGCAAGTGCAAAGGAGGCAAAAAGTCTCATTTAATTTCCAAGACTGTGGAAGCCTGGGGCAAGTGGGCTGGTACTCTTCAGCTCAGAGCCCCACACCCAGAAGGAGGGAGCTGCTGCCCTCCAGGGATACGGGAGCCAGTGTACAAGTTATAGGCGCTTCTACCTCCAGACATCTGATGCTCATCGCAGCTACATTTCTTTCCATGTTGTTTACCAGATAAAACAGTGTTTTAGCAGTAATTTGAACAGCTCTGTAGGCATCATTTTGATTTGGTCATATGGAACAGCATGCAGTTAATCATGGGAGCGATTGTGTCTGCAGTAGCTCAGAATCTCAGGTGTGGTAAAGAGCTCTGGCGGTTTGGACACAAGATCATTTTCTCTCTTCATCTTCTTTTAACTTCTATGAGAACAGAACTGCTGTTACTTGGGTAAGAATCGCAGATAGACAGGTTTTTTTTGGCATGTATGGTCCTTCTAGAGGATGGGTTCATAGCGGGTCTGGTGGCTGAAGTCCTCTCTTCTTCTTTACATGGGATACAGTCAAGGATAATGGGAAGACAAGCTAGCTACCACACCAGTTAAACAGATTGATCCATCCTGACCCTGAAGCTGACCCCTTGGGAAAAGAAACCAGGTTGGCATTCATTCGTATTAAATCATTGGATATATTGCTAAGGCTGGCCTGGGGTTCTCTGCTTTCATGACATGCATGAAATGAACAGGTACCAGCTTGGAGCTGGAAGACAACTATTGTCATGGGGAATCCTAGTGCTTCCAGAGAATTATGCTTCTCACAAGGATAAAGCTCACTTCAATAAACCCTTTCTTCAGTACAGTTATTTTGGAAGGCTGGATGTGCTTTGGATATACAGTGCTGTTTAGAATGACATGAAACTCATTGCCTTGATACATTAAACATGCTATTTGTGCATTGTGAACTGGATGTGTCAGAATATTTTACTTATGATGTTTCCAAGATAATCGCTCAGAAAAGTTTCAGCAGCTAGTCAGGAATGTCTTACATGTTAAAGTTTTGTTTGACAGTAATTACCAATATTAATTCAACTGGCTGTGGATTTGTTCTGCCTTGTCTTCCTTCAATGATTTGAAGCAGTTTCAAATTTGAAGCAGTTTTTGCCAATGATTTTCAAGCAGTTTCCTATCAGAGCTGTAATCCTGCTGTTACCTTGGTTGGAATGTGACAAAGATACACAACGTTGTGCAAATTAAATCTTTTAAACAATATATTTACATTGATCAAAGATTTGAAATACATGTTTCTTAAAAAGAGATGAGGTCACTGCACATGTCTCCTGCTGTTACACACCTAGATAAGTGCTGGGAGCAGTTTCTTCCTAATTCACTACAGACATCTTTTTAGTACTGTGTGAAGTATTTAACATATATACTAACATCAAAGGATAGTCAAGGATTACTCAAAGAGGGAGAATGTATGGCTTGGCAAAAAATTCATATAGGGATGTGCTTGGATGTATCTGAACAGGAAGGGCACAAAGACTATATAATAGGGAAAAATACTAGTTTTCTGTCCCTAATATCATTTTCACAGTAGCAAATGACAAGTTTAGGCAATGACATCGAAGAAGCTTTGCATATTGTCACTGGCATTTCATTGTACCCCTAAAGAGTAGGGGTATGATAACAACCCAATGATTTAAATTTCTTAACCAAACCCAACACTGCATATCATCTGGGGAATGACTGTGGCTTAAAGTACATATCATTACCTCAGTCCAACAAGAGGTTAACTGCATCTTTCCTTATTTATGTTGCTGTTTAATCTAGGGAAGACAGTGTGCTTGAAAATAAGACTTTAGCAATGTTTTACTGAATGAGGAGAAAGACCGAAACCCTTGAAAATTGAGGAGCAATTAAACAATTTGATCTGCATTTATACACACTTTTTTCTGTGCGGCTTTGACAAAGAGCTGGATTCTGTAGAGATGGTGAAGTTCCAAATAAAATTTTAAATTCAGTTCTGGTATGCAGCTAAGATTTTATTTTCTTAAGGCCAAACTTTCTTATAGGTCTCAGGACATGAACAGAGATCTTGCTATTTTTTGTGTTTCTCCCTCTATGCACCCACACACACGTACATACATGCTTTTAGGAGAAACATGGTTCTCTCATCAGGGATGCAGATCCTGGCCGGCCATTTGTTGTAATTTAAAGATGTGTGACGCTTGTATTTTTACATGCTCTACCAGATAGTTTAAATTATTTCTGTGGACTGTGTGTAGCAAAGAGGGTAGGAAGGACCTGTTATTCGTCTTGAAGCCTGACTAGAACATGAATGCCTGACAGCTTTTTCATTAATTCAGAAATTACTGTTGAACACTGGAACTCAACTTTTTTGAGAATTAATTAGGGTTTGTAGGTCTTTTAGTCTTACATGATTATGTCACAGTATTTTTGTTTTTAAGAAGTCCTTTGTTCAGATCACAGCTTAAAGGCTTTTATTTCTTTTGTAAGCATCTGAGTGCCCTATCCACTGACAGTGATTGTGATTTCATTTTGTACACATGGTGCTTTCTTGTCCAAAAGCATATAAGGCTTTCCACCTCTTTCTTATTAGACCACTCTTTGGGGATAGACAGTCCTCATGCCTGTTTCCTCTGGAGCTGCTGTGCTGGGTGGTAGCTACAGGATCACCCTTAGGTTAAGTGTGTATTAGGGTAATGAGGGATAAAGAAAGGCTGATTTTGATTAATGTTAGCAGATTTATTTGGTTTATGTAGGTCATTGATAAGCTAATTTCTTTCAGGTTACATTTCTGCCGTTGATACTATAGATGTCAGGACATCATGAGTTTTGTGTGGACAAAGCAATGGATGTTTCCTGGGAAGCTCAGGCTGAGATCCTTCTAAAATGGAAAGAAGGAAGCTTTTCTGATACCAGCAGCAGGGCATAATAAGCCTTGACAACTCTTTGCATTTTGCTTCTTTGGCATACACTGACATTTTAAGAAGCACCAACATGGGATACTTCTACCAAAGTTAAGAGTTTTTCTAAGAGGAAGGTGTTATTTAAAGGAAGCTTTAACTAATAGAAGCTTTACTCCTTGAAGCTTTAAAGGCATTTAAGGCATGTACACACACACCACACCCTACTCCCCTGCTTTCTTTCACCTTTTTTTTTTCCCCTGTTGAATATTTTTGGTAGGAACTTCAGGGCTTTAAAGGACTGCTGTAGGAGTTCTTGTTTTACAGAACACTGCAATGTTCTTGACTGTCATCCTGAGTGTTTTAATGTAGGTTCTTCGGTCTAGTTCTTTGTTGAAAGTGGGTAAATTGTTAATTTTGAAAAATCTGTGCTAAACAGTGAATTTTTAGCTGGTAATTGTATATATCCTTTGAACCTGAAATAGACCTGCAACAGATAATCTTATTCAGATTTAAAATGGATTTTCAGGCATTGCTAGAAATACAAGCTCAATCTTAACTGTGTAGTTCACAGGAGGGAAAACCACTCTACTTTCTTTAATGTTAAACATGGATGGAGTTGAAATGAATTATGTTTATTCTACTTGTTAAAACGTCGAGCCTGTTCCAGCTTGAAGTCACATGCTTTCTGGGAATATATAGGTCTTATAACAAATTTTGGAGTGCAAGTAACAGACATGGATCTCCTCTGGGTGGGACTACAAAATTTGTAGTCTTAAAATTTCTAGCTGTGCTGATGCTTATAATTTGTGAAAAAGTAAGACTACTTGATTCAGGCGACTTTACCTTGCAACTCTTTTTAATTATGTCTTTGGGCTTTCAACCGGTGGTGAATGATCAGAGCAAGCATCCATCAGTAGTTGTAGGAGTCTTGGATGGACAGGGAAGGACATCAAGCATGTTAGGCTTGCTAGTATCAGATGTATTGGAACTGGTTGGTAAGAAGCTGTGGTGAAATACACAAGATATGCAAGCTCGTGGCCATGAAGCAAGGAAGCAAAGAACACTGAGGACCAAACAACAATATAGACTGTGGAATTCCCCTGCAGTGGAAAAGTACTGGCTAAGGGGAAACAAAGAGTAGTTTTGAAATCTGTTAGCTTGTAGGCTGCTTAGTCTTTTAGCCAATCAATGTAAAACGCATCAAAAAATGGACCAATGAGAGAAAGCCACGCACAGCTAAAATAGTATCTATTCTCATGCTTGTAATCAATAAATTTGACATCTTGCTTGCATCAAGCTGCGTTCCGTCTCTCAATCACAGAAGGTAGTGTGAAGTTATTTGTTTTCTTGTAAACTAAAAGCACAGACACATTTTACTTTTAACAGAGTAAAAGCGCAAGTGCACGTTTTGATTTTATAAAAATATTATTCAGAAAGCAGCCAATTGAAATAACCTCATTAAGTTGGTCTGTCACTCCTCTTACCTCATGTGTAAATGTTAATGAGATTATATCCAGAGGATAGATCACACCTGGCCATAGTCAGAACTTGATCACTTTTGCTACTTGAATTTTTACACTTACCCTTACAATCACTGTGTAGAAATTAATTCCTGCTGCATTTTAATAAAGGTAAGATAAACTGAGTGTCAAATAATTGTTACAGACTCCTTAGGTAAATCCAGTATCATCTCTCACAGAAAAAAATTCTCTTTTTTTCTCATCAGTAGATCCTAACCAAAATTGCATCATATTAAATGTTAGAGCAACAAAAAGAAAATATTTAACTACCCATCTAAACTGTCTTTAAAAAGCTGTTCTGCAGAAAGAAGGTCCATGTGCATTTAAAATATGAACAAACTGTGTACCATGAAGCTGATTGAAAATGGAGGTTGGCCACATCTTAGAATAATCATTTTACTTGGCATAGCTGGCAACCTCCGCTTGGCAAAAGTCCTAAGAAAGGGCAGCAGGATCAGAGATGCTATGCTTCAGCATAGCTATTTGAAGAAAATTTGCCTTCTGCCCGGTTGGTTTAGTTTCCTTCTCTTTCTTCTCATTAGAAGAGTTATTTGAAAAAAAAAATCTTTACAAATTGTGTTGGTTTTCCTTTTCAGTCTGTCTTTCAGTGTTCAGCTTCTAAATCCCTTTAATTTGATGGAGTTTTTGTTTGACCTCAGCATGCTTTGGATCAGATCCTAGAATGGTTTAGGTTGGAAGGGACTTTTAAAGATCATCTAGTTTCAACCCATCTGTCATGGGCAGGGACACCTTCCACTATGTCTGGTTGCTCAAAGTCCCATCCAATCTGACTTTGAATACTTCCAGTGATGGAGCATCCACAGCTTCTCTGAGAAGCTTGTTCCAACGTCTCACCACTCTCATTATAAAAAATTTCTTCCTTCTGTATGGTCTAAATCTACCCTCTTCCAGTATAAAAGCCTTGCCATTTCTCCTGTCTGAACAACTCTAACTCTCTCAGCCTTTCTTCACAGGGGATATGTTCCAGATTTTCAAACTGTTTTGTGGCCTAAAGCTCTGTCAAAAGGGTTGGCCTTCTTTTTGTAAGAAAGCCAAACAAACTCAACTCCGTTTAAGTGGCATTTGTGTATTTGCCTTTTAAAATACTTTGGATTAAAAAAAAAAGAGGACTCTTGCCCTTGAATGGTCTATGAGCAGCAGCATGAGACCATTGTGAAATGTTGGGGATGAGGGAGCAGTGGCTGGGTGGACAATCTGCTGTGTTACTGTGTGCTGCTCCTGCATTTGACCCGTGGGACTCACAAATCTCTTCCTTTCAGAAGAAACGACCATGTTTGATACATTTGCAGAGGGGGAAATCCCTTCTTTTTTTAACCCATTCTGCCCAGACTGACTCATTCGTCAAGGTCAGATTTGGTCTATACATTTTTAAAAACAATAATAGGAAGAGAGGGAAAGAAGAGAAAAATATCTGGGCTTGTATCTTGTAAGTTGTAGGGTTTTTCCTTTAAACAATACCTCTACAAAAATTTGACAATTTGTTGTACAGTCTGAGCTCACTTAAGCAGGTTTAACATAATCAGCTTTCATTTAGTTACCACTAAGTCATTGTGCCAGTGTATTTCAGTGTGGTAAAACCTGAAAAAAGCTAAGAACTGATCCATGAGCTAATGATCACTTTGTGTCAAGAAGATTTCTGTGAGACCATGGAAGAGCACTAGCAGTGTTCTCATCCTTCGAATGCATAAAACTAATGTCTGTCAGAGGGTGCAAATCAAATGTATAGAACACGGAAACTTTGGGCTTTCTATTTTCAGAACAGAGTTCAGTGTAAGGTTTTGTCTGTTACTACTGAGCTGAGTATAAAAACAGCTAATGGAGGTGCAGGCTTTCACTTCAGCTGATCTTACCTCTAGCTGCTTATTCAGCATCACAGAAAACACTAGTGGGTGAACTGCAATACCCTTGCAGAACTTTATAAAACTAAGTGATTTCCATATTGGAAAATACTATCATTATTAATGGTTAGCATATATAATGCATTCCTGGCACCTTACCTTTTACTGAATAGTTAACGTCTTACCTTGACAAATACTGATTAACACATATTTCATATCCTTCACTGGAGATAAAATTATTTCAGTGTTGAGCTGACTGTGTCTCAAATAATCCCTTGTCTTCAAAGCTAAAGTTGGCTCTTCTAACGTGAACTACTAATGTTGCTTGTTGATGTTTCTCTATTGAAGGTGCACCATCAAAGTCACCCTCTTATAGTTGTCTTGCCTTCTTATTTATCCCAAATACAGTTAGAAATGCTATTCACCAGTTGTTGGCCCACAGCACAAGCCAAGCTTTGAAGGAGAGTACTACCTGGTCTCCATCAGACATAGACATTTGCACTTTCATTTACTTCTGTAGGTTATTCAGTTTCTTCCATGAGGGACGATACCTATTTAAATGGTTAAATCATTTGTGTTCCTACAGATCTGCATTTCTGAGGTGCATTTGCATGAACAAAAATAAAATGTTCAATACATGCATGACTGCATTTTTTGAGGCAGGTGCTGCTGTACATTTACAAGTTAATCCTAGAAGAGATGAACATTTGTAAGTCCATCAGTGATGCTTCTCTGTAAAGTTGTTTCTGCCCAACCACTGGCATTAATGATAAAACCACCTGTGTGTGTGCCTGCCCTTTGAGAGCTCAGATAATGTGCACTTCCTTTTCTAAGTTAGCAAATAGTAAGAATAAAACTATTAGGGAATCTTTGTCCAGAAAATTCTACAGGAAAACTTTGGACAGAAATACATAATAATACTTCCACCTCCTGATGGTAAGTGCATGAAAGATGTTGTGCTGAGTATCTTTATATCACATTGATTCACCATGTTATGATTCTTCTTTTTTCATCTAAAGCATCTTGAAATGCACTTTTTAATATGTTCTTTCATAGTTTCTAACACAGCAAAAAAGCTTCAAAGCACAATTTCTAATGTCTACATTACTCCACCTCTTCCTTTAAATCAAGAAAAATCCCTAACTGTTCTTCAGAGGGTTTTTTTATAATGGTCATCACAAGTCTCAAATTCAGACAGACTATGGTACTCAAGGGATGAAAGCAAGTTCATACAGCAACCTCCTCTACAAAAACGGGGTGCCAGTTAGTAGGAATGTCAGAGAATAATTGATTTATTCAATGCTTTCAATGGCCAAGGTGATATCCAGTCCTTTAAGTGATTTTTACTGGTTTTTTTTTTTCCTTCTTCCTCTCAGAGCTCCAGAACAGCTCGCTCAGAGGAAGATCGAGACTCGCTGTGGGATGCCTGGGGCTCATGGAGTGAATGTTCACGCACTTGTGGAGGAGGGGCTTCATATTCACTGAGACGCTGCCTGAGCAGCAAGTAAGTGGCTGAACACCTTTTACTTTACCGATGGGAGAATTCAAACTTGTATGTGTCATACTATAAGAGGTAATTAGCAGAGGTCTTGAGTATACTGAAATTTCCAACTCTGTGTCAAAAGAAATGATTGTGTTTTTTAATTCAGGCGAGTAACCAACAAGGTGGATAAGGCAACAGCCTTTTAAAATAGAGAACCTGTAGACACACAAAAGTAGCCTGAACAGCTTGCAAGGCCACCAGCTACTGAAAAGTGAAGCCTCCCTACATTTTCATCATTTACACAGTAAGACTGTGTACCAAGCACTTGCACCAGACTACAGCTGTTTCACTAGGTTTAGCACCTCTTGGCTGATTCACTAGGTTTAGCCACACTGAAACTATAAAAGCATTACATTGACCCAATATGGCATCCTGAGCTATGCAAGAAAAACTGATAATTCTGCTAAAAATATTAATTAAATTTCAAGTAGGAAGTGTTTTATTCTAGCAAACCCTCTCCATCAAGCAGAAGTGGAAAGGTACAGTGCAAAGTTAAAGTCTGGGTACCCAGTCAGGCATCTGAGATTTTATTCCTACCTGGTTAGTACCTTGCAATAGAACATTGACAAGTCATTTGACATCATTTCTACTCCATAGCGTGTGTGAGTTTTGCCTGCAAAATATCTCTACCAAATATTGGTTCTATTTGCTTTAGAAAAAAGTTTACCTGAAGTAAATGCAATATATGTGATAAACATTAACAGATTTCTGATAAAGGATATGAAAAAACCTCCAGACTCAATCTTTTTGGCTTACTGCCATCTCTGATACCTTATAAATTGTAGCATAACAAAAAGCAATGCAATTTTCCATTGCATATGTTTCTTTTGTATTTTATTCCATATGATTATAAAATTGACGTTAATAAAAAAACCTGTGACGATACACTCTGGGTAGTTTCCTACATCTGACATTTTGTTACATGATTCTGTTTAGACAAGAAGCAGAAAAAGGATTGAACCATATGATCAAAATAGAATATTGTGTATTTTAGCTTTATCTGTGGACACTTTGGTCTCCTGGTTCCAGCAATTATAGAGGTGACAATGTGCAAAAGTCTGCAGGAAGGAGAAAAGATAGGTAAAGGCATCTACTGAAACTAGGGTAAAACCAGTACTTTTCTGTTCCATTCCTGTGAAACAAAAAACCAAACAAACAAGCAAACTAATTTCATATTTAAATGTTGTGCCTAATTCTTATCTCTTGTTAGTTCTGTAGCAAACTGTGGCTCTGCAAACACTTTGAAATGGGGAATTGCAGAGACAGGAACTTCATTTCAATCACAGTGTATCCTTTTCTTAGGCTTTTAAGTGATCTTCTGCATATTCCTGTAATGGACCACATGAATCCAGGCATATCAAAAGATCTGGGGAATCTCCTGTCTCCCTCACTGAGAGCTGCCTCAGCAGTTTCTAGAGGAGAAAAGTCTTGGAGCTCCATGACAATAGCAGTAGTCATAGGAGTCTATAGTATATGAATCAAAGAGCTCCTTCTAGGAAGGTTGTCCTCCTCTGCTTCTTTTTGATTCTTGTGCTATTCTGGATGTCCCTGAAGCTACCCCAGTGGAACAGGGAATAAACTCATACATCACAGTACTCGTTTTTCATACAAAACCTTACTACTGACCTATCAGTACAGAAACAATCCTTTCTGACTTGAGAAATGAACTGCCCATTCAGATGAAGAAGCCCTCTGTTTCCAGGATTGGATGCAGGGGTTTCACTAGGTGCATAACTTTTCTTAGCTTGTAGCAATAAATCATAAATAGTAAAATTTCACTTGAAATTACCACAGGATCAAATATGTGATAGCTTTATCCTTTTTCCTAGTCTGTGTGCAGTTGCTAATAAACTAAAGAGTTTGAATGATTATCTTTTTGTGCTAGGCAAGCATTTTAAGTCACTAAGAATAAAGCAGAGAGGGAGCAGGGGAAAGACTTTGAGGTTTGGAAATAAGCCTATGTGCATGAGTTTTGCAGACCTGGCAAGGCTAGAAAAATGTGTCCACCTCTCTGGAACAATTTCTTGATTGGTACATTTTATTTTATGTATTTGCCTTGTATAATTTCATGGCAGCATGAAGGAAGATATTAGATGCTTCTGGCAAATGAAAACTAGCAATATGCTTAGACGTTTTGGAAAAAAATATTCCTAAATATTTCTCATCCTGGAAGAACTATTCATAATGCCTTATGTCTTCTATTTGTGTATGAGGTGACTTTCAGAGCATTACATGAAAAGAAAGAACCCAGTGCATCTGCTTTGAAGACATGTAAAGACTAATTGCCCATTCCTAAACATCATTAGTATGCGCAGTGAAATAAAGGAAACCAGCTTTCTTTCCAGCTTTCCTTTGCCAAAGTTATGTTAGTGCTTGTGTTGTTTGTTTTGGGAACATGTTTTGTGTTAGGCCTTGGCAGCTGTGATGAAAGAATGGAAAGTGCTAGTAAGAAATTCTATTTTCTAGAGTTTTAAGAGGCAAACATTTCAGAGTAGGGGCTGTTAATGAATACATTGAATTAGAACAACTAGTCTCAATTATGTTAAGGACATTTAGTATCATAGTGACATAAATAAATATGCCAGTCACGCAAGCAGGCAGATAGGAGTTATCAGCCTCAAGTCAGCCATGCATCCTGCTATCCTCTGCTGACAGTGAGCAGCAATGGGTCGCTTTGGTGGCCAAGTAAGCTCCAGGAAAATAATATTTTGCTAATAAGCAGGAGTCGGACTCAATGATCCTTGTGGGTCCCTTCCAACTCAGGACATTCTGTGATTATATGATTCTAATTAGTAGTTAAAGTCTGAGCAAAACTTCAAACCGTGACACTTTTCATGCTCTTTTGGCATTAACTCCTTATAACTTCATATATTCTTGTTGTTTACACAAAAGTACAAACCCACTTTAAAAGTTTCAGTATCTTTTGTTGGGTTTTTTTGGGATACAAGGCTCAGGGAAGAGAAACCCTCATATGCCTCCATTATGAACTCTCATGCAGCACTGCTGATTGAAACCTGTCCTGTAGGAAGGAGAATCACAGATATCTTCTCTTTCTTCAAGGCCAAACTAGCAACAGTTGTGCTTCTACAGAGAATCAAGTTTTGTTAGCTCTGTCTGCAGGGGTGCTGGAAGAGGCATAGGCAGAGCAGGTTGAAAGACACTGCAATATGGTCTTTGCCGTCTTCTTTGGAATCTAGCTACTTTTTGTTGAAATCTGTCTATTGTACAGCATAGGTAGAGTTTGTCATCCAGTAGAGTGATTGATAATACTGTCATACCTTCAATCCAGGTATTAATAAGTATGCGTATTCATTCAGGCAAACTCATAGAGGTAAATGGCTTAATGTTCATTAGATATCTGAAATTATGTGCATCTATTTAATTTCCTTTGTTATAATGCATTTTCAAATTGTAAATGAAATTATAAATTCTCTTATCCTTAGGTCACCCATCCTGCTCCTAAAAATATTCTATGTGTCCTAGAATTGTACTTCACATATTGACAATTACTACAGAGTGTCAATGGTGTTCTACTGTTTGTAGGCTCGGAAGGAAGATAATTGTGATTCTTTATCCTGTCATCTTCCAAATTTGTCATCACCATCTCATAAAGTAAGGTTGTAGGGAGCAGGAGCAGGACGTCTTAGGGTTTTCGGAATTATTTTAGCGGATAATGGATAAGCAGTCTTTTTTCACTCTGCTTAGAAACATTGCCTATTGTTACACTTTCTGGCTAAAGCATGAGAGCAGTTTGTGTGGGTATACAGCAGAGTACTAAGGTGGTGGTGGAGTCCCATGCATCGTAACACTTCATTAAGGAATCAAAATTTGAGATCACCACTCTTACCTCTGGAACATCACATGTAAACTGCTGAAAAGAATGGAGGTTTTCTGCAATTAGATGAGGCATGTAGCAGAAGACATCTTCCTGACAAGTTTCCCTCAGTGATAAAAGTGACAAAGATTTCAAAATAGGGGAAAAAAAACAACAAAACAAACAAACCCCAAAACTTCACACATAAGAGTGTCACAATCCCAGCTTTGTTTAGATGCTTCATACTGTCTTTCTTACCTGCTGGAAGATTATTATTTTCCCTTTTCAAATAAACTCCTCTGTGCTGACGGCTGCCTTTTGGTAATGCAAGTGAACCATCAGTGTGAAATACCCTTTTCACCAGCTCTGCTTGCTAAGTCAGCTGAATTAAGTGATTGACTAGTTTGGTTGTTCAGCCTACTGTTATTGCATACTGCAGGATGAAAACAGTAGATATGCATAAATGACTTTCCGTTTTATTGCAATTTGCCTTAGTTGATCAGTAAAATAACCACTGAGACATACCTTTAGAGGATGGGTTTAGTAAACTACCTAAATTAACTAACATTTGGTCAATTCTATGCTCTGTGACATTTTCCATTAGACCAAAGAAGCCCAAAATAAATAGAATTTATTTCATTAAGAAGTAAAATTTTCTTTTATGATCTTGTCAGGAGCAGCTGAGGGAACAGGAGTAGTTTAATCTGGAGAAGAGGAGGCTTAGGGGAGACCTTATGTCTCATCTACAACTACCTGAAAGGAGGTTATAGTGAGGTGGATATCAGTCTCTTCTCCCAGGTAACAAGTGACAGGAAGAGAGGAAATGCCTCAAAAAGTGCCAGGGAAGTTTCAGATTGGATGTTAGGAAAAAATTCTTCACTGAAAGAATGTTTGGGCATTGGAACAGAGTTCTGAGGGAAGTGGTGGAATCACCACCCCTAGAAATGTTCAAAGGTGGTGTACGTATGTTGCTTAGGGACATGGTTTAGTGGTGGACTTGGCAATGTTAGATTAATGGTTAGACTTGATGATCTTAGAGGTCTTTTCCCACCTCAGTAATTCTATAATTTTGATCACATATGTAGTCAGTTCACAAATCAAACATGGAATGGTTTGGTGCAAGTCAAATGATGATGAAATAAATGCATATTATTCATGTTAGTTTAATATTGAATGATGGAATAAGAACCCATAACAGTAACACTAACTAGCACTGAAAAGGTCATACATAAAATACTACATGTTTTAAAAATGCTGTTTAAAGTTTCAGGTTTATATTCCTGTGATACCAATTGCCTATTGTTGTACTGCCTCATAAATGAATTTAGAACTTCATACAAGCATGTGACAAGTTTCGGGCTCAAGTCACAGACTCATCTGTATCAGTGTAATGGTTTGGCCCAGGCCTTTTCCTGGTAACCAGCTTGTAACCAGGGAAATGGTCATGTTCCCAGTATTCCATACAATTTTTACGTAACTCAGGGTATAAATAAGGAGGGGGAGAGGCCTTCTCTCTCTCTTCCCTTCTGGTGAACCTGAAGACGCAAGTTCTCTGCTATAGGGCTCACCCATAAGGAAGAGTCAAGCCTTGCAGGCCTTGTAGGCCTTGAGAGGCAGCTGTTGCTGGCGTTGGTCAGTGCGACTCTGCTGTCTTAAGGAGAGTTGTAAGATTCTGTTTTCTTAGTTCTATCCTGGGTTTTGAGTGTACATACCTGTTTTAATTTCTCTTTTCCCTTTTTCCCCTTTTTCCTTCCCTTTTCCCTTTCCCTTGGGGGATTCCCTACTGTGTACATAGTATTTTAACTGTATATAACTGCTATATGTGTAAATATATATACTTTAGATATAATTCGGGTTGTTTCGGGCTCTTTAGTTTCTCTTGTAGTTTCTCTAAAACTCTGAGAGGGAAAGGGGGGGAAGGATTTCACTGTGAGTTTGGGCATTTGGCAGGGAGCCAGGTCCAAACCATCACAATCAGTGGCTTAAATTGCAATAGAATCAGAAGTTTCTCACAATTGACACTGATAAAAGGTCCTTAAACTTTGAGTGAAAATTAGAATGGATCAGTTTCTCTAGTTTTTATGTTGCTTCTTAATCAGAAAGAAGCTAACAGAAACAGCCGCTACTATGGTGCAAAGATATAAATGCATTCTGTTCTAATCCTGATCTTACTAAATAAGGCAAATTATGATCTGCAAAAGTAAATAGTGTTCTGATGAAAAACATCGTGTCAGTCAATAGTAGTACTATCAATGTCAAAAAATTCTTAGATCATCTGTGCTACAAAGTACACTGTCTTAGTGCGTAACTTCTTGCAAATGGCCTTCAGGATACTTCAATTACTGGCTTGTTTTCTGCTTCAGTTGATAACTGTAGATGATTTGTTCCGTAAAGGATATTCTCCATGCTATTTTGAATGATTGTAAACATTTGGAAGAAATATTCAGTATATTTAGTTTGTAGATGGTTCTGGTTAAAGTTGTGCCATCTAGCAACATTTTGAAACGGAAATTTTTTGTCCTATTTACTCTGGGTTTAGTCAAATCTGTAATGATGAGAACATTTCCTGCTTTCATTTGGTAGAGAAACATTTCCATTTTTTGAGAGATATCACAACTCTAACTCCTCCTAATGGCCAAAGCAGCAAGTGACAACCATCAGTTTGAGTCAATATTATAAAAAGCTGCAAATTTCATACAACCTAGATCAGTTGTAATCTGTGAAGTGTGCTGGTGGTCTTTGGACAGCTAGTTATTCACATTGTGCTAGCTGTCATAATTTCTGGCTTCTGTGCCTCCATGAAAATAGCTAATATATAAAATACTTTTCTAGTATTGTTTTTCCATGTAACCTGTTGCTACAGTTACTACAGGGACGTTGTATGTAAGTTAAGATGTGATTCCCCAAGCAATAGATAGTACATGAGAAAGCATGAGAATTTCAGTGGTTCTGAGCTAACACATGTGATTCAGACTCAGATTCAAACTTCCTCAAAGCAACGGGAGCTTGGGTTTCTGTTTGACATATTTTTTTTATGAAGACCAGCTGCAAAACTTGGATCCAAGCTCAGGCATGTTCCAATGTGGGGTGTTAGTACTTGTAGGCCTGCAATATGTTTGAGATGCTATCTTTGTGATACAGCAGATCAAGTGAGATTTAGTATTGTGTTTTCTTTCCAGTTGGACTGTGAAGGGATCTCTTGCCATTGTTTTACTGAAAGGCACTTCTTAAATTCTTGGCGTTTTTTTCTGCCTTTCTTGGCTAGTGAGCAACTGGAAAAACATTTGCAACAGTAATTGCTTTGTGTATCTGCAATATGTGTTTTGTGTTTAAATCTGAAGCTAAAGACAAATTTTAAGATTCTTAAGAACAACAAAAACACTGCAGTGACAAACATGAGAGTCTAAATGCATAAAAATAGTGGTCTGAAAGTACTCTGACAAATTTTTCTCCTTTTCCTTCATTTTTCCCAAATTTGATTTTTGTTACAGTAATAGGACTAGCCATTCACATTTTACTGAGAGGTTAGGGACTGTCATTTAATGCCCATTGTTACTTAGAAAATAACATCTATTGGCTCTGAATTAATGAAAAGAAGAAATTAAAAGTAAAAATTGGAATAAGCTGTATTGTGTTCAGCAATTTATACAGCAAAAGTCCAAGATCTGCCTCACTTTTAGGGTAAATATTATGCCAGCCTTAAACTCCGAGAGTAGTGGAAGCTACCCAGAGGAAGAGCTTTGTGTGGGTTGGAGCACTGTTGGAGTTGCAACTTATAATTTTTTGCATAACATTCCCAACAAAATTCTCAAACCTCAATTGTTCCCCTCATCAGACTTCCAGAATTTAAAATCTGTTTGTGACATGAGCCTGACTGTACCCTTAGAAGAAAAGGCTTATCCCTGCAAGACCAATAGATATATTAGATTTCTCTGGACTCTATGGGATTTTCACTAGACTGCTAGAAATAGCCAACTAGGTATATCAGTAGCTGGGCTACCTACCTTTAGGTTACTTTGGTTATTTCTTGCACTGTAACATACAGTATGAAAAAAAACTTTTAGAAGCTATTAGGTGGTATTCTGTAGTGATCATTCAACACAACTTCAATAAACATCAGATAACCAGAAAAAACTAGTTGTTTTATAGTGTATATCACTGTGAAAGGGACATAGTGTTTGAGAAACACTATTTACTTGTCCTTCAAATTCCTTTCATTTCCAGAGGGTAGACATTGGCCTGTTCAGGACAGTGGTTGAGAAAGTCACGTAGGAGACAGTCTTCAAGAGCAAGGGGGTCCAGGAATGCTGGGCATTCTTCAAGAAGGAAATCTCAAGGGCGCAGGAGCAAGCTGTCCCAAAGTGGTTTTTTACAAGCTCACAGAGAAAAAGGCCATCCTGGATGAACAGGGAGCTTTCACTGGGACTCAGGGGAAAAAAAAGAGAGTTTACCACCTTTAGAAGAAGGGACAGCAACTCAGGAAGAATACAAGGGTGTCGTTAGGTCATGCAGAAAGAAAATTAGAAAGGCAAGAGCTCAGCTAGAACTCAGCCTGACCACTATTGTAAAAGATAAGAAGAAATGTTTTGACAAATACTTTAACCACAAAAGGAGTGACAAGGATAATCTTCATCCTTTATCAGATGCGGAGAAAACCTTGGCCACCAAGGATGAGGAAATGGCTGAATGCCTTCTTTGCCTCAGTCTTTGGTAGTCATACCAGTTATCATCAGGGTACTCAGCCCCCTGAGCTGGAAGGCAGGGATGAGGAGCAGAATAAATACCCCATAATCCAGGAGGAAGCTGTTAGTGACCTGCTACTCCACCTAGACACTCACAAGTCTATGGAGCTGGATGGGCTCCACACAAGGGTACTGAGTAAGCTGGTGGAACAGCTCACCAAGAGACTTTCCATCAGTTGTCAGCCATCCTGCTTTACTGGAGGCTAGCCAACGTGACACTCATCTACAAGAAGTGTCAGAAGGAGGATCCTGGGTGCAACAGGCCAGTCAGCCTGACCTTAGAACACGGGAAGGTTATGGAACAGATCACCCTGAGTGTGATCGCACAACACATGAAGTACAACCAGAGCTGTTGAGTTCGTGAGGGGCAGGTCCTGCCTGAGCAACCTGATAGCCTTTCTATGACATGGTGACCCAATTAGTGAATGAGAGAAAGGCTGTGGATGTAGTTTACCTGGACTTCAGTAAAGCCTCTGGTACTGTCTCCCACTGCATTCTTCTGGATAAGCTGCCTGCTTGTGGCTTAGGCAGGTGTGCTCTTTGCTAAGTAAGAAACTGACTGAATGGCCAAGACCAGAGAGTTGTCGTGAATGGAGTTAAATCCAGCTGATGACCAGTCACTAGTGTTCCCCAGGGCTCACTACTGGGACCAGTCCTGTTTAATATCATTATTGATGATCTGGATGCATGGATTGAGTGCATTCCCCATCCCTGGAGGCATTCAGAATGAGGCTGGACAAGGTTCTGAGTAACCTGATTTAGTTGGGGATGTCCCTACTCACTGTAGGGCGTTTGGACTAGATGACCTTGTAATGGTTTGACCCAGGCTTTTCCTGGTAACCAGTTTGTAACCAGGGAAGTGATCATGTTTACCCAGTATTCCACACGATTTTCCATAACTGGGGGTATAAATACAGAGGGGGAGAGGCCCTCGTTCTCTTTTGCCTTCCGGTGGATCCGAGGACGCAGGTTCTCTGCTATCGGTCTCACCCATGCGGAGGAGTCAAGCCTTGCAGGCCTTGTAGGCCTTGAGAGGCAGCTGTTGCTGGCGTTGGTCAGTGCGACTCTGCTATCTTAAGGAGAGTTGTAAGATTCTGTTTTTATTAGTTCTATCCTGGGTTTCGAGTGTAGATACCTGTTTAAGTTTCCCTTTTCCCTTTTTTCCCCTTTTTCCTTCCCTTTTCCCTTTCCCTTGGGGGTTCCCTCTACTGTGTACATAGTATTTTAACTGTATATAACTGCTATATGTGTAAATATATATACTTTAGATATAATTCGGGTTGTTTCGGGCTCTTTAGTTTCTCTTGTAGTTTCTCTAAAACTCTGAGAGGGAAAGGGGGGGAAGGATTTCACTGTGAGTTTGGGCATTTGGCAGGGAGCCAGGTCCAAACCATCACAGACCTCTGAAGTCCCTTCCAGCCCAGATGACTGTATGATTCTACTGATCAGCTTGAGGGTGTGGAGGCTCTGCAAAGGGACCTAGACAGTGGACTGAGGCCAGCATGAAGAGGTTCGCCAAAGCCAAACACCAGGTCCTGCACTTGGTTCACAACAATCCCATGCAACACTACAGGCTTGAGAAAGAGTGGCTGAAAGCTGCCCAGTGGAAAAAGACCTGGATGCTGGTCAACAGCTGGCTGAACATGAGCCACCAGTGTGCCAAGAAGGTCAACATCATCCTGGCTGAAAAACTGTATCAGAAAAACTGATTTTTCCTATCAGAAAAACTGTATCCAGCAGGACTAGGGAAGTGGTCATCTCTCTGTCCTTGACACTGGTGAGTCCACACCTCAACTATTGTGTTTAGTTTTGGGCCCCTCACTGTAAGAAAAACATTGAGTGGTTAGAGTGTGTCCAGAGAAGAGCAACAAAGCTAGTGAAGCATCTAGAGCACAAGTCTTCTGAGGAGCGGCTTAGGGAACTGCAGTTGTTTAGTCTGTGGAAGAGGATGCTCAGGGAAGACCTTGTATCTCTATAACTACCTAAAAAGCAGGTTGTAGCAAGGTGGATGCTGATCTCTTCTTCCAGGTAACTAGTGATAAGACAAGAGGAAATGTCCTCAAGTTAAGCCAGGAGAGGTTCAGGTTGGACATTAGGAAGAATTTCTTTAGAAAGAGTCTTTAGGCATTGGAACAGGCTGCTCAGGGAAGCTGTGGATGCACCATTCCTGGAGACGTTAAAAAACCATGTAGATGTAGCACATCATGACATAGTGTTTTAAGCATGGTTGGGTCAAGAGTTGGACTTGGTGATTAAGATCTTTTTCAACCTAAATGATGCTGTGTTTCTATGACTAATTACTTCAGAATTATCAATTCACTAATAACAGGATTGTGGAAAACATTATTTATGCAATAAGTAGATCTTTGGTGGCCACAGATCAGTACCCATGTTTTTATTTGCCTAGCCATCTTCATGCATTTAGTGACGCAAGTTGGCATTTTGTCTCCTGATAAGATTTTTACTTTTTTTAGTACTGCAGAAAGCAGATTTGCAATATCTGTAACTAAAATTGGCTTGAATATCTAAGCCCACTATCCTGAAAGATAACTGTTCCTCTAACATTTCTGGTATTTCACTGTATAAATAAGGTGCAGAAGTCTGTCGGAGACAATCTCCTAAACATGAAGAATGAATGATTTTTTCAGTCACAACGCTAAGCTGCATGGCAAAACATAACAGTGCATCTGCACAACTCACTGTGGCATGCAAGGTGCTTACAACAGAAGTATATAGAAATATTTTTACACATCTTTTCAATTTATTGTCAGTTGAATGATTTGGACATGAAGTTGTGAAGACCTGACCAGAGAGTTTGAAAAAGAGAACTCATAAATTAAATGCAGTCCTGATGCATCTTCCTGTTTCATAACAATTTGATGTCCATGGCCTTACCTTACTTTTCCTTTATGGGAAAAGGAATATGCTGAAATAATAAAGAAACTCTCTTTTTCCCAGAGCAGGACAAGCACAGAAATTTTCTTTGGGATGTGAGGGAGGAAGGTCATAATATTGTGCTTGGGAAAGAGGTAAAAGTACCAGGGTAAAGGAAAGATGCAAGATGGTGTTACAGTGTGCGTAGCACAGAGTCATGCCCACTGTCCCGAAGGGAAGGGATCATGCAGTCTGCCTAAAATCTCATGGAAGGAGAAAGACCTACAACATACTTCTCTCACAGGTACAGTGCAGAAAACAGAATCTGTCCTAGAAGGGTTGTTTATCAAGGAGTGTGAAAAGAAAGGAAAACGAAGATTGTCCAACAGTACCTCAGCTTTCAAGGCCCTGTAGCAAACAGTTGCATCAAAATTCACATCCACAGGAATAACCCATATCTGGCTCATAGTTGCTTCCTTAAGTGGAGACCTATTTCTTAAGAAAAGCATTTCGAACTTTGATGACAGCTGAGAGTGGTAGATGATGAGGTCCTCCTAGCAAATCTCTTTCATCCTCTTTGGTAATTACAGATAAAGGCAACTTTGGCATGGAGTTGCTATTCTTTCTCCATGGATTACTGCAAGGCTTCTCACTCTAGCTGAGCACAAATACACATCTATTTTAGACCTTTGAGGGGTGGAATTGAACTAAGTCCCTCTAAAAACTGGAGCCTGGAGAAATAAATTCCAGGGGTTTGTGTTGTTTACTTTAAGAGAAGTGACTATTTTAATATATTAGAAGTTGTTAACCACTTTCAGAAACCTTAATGGAAAAAAATTACGAAGTTTGAAGAAAGAAACATGATATAGTTTGATTTGTTTTCATATTCATATAATAATAATTGCCTGTCAAACCAAACCCTTAGCTACCTTTTTCCTCTGCAAAATCCTCCGCAGTGTGTAGAAAAGGGGAAGACTAGAAGTACCTCTTACTGCTCCCACTCTTTGTGTGCCCTCCAAGATGAACTTGCCATTTTGGATGAATTTTGACTCCTCTCAGTGGCTATGTTTACTCCTTGGTGATGTGAGTTCTCATTTATACCCTGCAGAAGTCAGAGGATTTTTGATGACTGTACCTCATAACATGGTCTCACTAATGTACTGTGAACAGCCCTTGCATGTTAAATGCTGTGTGCTGTGGCGTTCTGGAAAGCATCCACACCAAGATATGTGACTTGAACCATTAATTCAAACCTTGCCTAGAAAAGAAAACCTAGTTTGGCCTGATGTCATGCAAGATGCTATGCATTTCACTCTAGCAGGATTAAATTCACTAAACGGCTTCAGCTTCCCTATTTTAAGCATAGACAGGGTCAGAAGCAGTTTACTTTTTAAAACCAAAATTGATACATCCCAAAATCTGCTATTTTTTTCATGATCTTTTTAACCATCTATTTTTTTTTATTCAAATAATATGATTTTTAATCCAAATTATATACTTGATTTTAAGAGAATGTGGAATAGTGTCCTGAAGCAGCATAGATGTGAAACACAAACTACTCTACAAATCTGTTGTGAAAATATACCAGCTCTTTCTGAAAGCATTTTGTCTGGTTTTGGTTGATGGGTAATAAAAGGGAAACTAATGAGCTTAAACAATAAAACCCCCAAGTTTGGTCTTGGAGAGGGGACAAGCGGAGTTTTACAAGAGTGGTTCCTAGTGTTCATGGATCATCACAGCGCTAGCTCCATCCAGAACTGCACGTTTCTACAGATCAATCCTGGCCATTAACCAAAGGAGGGAAATTGAAAAAAAAAATCTGAACAGCTCTATGGCATATTTCCAATGAAAGTACTGATTATTTTCCTGATAGAAAGAATAAGTAAAAGCTGAGTGAATTTTCATTTCAAAACAGACAATATGAAGAAACTGTGAAAAGAAGAAGAAACCGTGAGGCAGCTGATAGAAAGGAAGTATAAATTTCTCTGGCAGTTCAATGGTTCTGAAGTTAATGTATTACAGTAATTGAAATTCTGGTAACAGCAAGTCAGTGAAGAGCAAAGAGATGTCTGATGAGTTGTGTGGCATTTCTGAGAGACAGATGAAGCATGCATCAAGCTTGCTGAACAAGCTATTCAGTGTAATGTCTGAGGCCTGTGCCTCCATGTTGTATAATGAGCTTTTTCTTTACTACCTGTTGGTGTAAAACAGGAGGAGCTCTGTTGAATCTAGTAGAGCATAAACAGTTTAGCCTGCACCACAGTATCTCTACCAGCTGATCTGAAATGACTCTAATAATGGGGGGTGTTGCTTTGTTTGGTTGGTTGGTTGGTTGGTTCGTTTTGTTGTCGTTGATAGCCTATTGTTTTATTTTGTTTTTATTTTGGTACTGTTAAAACTTTTTTTTAGTGCTTGATACTCTGCACATTTTTCACTTCTGTACATACTTGAAATTATCAAAATTTACTTCAATTAACAATATTGCATTATAAAAGCATTGAATCAATAGTATTTCTATTATGCTTTTAATAGCATTCTTTACGTGCCAAATGCTGCACATCAGAATATGTTATCTTTCTGCTCTGAAAAATGTCTTCTGAAAAATAGTGATAGGGTATATTTACCTGTTTATCTTCTCTTGTCTTCACTTACACCACTATGATACATTTTCAAAACTCTGTTTTGCTCTGATTTTGTACTCACATGGATGTAAATGACTACTAGAGAAATTTTACAATTAAATTGTGTGAATAAAGGCTGGAGGAAGGATAGCTTCAACAATTAAAACAAACTGAACACATTTCCTTTAAGAGTTAACTCAGTATGGAAAAGTGGTTTCTGTTTAAAAAAAGAAATAAAGGAAAAAAAAAAACAAACCCTGAAGGCAAGAAGAATGACACAAATGCGTGCAGATGCTGTCCTTTCTCTTGGATAGTTCAAAATGGTTTGGATTTAAAAATTTAGTCTTGGCAGGCATTTAGACCTTAAGGAATGTGTGCTCGTTAAATCCTGGCCAAAAAAAAAAAAAAAAANCTAAAGAAAGTCTATTCTTTTGAAGAATAATATTTAAACAGCAAAATTTGCATTCCGATATGTACTGAGGACCTCCACAGAGTATGCTGTCTGAACTCATAAAACACATGAAACTCCACCTAAGGTCAAATACTCAGAAGATGCTCTGCTGAGTGCTAAAAAGATATCTTGGTGTTGACCTTTCTTCTGCGAGCCATGCCAGCATCAGGGCTGGTATGGGTCTGCCATGGGGGAAAGGCAGGAGAACCATATAGAGTACACATCAGGACACGTGGTCACCTTGACCTCTGCTGATCCCAGCTGTTCTTTGTATGCTGTTGTGCGGCAGGGATCTGGCAGCAACAAAGCTCTGGTAGACTGGGGGAGAAGCTTCATACTTACCGTGTCCCTTCCTGTCAAACTGGGGAAAAGCCCTGTCATACTAGCCTGTCATTTCACACTGCTGCAAGTGGGTTTCCTTCCTCTCAGTGCACAGGTTGCTCCCCTGCAGACAAAACAGAAAAAGCCCAGCTGCTCAGCCTGTGTCAGTGCTAAGGTTTGTGCCTGGGCAGATGCAGAAATTTGCCCTTGTATAATCATTGTGGATAGCTGGGAGACATGGAGAATTATTATTATGACTCAGATGTTGACTTCCAGCTAAGGTCTGCTTTCCGACCTCATTTATAAACTGATGACACCTTCTAGAAACTAATTTTTAAAACAAAGTCGGGAAACAGAGGAGTTGTAGAATTCATACCTCAATATCTGGATCTACTGGGACAGAGAGCCCCTTACTTTGGGAAAAAGGGTGGGGGTGATTAAAGATGTTAGTAGGAGAGATTCTGACATGGTAAACGTCATGCTTTTGCTTTTTATCTTCAGATGTTAATGGGTTTGGCTTTGTTTTTAATTTTTAGACACCGGACCTGTGAAGGGCGAAACATCCGGTACAGGACATGCAGCAATGTGGTAAGTGAAGTACAGCTTTGACATCATACAAACCGTCACATACCATAGTCGTGGTCAAATTACATAAAATGATTTAGTAATGTGGCAATGACAATACTGTAGTTAACTAAACCACCTTCATACCACAGCACTGTTGGAAAACCTTTGTCTGTTTCTTGAAAAACAGGAGAGACTACAGCATAGCATGATGCTAGAACTGTTTGGAAGGGATTGCTCTGCAGAGGCTGTGTCCACTGATACACAGTGTCAGTGAAACTTCAGATGTGGTCTTTACAACCCTCCTGGCAGAGTCAAGACCACTCTTATTCCCAGTATTACTTTGGTAACTGGTTGATTCACACTGGACAGTGTGTGAGGCTGGAGGCTTAAACTCTTAAGGAATGAAAACAGGTTAGTAAGATATGTTTCTGTTCATCTGTGCCCTCCCAGAACTGGAGTTCTGTGGCATGTCTTAGAAAAGCAGTTTTAGATAGCCTGCACTGGTGTTTTGGCCTTTCCAAAGGCTCTTGCTTGTGTTTTATAGATGGTGAATATAATTTTCAATATAATACAGTAAGAAACTTTAGCTTCTGTGCTCACTAAAGTGAAAGTGAAGTGAAAGTGTGCTTTCCTGGTGAAAATGGAAAGAAATAAGGACTTTCATGCAGAGAGTTTTATTGAGTGCCAGAAATAGTAAAAGCTCTCAAATTACACAGAGAAATGTCAGTTTTACCAGTAAAGATGGAAAATTAAATCAAACATGCACTGGGCCAAGCTTTCTCACGCGTGATAAGGATGTATTCAGAAGCCTTTCAATAGGTGCTTTGTCTAAAAAAAGTTTAAGTTAAAAAAAATATGCTCCCTCATATTTAGCTTATATTTTCTTCTATAGACCACAGTTCAAATTAAAGAAACTGCTTCTACCTGAGTTGTCATCTCCCATGCAACAAGATTTCTCACACTGCTTCTTCTGAAATTTGTTGAGGGTGTACCTTTGGGTTCCTGAAAACTCACATCAGTCTAGACATCAGCTTCACTAGCTGACAACAGCTGGAGTAGTCAATAAATAGGTCTACTGGCTGACTAAGAGTCCAATTTCCATGCACTTAAGCTGCACCACAACTGCGGACGGAAAGGGAAAGCTGATTTGTGTGAGTCAAGTCACATGCTGTAGCTCTGTGCAGCATGATGAAAAAAGAAAAGAAAAAGGATACTGGTAAAGGCTATCTGAACTAGAACTCAACTCCCCTTCTCCTTTTGACCAGCTCTTGTGTACGCCAAGAGCAGAGAGACAAAATAGCATTCTCTTCCGCTGCCATTAGTGGTTCCTTGATCCCTCTGATGAGAGGCTAGGGTTTTATCCTTGTCGCAATCCTTATTTTGGAATCATTGAGCTTAACTTTTGAAGATAAGTAATAATGTCTTTAAATGATATTTTTACCTTAGTTTCTATTTTGGAAATGTGCACCTGAACAGTTTTCCTTCTAAATAAAACTTCGTATCGTTCTGCCAGGCAGTTCTTCTATGTACCTTGTACTTGGCAATACTGGCTCCAGACTTTCAAACACAACAGTGAAACATGGAACTGCAGAACTCAATTAATCATTTCATTCTAAATAATCCGAGCCAAAACTTTCCAAATGCTTTATTATGCTGAAATCAGTGACAGTTTTACCATTGAATTATGAAGACCTACCACTGTATTTATGATTTTAACACCTTTTTTGGGAATGAGTAAAGAATGGATTGTGCTACATTGGTCTTTTCCTTAATAAAAGCATTAAATGAGTTTTCATTTGTTTGTTTTTTGTAAACTTGAAAAGCTAAACAGTGAGTTCTGGCTGCATCATGCTTTGACTAGGCCTTCCAAATACATCTTCACGTCATATAGTAAGTACTTGGCCGAATTCTTTTCTCAGATATTTATTCAGGGAATGTATTTTTTCTAGTTTTAAAGNATATAGATATATATATAGATATAGAATATAGATATATAGATATATATAGAAAACTTTTCTGTTAAATGAAGTCTGGTGTCTTTGTCTTCAAAATTCAAGGTTACATACACATAAATTGGGTCTTGGGAGAAAAAACTTACTAACCTCATTGTGGAATTCTGCACTTGAAAAATCACACAATATTGTGCATATTTTTTAACTCAGACTTGGCCTTTTATCCTCAAAGACACTGAAAATCAGGAGGATGTGACTTTCAGGCTTAATCAGACCTACATTTTCATCTGTTAGATAACAGCCTGCTGCTGTAAAGGAAAATGAGAGAAAATCCCCCCATTCCACCTCTGCAAATAGCTATCATGCACTGGTGAAAATTCCTTTTAGATTCTTTTGAATTCAGTGGGTCCTGAAATACAAGCTTTCATCACCATTACCTTGTGCCTAACTTGAGGACAGATGTTAGTCCTCACAAAATAACCTTTTTTATTTTTTTTCTTTCCTTCTGCAAACTGTCTTTCTGTGAGCTGACATTTGTTTTTTCTATGACTGTCCTCTTACAGGAAAGAATGAGTAGTCACATATACTAAAAGTAAACTCTTTATTTCAGAGGTGAAATTGGAGAATGGGAAGAATATTTCTTGGATTCTGGCAATGAGCACATTTTCATAGACACTATCATTTGCAAGATTTTGCTACAGCTGGTTTTAGTTCATCCTGAAATTAAATTACAGGGCGAGGAGTTGGGGGGAAGAATGAGATAAAGAAAAACAAAGGCAAGGAAAGGAAGGGATGTGTCTATTTCTTCAGTGACCTGTATTATTCTAGGGTTGCTGAACCGTTTTACATAGCATAGCCTATAAGAAAGATTGATACTGCTGTCAATAAAGCTTCTGAGCAGTCCTTAAAAGAATAAATCAGGACCAGTATGTTCACCATTTGCATTGCCTGGTGTTAATCAGAAACTGCAAAGATTATGGGTATGAAGCCACATGTGTAAATAGTAGAAGAAGGAATAAGGGAATCTGAAGATGATATAGGGTTGAGTTGCATCTTCTTCCTGGTGTTAATCAGAAACTGCAAAGATTATGGGTATGAAGCCACATGTGTAAATAGTAAAAGAAGGAACGGGGGAATCTGAAGATGATATAGGGTTGAGTTGCATCTTCTTTTTTCTTCTTGCTGCTCATATTGACTGAAAGTGTGTTTCCAGTGTTTTAGAATATAATCATGGTGGGCAGAGAGAGACAGTCATTTGCTTTCCTTTAGAAAATTACCCTGAAAGCAACGAAAATATGTTTTCATCTAGCTGTGTTGTTTTACTAAATATTATNTTAATTCAGCTGTATGCTCTTCCATTTACCATCTTTGCTACTCTTAATCTTCTACTACACAACATCAGTCATTGCAAGGGCACTGCCACAGTGTTCTAGGATCCTGCCACATCCACGGTCATCCTCAGCCCCATGTTTCTAGGGTGAGGTACCACTTTGAAATACCTTTTGCAGGACCAGTGGAAACCTAAAAGTGGTTTGAGAACAACAGACATGCATTTCTACACAGAAATTCACTCTGTTACTGACCTGTGTAGCTGTACTATTTGTCTCTTTCAGAATAGTAGAAAAGTGTGTATATATATATAGATATATATATAGATATAGAATATAGATATATAGATATATATAGAAAACTTTTCTGTTAAATGAAGTCTGGTGTCTTTGTCTTCAAAATTCAAGGTTACATACACATAAATTGGGTCTTGGGAGAAAAAACTTACTAACCTCATTGTGGAATTCTGCNTTTTTCTTTCCTTCTGCAAACTGTCTTTCTGTGAGCTGACATTTGTTTTTTCTATGACTGTCCTCTTACAGGAAAGAATGAGTAGTCACATATACTAAAAGTAAACTCTTTATTTCAGAGGTGAAATTGGAGAATGGGAAGAATATTTCTTGGATTCTGGCAATGAGCACATTTTCATAGACACTATCATTTGCAAGATTTTGCTACAGCTGGTTTTAGTTCATCCTGAAATTAAATTACAGGGCGAGGAGTTGGGGGGAAGAATGAGATAAAGAAAAACAAAGGCAAGGAAAGGAAGGGATGTGTCTATTTCTTCAGTGACCTGTATTATTCTAGGGTTGCTGAACCGTTTTACATAGCATAGCCTATAAGAAAGATTGATACTGCTGTCAATAAAGCTTCTGAGCAGTCCTTAAAAGAATAAATCAGGACCAGTATGTTCACCATTTGCATTGCCTGGTGTTAATCAGAAACTGCAAAGATTATGGGTATGAAGCCACATGTGTAAATAGTAGAAGAAGGAATAAGGGAATCTGAAGATGATATAGGGTTGAGTTGCATCTTCTTCCTGGTGTTAATCAGAAACTGCAAAGATTATGGGTATGAAGCCACATGTGTAAATAGTAGAAGAAGGAATAAGGGAATCTGAAGATGATATAGGGTTGAGTTGCATCTTCTTTTTTCTTCTTGCTGCTCATATTGACTGAAAGTGTGTTTCCAGTGTTTTAGAATATAATCATGGTGGGCAGAGAGAGACAGTCATTTGCTTTCCTTTAGAAAATTACCCTGAAAGCAACGAAAATATGTTTTCATCTAGCTGTGTTGTTTTACTAAATATTATGAAAAATAAACAGTTATTTCCAAACTGCGGCTAGAACTTTTTAACAAAGAGTTTCATTTTTGTTTTCTTGGGGGTTTTTTGTTTGTTTTGGGTTTTGTTTTTTCCCTAACCTAGAATGCTTTCTGTTCCTTCTTCTAGACACATTCCTAGTTGTCAGGTTTGCACTTTTGTACTAGGGTATGAAGCCACCTCATTTTGCCCTTTTTCTTTTTCAATCCTTCTACTATTATGCTGGTTTTGCTTCCTCTTCACCCATTTACATTAAAATATATATACAGGATCTTTGTTGGATTATTTACTGTCTTCATACCTTCCCTCTTCATTCTGCTCAATTATCAAATGCCTTTTTGTGATTGAAAATATTTTTTTTTCCCTGATATAGTCCTTTTTTGTGCTGCTTTCTGAATCACAAGACTAAAAAATGAGATCCATGACACTGGTACTTAATCCCCAACAATAGGTATGATACAATATGATGCCAGCATGATAATTAATACTTAATATTAAGATGATCTTGAGATTTTGCTGTTTGACATGAAAATGCAGCCTCACTGGGATAAAGGGGGAGAAGAATCTCTCTTAACCAACTAACCACACCCCTTCTAATACACCCCAGAATCCCTTTGGCCCTCCTGGCAACAAGACCACACTGCTGCCTCATGGTCATCCTTTCATCTACCAGGACCCCCAGGTCTCCTTCCCCTTCACTGCTCTCCAACAGCTCAGCCCCCAATCTATACTCATACATGGGGTTGGTCTTTCCCAGGTGAAAAACTCGACGCTTGGCCTTATTAAATTTCATTCGTTTTCTCCCTGCCCAACTCTTCAGCCTGTCTAAGACATGCTGAAAGGCAGCACAACACTCTGATGTGTCAGTCACTCCACCCAGTTTAGTGTCATCAGCAAACTTGCTAACAGCTCACTCTGTTCCCTCATCCAGGTCATTAATGAATAGATTGAAAAATACTGGCCCCAGTACCCACCTCTAAGGGACTCCACTAGACACAGGCTCCCAACTAGATTCCTTCCCATTGACCACGACTCTCTGACTTCTGTACTTCAACCAGTTCACAATCCATCTCACTACCCAATCAGTCAGACCCCACTTGCTCAGTTTAGCTGCAAAGATGTTGTGGGAGACAGTGTCTAATACTGAAATCAAGATAAACCACACTCACTGCTCTACCCTCATCTATCCACCTGGTTATGTCCTCATCAAAGGCTACCAGGTTGGTCAAACATGACTTCTGCTTGGTAAACCCATGCTGACTGCTCCCAATGACCCCCTTATCCTTGATATGCCTAGAGAGAGAGTCAAGGAGAAAGTGTTCTGTCCCCTTTCCAGGGATGGAGGTGAGGCTGACTGGCCTATAGTTACCCGGCTCCTCCTTCTTGCTCTTTTTGAAGACTGAAGTGACCTTTGCCTTCCTCCAATCTCCAAGCACCGCTCCTGACCCCCAGGACTTACTAAAGATGATGGAAAGTGGCCTGGCAATGACTTCTGCCAGCTCCCTCAACACTCGCAGGTGCATCCCATCAGGACCCCTGGATTTATGGATGTCCAGAGGGCTTAAAATTTTTTGACAGTAAGGGTGACAGAGTACTGGAACAGACTGCCCAGAGGCAGTGGAGGTTGTGGAGTCTCCTCCTCTGGAGATTTTCAAAACCCTTCTGGACATGTTTCTTTGTGACCTGGTCTAGGGAATCCTACTCTGTCAGGAAGGTTGGACTAGATGATCTTTCGAGGTCCCTTCCAACTCCTAACACTCTGTGATTCTGCGATTCCGTGAAAATAGACAATGCTGGGAGCTGCAAAACACTACTAGCTCTTTCAACAAGGTCTAGAGCAGTTCTGCTCGGCCTAACATAAAATTTGTAGATGGTAGATGCAATTAATCAGACCTCCAAAACTTGTAAAGACCACCTGCAACTTTTTTATACACACCTTTTTTTCTTCACTTGGCTGAAATACTGTAATGACGTCCCCTGTTTTTTGGCTTGTGTTCAGACAAGCTACTTCCATCCCTGTTTCTTATCAGCTCATGCTGCTTTTTGTACACACCAGCACCAAAATTACCCACCTTACTACAGAAAAAAATATGACACTATCTTTTTTCGATGCACTAAAGCCCAGCCTGTTTCAAGTGTCAAACTTAAACTTCCATGTATGTGTCTAGTTCTCAGAATCACTGGCTTGTGTGTATGAGAAGCATCATCACCAGGTAGAATTTTTTCAGAGCTACAAAAATGATTAGCAGGATTAAACTTTTTTAACCTCTGGAGGCTCAAAATGCCAAATGAAGTCTTCTATAATCAAACCTGCTACTTTCTACTATGTTGTAAAATTAAAAAAAAAATAAAGAAAGAAAACATAAACACTAGACATATCTCCTTACTAACACAAAATTTAATTGTTAGTTTTCTTTTTAAGTAGAAATTCTTCCAAACTCAAATAATTTATTGTGACTCTAATTTGTTCTTCAAAATGCTGTATTTTAATAATTACCATATTTTTTCTTAATGTGTCCATTTTAAAACCTCAGTGTGTCACAGAATCACAGAATGTTAGGGGTTGGAAGGGACCTCAAAAGATCATCTAGTCCAACCGTCCTGCCAGAGCAGGGTTCCTTAGAGTAGGAAACACAGAAGGTGTCATCTAGGAAATATTTCTTAACACTTAGAAAAAAGTGCTTTTAGTGTGTTGCTAATGGTAGCATTTTTGACTTCTGAGTCTGCTGTCCTCTCAACAAGAAGACCTGTGAATCATTGACTGTTAAAAAAAGGAACAAAAACCCCCTAGTTCCTGCCCTTTCTATATAAAAGCATCTAGAACCTTTGAAGACCGAACAATCTGGATCACTTCTATGACAGGGACATTTCAGGCCTCATCAGGTCTCTGGATGTTTCATAAAATCAAATTCAGTATTTTTAATAATAGTATTTTCTTAAATTTGAATATCTCATTTTGATCTGCCAATGTGGCATCTGTGTTGCTTTCAGGAAATCATAATGTAATACTATGTACTTGTATTAGTTTTTGACAGAAATATATACAAGTTACTATATCTAATTTAAACATTTGTACTTTAATATTTAAAAAGAAGAATTTAACATTACATAAAAAGCTGCGTATTGACTTTATTGACTTGTTTCCCAAAACTGGGGACATGCTTCTATTAAAAAAAAAAAAATTTTTTTTGTCAAAAATTGATTTTATGAGTATTTCTAAAGACAAATATTCATGGAAGTTTAGATTTATACTTCATTGACTATTTTAGCCCTCATCCTGACTTCAAGTCTATGTAATACAGAGGAGAAACCTCTACTGATATTCCCCCATTTACTTTGTTCATATTTCTCTCACGTCTTTCTGCTAGATATTGCAGTGTCTTGGGGTTGTCAGAAAAAGCTATAGTATGAGCCACTCTCTTTCTAAGCAGCTAAGTATGACCCTTACTTATTTAGAAGTTCACAGGAGTAGTCTAACGAAAAACCTGGCTGCAATAACCTTAATTCAAGCAGGGCACTCAACAAGGCTTCAAGGCCAAGTGGAGTTTCCACTAGTTTCCCTAGATCTCCTAAGCCTCTGTACTTTTATCTAAAGTTCTTATTTAGTCCTGGGCAAGCCCTGGCTTGAGGATCTCAGGCTTGTTGTCTCAATAGGGAAGTTGATGTAGCTGAAACATTGTGCAAACTTCATGGAACTTGTTCAACAAACTGTTCTGTCAGATGCAGCACAGAGTAGTCCAGTTGTTAGCCATCTTTTACACAGAGGAAAAGCTCCAGGTATAGAAAATCATTCTTGGCTTCTGCAAATATACAAGCACATATACTGTAAACTGTTTTAAGGGTCCTTGACTGTTTCCACCTTTTGCAGCTTAGATATCTTCCACATTTCGATCACTAAGTAAACTTTACAAAGCCTGACCCTCTTTTGTCTCATGAAATCTGATCTACCTATCACCATCAAGGGACATCTGGGATTCATCTTATATTTCCATTGGTTTGTTGATTAATAGAAATTGTTTTGAATGGGATTCAAACATGGCAAAATTCCATGGACATTATGAATTACAATAGGGTCAAATAGGAGGTCAAGTTAAAAAAATAAAAATAAAAATTTGGATGTAAGGAAGCAAATGAAGCTGTAACAATATGGCCAGCATTAGGTGCCTAAGAGGTGAAGATGAAACTCCTGCATTTATTTTAAAATAATTTCATACATCAAAGGGGTTTCTGATCATCTTTAAAATTACTTATATTTTCATTGCAATGGAGGAAATCCTGACCTGCAAGGATGAATGGAGACTGTAGGAATCCAGCGAGCCTATGTGTTTCAGGAATATCTCAGGAGCCTTTACAAGCTAAAGGTCACGAAACAGCCATCGAGGACCCACAGTGTTAGAGGAGGAACAGTTGTTTCCTATTCACTGCAAATTTTCTTCCCTAAAATGTATTAATTAATAGAAAGCTTAAAGATAAGTGGACTTAGATGAGACTTTAAAATTTCTTAGTTCTTTCTGATTCTTCAAGGAGTGCAATGACAGTGATTCCTCATGTCTGCAGGATAATTTCCACAGATAATTTCCAAATGAACACAAAATGAATGAAAAACAAAATGAAAACAAAACCAGTAAGACTTGAATATAGCACCACTTAACCTGAAGCAGGACTGTAGTGCTTTTGCAGACAGATACCAGTGCTGCTGCATGCTCCAAGCCAAACACAGGCCATGCGGATGTGGTTAGCAAAATACGTTGCAGAACCACATAACCCATGCAAAGATATGCTACTTCAAGTTCACTGCTCCACTGACTTGGTCCATGACTTTTGGCTGTCTAAAAGTGAATGCAACTGCATACTGGTAGGTAGCTACTAGGATCAGACCCTTAGGTGGAGTAAAACATAACTTCGGTCAGGCCCATGAAACAGTGCTAGATGGCTTTAGAAGATCCTTTTCTGTGAAGCCCCCCTGCACACACTAAAATCAGGATGGTTCTTTTTAAAGAGTCAAAGTCTATATTTTCTCCTGTCTAGGAGTCAGCACTGCAGAAATGAAGCACAAGAAGATTGCTTCAAAATAGCAAAGCTCTTATCTAAATGTGTGCCAAGTGTTTAGAAGAAAATATCAATTTATTGCTTAAGGAAATATGCAACAAAACACTGGCTTTGCCTTAAGTTTTTTTCAGCAACTAGAATACTAATGTCTGGGCTATGAGCTTATATCTGTCTTTCATTATATGGTTGCACAAAGCCCAGCATGAAGGAGCTCTGATCCCCACTGACATATGATACAAACAGTAAAAAGTATGTTTAAAAAGCAAAGAACCTCATGGACAAGAGATTAATAAGTCATACCAAGATATGTTCAGTTCCTGCATTTTCAGTCTCACTGACTTGCGTCTAATATTTGGACCACTGTTTTCCTTAATATTGCCCATTTAAGTATAAAAAAATTTACACAGATTATGCAGATGTTATGTGTATAGGTGCAAGTACATGTGCTTTCTTATCTGGAAGGAAAGTTCTCCCTGTGGGAACAGAATCTTCAAGGCCTTTAGGTAGATTTAGGAATCTGGATTTCAGTAAAAGAAAACTGGTGGGCCAGAGTGTGACTCTTTTTCATATCTGTGTGCCAGGATAAGTATGCTTGTCTGCATTTCTGTCTGTTTGAATGTATTCTTTGAACAGCTTTGAGTTTCACATGAAAACTGGTTTTAAACACAAGCTCTACTATTTAAATCCATTGTCTTATTTTGATCATAATATCAAAGACTGGAAGTATTTATCATCAGTCTGGGTTACCTGCTGTGTCCTGAAAGATTACTATGTTGACTGTACAGTTTTAATTTCTTTGATTTAAAAATAAAATCCACCACAGCAAACATAGTATTGAATGCTGGACAAAGTAGGATTATGAACTCTGCATGACATGTGCTGTATTGGGCCTTTCTGTCTTTGAAAAAAATAAAGCTATTCCAAGCCAGGAGGTTTTGAAGGTAGAGCCAAGTTTCAAACAGACAAGAGAGTTGACTTGGATCTCTGCAACAAGCCTAAGCCAAGGCAATAGACCTGACTGTGTTCATTTATGGACAGGAAAATTTAGAGAAGGGCATGCACCAGAAGATTTTGTTGCAGGAAATAAGTGCACTGTGTTCCTTTTTGTTTGTTTCTTCTCTATTTAAAAATACAGCTAAACCAGATCTCTGGTCAAGCTGTAACTGTCTTGTTCATCCTCTACTGGAAAGTAGAATGTAAAGACCACTTTTTCTGTAACTATACAGCTGTAGAGGAATAATGATTTTCCTGCATATTTTTCTACTCCCTTCACTCTGTGCTGCTGTCCAAACTTTGTTCTGTATCAACACTTTGCCCAGATGACAAAAAGGGCCTGATTACCTCTTTTTCTGGAGATTTTAAAATGAACCTGAAATACTTCCAACATAAGGCTTTTTTTTTTAATCTTCTATAACATATGAATTAAAAAACTGCCTGCTGTCTAAATCCTCCAGCAGTAAAATTCACGTTACAAGGTTAGACTTTAAAAAACAATGAATTGGTTCTGGATTATTGCTCTTTGAGCAAGATTTAGCCCAAATAGTTTTATTTCCTATTAAGCCTTAATGCATTTGTTTTGTAGCAGGAGCACTATTCCTTTGTGCTTAGACAGCAGAACTTTTGACTGTAGCTTGACCTCAAACTCCCTAAATTTACCTCAAATTTTCCTCAAATCCCCCCAGATTTGCCTTAAATCTGTTGAATTTACCTCAAAATCCCCGAATTTACCTCACTTTTGCATCAAATTCCCACAAATTTACTTCAAATTTGCCTCAAAATTCCTCAGATTTACTCAAAATCCCTTAAATTTGCCTCAAAATCTTGTTGCATCACACTCAAATACAAAGCAAATTAACTCTTAAGGTACAAAGCAAATTAGATAAAGATGTGTGGCTTAAGCCCATGGCACATATGTGTGCATAGTTTAATATAAGAAATGCTTGCAGTGATGTGACCCAACATAATTCAACATTCATACAAAATGGGCATAACCACATTGCCACTACACAGTGAATGCAAGGCCAGGTTGGTTATCCTGGCTTTGAGCCAACCGTATACAGGTGACCAATTTATAGCCAAGATTCTGCTGTTTTGCTTCAAAGGGAGATTTGAAACCTTTATTTTTAAGACAGGTTTTATTTTAGGGCTTAATACTACACAATGATCCTTTAATGTCATAAAGTGACAAGTAGCCTCCATGCCATTTATACTGAAGGGAGCAATAATCCACCCTGTTTAAAAGAAGCAGAAAAACATTAGTGATTTAAGATGTAGAAAATGGTCTGAGAAACAGAAGTGATTATTTAAATCTCAGAAGATATATTTTGCCTTAATAGGAACAAGACTGTCCTATCTGGGATGATAGGTTTGTCTGTGAATAAGGTTGTTCATTAATGATAATTGAATTTCTATAGGATGAAGTAGTTTGAGGGCAAACAGAAAATGCAGACATAAGGATATTATCTAGTTATGTGGTTGTATACATCAAAATCCTTCCCTATCAAGTCTATAATTGACTTTTACATTTTGTTATAAAACAATGTGACAGTTCTCAAGCAAAGGGTATCATAGCTATTCATTTCACCTGGTATAAGACTAGGTACCAGTGAGGAGCAAATTTCCTTACAGCACCAAAGGTGGACGACTCTGGCAGTAATATGGCAGTAATAATAATCTGAGGCAGCTGTATTACCAACATGTGCTTTTTTGTTTTTAATGCTTTCCCCAAAGCTTAACTTCTATGTTCCAGTAATTATGTGAGAAATTCAGGTTACTTCTAAAAAAACAATAAATCTCTAGCCTTTGTGGTTGCTTGCACAGTAAAACTTGAAATATCATTCTTCAAGGATCAAAAACTGGAAAGGAAATAAAAAGAGTTCATGTTTATTTTGCCTGAAGTCTCATGATTTTGAAGCTCTTGCTCTCTTGAGAATTTGACTCATGGCTTTCAGTGCTAAATGGTAGTAAGAAAGTGTATGTGGGTAATAAAATCCTAACGTCCTCACCAACAAGAGACTGTAAGCAGTATGAGTGTTTTTTCTTTTTTATATCAGGCTTACTGGGTTCAGAGTAGGGTTTATCTGTCTCACAAACCTCCTTATAGGTCTTCTCAGGAAAATAATGGTAAATTGCTAAGTATGTGAGTTATGACATCTTAGGCTAAAGAAATGCAAATATGTATCACATTTTTCTGATTCTTGTTGCCGTAACAAATGATTAAGGTCACTGAGGAAAAAAAAAAATACTGAGAAGAGTTTAAATAAACAATTAAATCACGTAGTTCTTTTTTCTTTCTCTTCAAACAAGAGGAAAATTTGGTTGGAAGAGAGCAGCTGTGCACATACACTTCTCCACACATGTGCACAAGCGGAAAGAGATTCAGCAAGAGCATCTTAGGGCTGTGGTTAAGACACATAAAGTGCATTTCTAATGTCCCAAGCATATTTACATATGGTCTTGATGTTCTTTCAGTATTTTTGCAGTTGAATTATTTGTAGCCATAGCTATTTCAATCAGTCTTCTTTGCCTAAACAGAAACACTTTGTACATTTGGCAGCTGTGGAGCACAGCTGGCTGCATCATACTGCCCCAACAGTTTGGCTGTCCCAAACAGACCTGCTGACATTTTCCTCTCTCTTTTCTGCAGGACTGCCCCCCAGAAGCAGGTGATTTTCGTGCCCAGCAGTGCTCTGCTCACAACGATGTCAAGTACCAGGGACAGTTTTATGAGTGGCTTCCTGTCCCTAACGACCCTGAAAACCCATGCTCACTGAAGTGCCAGGCTAGAGGAGTGGCTTTGGTTGTGGAGCTGGCACCAAAGGTTCTGGATGGGACCCGGTGCTACACTGAATCCCTGGACATGTGCATCAGTGGCTTGTGCCAAGTAAGGAGAGAAACCCTACCATAACCCTCAAGACTTCTCCCCTCATGTCTCTCTCACACTCTCTCTCTCTGTCCTCCTCCATACTTGTATCATTTAGGATCTTCATTTTAATAATTTGTTTTCATTCTCTTAAGTTGACTTCTTCTACCCTGTTTGGAAGAAATGTACAAATTCAGAGGTTATTTTCTCACTATGCAATTTCGTTGGGTTTTTTTATGTTTTTAATTTTTTAACTGTGTTGTATAGTTAGCTCAGAGCAGATCTCATTTGAAAGCATCATAAAATAATGTTTTATCTTTCAGTCTGGATATACCAAAGTTTACCAATTCTATGAAGTTACATTGTCTCTGAGGCTTATTGCTCCCTCTAAGTCACAATCCGCATACCATTAGATGAGGTACTAAACTGGAAAAACTGCCATTGATTTGCTACAGGACTAAGAAAGCTGCTACATCTCCTTGGGCTTCAGTTTCCATGTTTGTCAGAAGTGAGATATGGGGACTTTTTAACCCTTCTCTTCACAATGCATGGAGGTCTGTCAAACATTTGACCAATTTATTGGTTTCTTACTTTGTTTGTATATTACCTTTGTGCTTTTACTTATGTATACCTACAGTTTTGAACCTAGCTACATGAGAATTTTGTCTCCTGAACTACGTATAGGATACAGGTTAGTGGAAGGGAGGACATCTCTGTTAAGTACTGAACACACCTGAATCTCAGAAAAGGTTGAGTCTAGATTTATATTTCAGCATTTGATCTCCTCCAAATCTATCTGGACTTGATATGTTGTTGGCTTTCTAATGTATTTTCAGCCACTTTATGTGGTTGTAGAAGCTTTACTCCTTGTTTCCTTATTCTTTGATTTTTCTCTTCTGAGCCAGGAGCAGTCCTGCAGTAAGTGAAACAGAATATACAGTTACTGGGCTAATCCCATTTGTCATATGAAGACCTCTAGACCCCTTGGTTTTGCCCTCAGCTGAGTGCACAAGTTTCTCAGAATTTGATTGTTAATGAGGCAGTCTGATTTCAGTCTTCTTTTATGTTTTTTAATCTTTTAAAAGCTTAATTAGAGGCATAGGAATCTAAAGGGGAAAATGCTTCAAAGTGTTCTGCCCATAGTGGTCTGGAAATTAAGAGCAGTACATTCAGGCTCTGTGTCAGGATGATTTCTGTTTTGATACAAATATGAAGCATATATTTCTGAGAAGTTCATGGAGCTCATAAGCATCCACTCCTAAAACAAACTCATTTGTTTTCTCATAACACTTCTTACTAGTGGAAGGCTGAGGGTAGCCACAGTACTACAACTATGAAGACTGATGTTATTTCTTAATTGTCTCTGTGGCTAAGGTATTTTGAAAATAGACAAGTAGAGTAGCACTAGTGTCTCTGAGGAATTAAAGTTAAACCAATTCTTTCCTTATATACCCTAGAATGGTAGAATCATTTTAAAAACATAAACAAAATGACTGTAGCTTTTCCATGATCTATAGCATTCAGTTTCTTCATCAAGATTTTCCGTATACTTTACAATTACATAATTTTTCAGGATGACAAAAAAACCCCAAAAAGCCCACACAAAAAACCTAAACCAACAAAAAACCCCAAACAACAAAAAAATCCCAAACCCCAAAACCAACCACAAATCCTCATGCTGCATTTGTCACACTGAATACTTTTATATTCAGGGTGTGTTAAATTTAAAGCCACTCAAACTATTCTTGTCACAGTGCATCCCTGCTTGCCATTTATATCTTTAAGATAGTAGAGATACTGCATTAGAAAGTTCATAACTAGATTTGGCTTATTTATATGTTTCAGGACAGCAACTACATTACTATCTAAATGGCCTTTAGGGAGTGTGGGCAAGCAGGAATCAGGAGAGTGGCAAACATGACAGACAGACATGGCATAGGGCAGTCTCAATCAAAAAATCTTAGATTCCTCTCTCTGTTTCTGCTGAAGAGTAAATACTACATTTTCATTTTTTGCCTTTTTTATTTTCCTTATCCCTTTCACTTGTTCTTCGTTTTACCATAAGCTTCTGTAATGGTTTGACCCAGGCTTTTCCTGGTAACCAGTTTGTAACCAGGGAAGTGATCATATTTACCAGTATTCCACATGATTTTACGTAACTGGGGTATAAATACAGAGGGGGAGAGGCCCTCTTTCTCTTTTGCCTTCCGGTGGATCCGAGGACGCAGGTTCTCTGCTATCGGTCTCACCCGTGCAGAGGAGTCAAGCCTTGTAGGCCTTGAGAGGCAGCTGTTGCTGGCGTCGGTCAGTGCGACTCTGCTATCTTAGGGAGAGTAGTAAGATTCTGTTTTTTATTAGTTCTATCCTGGGTTTCGAGTGTACATACCTGTTTTAGTTTTCCTTTTCCCTTTTTTTCCCTTTTTCCCCTTTCCCCTTCCCTTTTCCCCTTCCTTTGGGTGTTCCCTCTACTGTGTACATAGTATTTTAATTGTATATAACTGCTATATATATAAATATAAATAATTTTGATGTAGTTCGGGTTGTTTCGGGCTCTTTAGTTTCTCTCGTAGTTTTTTTTCTTAAACTCAGAGAAGAAGGGAGGGGGAAGGATTTCACTGTGAGTTTGGGCAGTTGGCAGGGAGCCAGGTCCAAACCATCACAGCTTCATACTTGGTTCTCTATCAATTTAATTTTTGTTTTCTCTTTGTGTGAATTTCACCAATTTCTTTTGTTAACTCTGTCAAGAAAGAAGACAAATAGTCTTTACTTTCTCACATGGGTGATCAGGGCTTATCCATGGCTTCTTCTATCCCCACTAAAGGCAGAATCTGCGTGTTGCTGTGTAACACCAGATCAGGACATTTTTATTTTTAAAGAACTATTACATTTTTTACTAAATAGGTGGCCAGACAGTGAGATGCTGTGCAGTGTTTCCAGAAAGTGAGTCCCACCAATGTCATAGCCATATTTACATCTGGTGTTAAAGAGTATATCTTCCCTGAAATAATGTTCAAGGGTGAGGTGTTTGCAGTCTGGGCAGTCTTTTTTTGCTTTTACATGTGGAATAGCCCTCCTCTTTTGCTATCTTTCCTCCTCCCAAGCCCAGGGATCCCAGCATCACAGCAACCAGGAAAGAAAAAATATGGAAGTTTCCTTGTCCGCACAGAATCACTGCCTCCCCTCCATTCTCACAGGCATTTACTCTTTTCAAATGCTTAATTTGGTGGATTGCTTTAAACATTTCAGTTGCAGCACAGGACAAAAGGAGTCCTTCTCTATGAAAAATTCTGAGAGCCTCTACAAAGTCTACATTATTTACATAGTGAAGGGTTAGACACTGAAAATGTCCATAAATAGAACACTCCCTTTAACTTAACTGCTGAAAGACTGTAACTATGTAAGGTCTTCCAGAAAGTGTAGCTGATATCTCTGAAAGATAGTGTAAATTTTATTGTAAAAACCTGTAAAAAAAGAATGATGCTACAATTATTAGCAGCATTTAGTCAAATGGTGCATATTAAAGAGTTAAAATCAACTTTATAAGCCAAATAAATTTATGAGATCTGTGTCTAGTATGTTAACCACCAGCTGGTTTCTCATATATGGAGATGTATAAGACCTATGTCACAGAATCACAGAACCTTAGGGGTTGGAAGGGACCTCTAAAGATCATCTAGTCCAACCTCCCTGTCAGAGCAGGTTCACCTACTGCATGTTGCCTGGATGGCATCCAGGCAGGTTTTGAATATCTCCAGATATGGAGACTCCACCACCTCCCTAGGCAGCACTACCGGCTTGGGAAGGAGTGGCTGGAGAGCTCCCCAGCAGAGAAGGACCTGGGGATGCTGATTGACAGCTGGCTGAACACGAGCCAGCAGTGTGCCCAGGTGGCTAAGAAGGCCAATGGCATCCTGGCTTGCATCAGGAATAGTGTGACCAGTAGGAGCAGGGAGGTGATCTTGTCACTGTATTCGGCACTGGTGAGGCCACACCTTGAGTATTATGTGCAGTTTTGGGCACCACAGTATAGGAAGGACATTGAGCTACTAGAGAGGGTACAGAGAAGGGCAACTAAGCTGATCAGGAGTCTGGAGAACAGGCCTTATGAGGAGAGGCTTAGGGAGCTGGGCTTGTTTCGCCTNGGATTTGAAACTTACACACCTTATCTTTCCCACATCCTACTTCACAGAGGTTTTTGCAGACTTCTTTGAAGTGAAGATATAGTTAATTAGTTTTTCCCATTGTATAGTTAACAAATTATTATGTTCTCCATATACACATACTTAAATGGCTATATGTATATGTGTGTGCTTATATCTTTTTTCATCAGAGACAGAGGCTATGCTGGCCGGTAAATGATATCTGAAGAGTGGAAGAATCTGCTCTCCTTTCAACAGATGACTGTGCTATATTGCCTGTCTATCATGGCTTCAGGATGGATAGTTTCTCTTTCTCCATTCCATCTACAAAGTTCTGTTGCATAGATCCTTTCCTTCTTCCAGCTCAGCCGAAAAGATATAGCTAATGAAGATAATAGCATTACTTAACACTGTTTTCAGCATGTTTGGTGTGTTGATGTTGTACTCAATGGCATAGTATACCTACCGTCTCTTCTCCAAGATAACAAGAAACAGGATGAGAGGAAATAGCTTAAAATTACACCAGGGGAGGTTCAGATTGGGTATTACAAAAAATTTCTTCACTGAAAGAGTAATTAAGCACTGGAACAGGCTGCATTGGGAATCACTGTCCTTGGAAGTGTTCAAAAAAAGCATAGGTGTGGCACTTACAGACATTGTTCAGTGAAGGGCTTAGTAGCATTAATAGCTGAACTTGATGATCTTAGAGGTCTTTTCCAACCTTAATAAAGCAATGATTCTATGAAGGTACAAATTTTAAAGAACATAGATTAGGTGGTCACCTGAGCAGGATTTTGAATGTTCATGAAACTGCACTGAGTCCCAGTTTTCCCTGTAGGATAAGCCTGGGGCACTGCTTCAGAAATTAGCACCTGGGCCTGTGGTGGTTCCTCATCACGCCCTAGCTTGGGACCTGGTTTGTTTGCACACCCTCCTTAGACCCTTCAAATCATCTTCAGTTTTGAGGAAGGAAAAGGACAGGGCTGTTTCCCACCCTTTCTGAAGCCCTGGAAGAAAATGGCCTGCATTTTTCTATCCTGCAACACTCATTGCTCTAATATTAAAAACTATTCTCATCCTTTCTTGCTACTGGTAAAATAAGAGATCATGCACTTGTTTTGACAAGATCCCATTTTCCTGAACTTTAATTTGGCATATTATCCAACTATGAAAACTCTGAGATGTAATAATTTCCAGAGATTGATTTTTATCTGTGTTGTTGTTTTAGATGCACAAAAGAGAACTGAGAGTGCCTGTCTTTTACTCGTTTGATGACCAAGTAGAGCAATAAATGACCTTGCTCTGTCCATTCTCTACAAACAAGAATAATTTGTGTTTCTAACAGTGTGTATTCCTTTTTAGAGGCTTTCAGTCCCCCATAATATATTCCAATAGTGATCTTTTTCTTCTGCCAAGGTTATGACAGAAGTTATTTTAAAACAAAGGAAATCTCGATGATTTTTCAACACTCTTGAGAATCTAGGGAGGTCCCAACTGACTGGAAGTGGGCAAATGTTGTCCTGATTTTCAAGAAGGGCGACAGGAATGACACTGGTAACTACTTCTGTGCCTGGTAAAATTATGGAAAGGATTATTCTGGGAGCTGTGGTAAAGCATATGGAAGACAACTCAGTCACTGGTCATAGTGAGCATGGGTTTATGAAAGGGAAGTCATGCTTAACAAACTCAATTTTCTTTTATGACAAGATTACCCACCTAGTCGACCAAGGGAGACCAGCATATATCATCTTTTTGGACTTCAGTAAAGCTTTTGATGCTGCCTCTAACAGTATCTTACTGGACAAAATGTTGAGTATGCAGCTTGATAAGAACATGACGAGGTGGGTACACAGCTGGCTGAGGGGTCTAGCTCAAAGGGTTAAAGTAAAGAGTTACATCAGCCTGGCAACCAGTGAGGAGTGGGATCCCACAGGGATCCATCTTAGGGCCAATACTCTTTAGTATCTTTATAAATTACTTGGATCTAGGACTTCAAGGTCTGATAAGTAAGTTTGCAGACAATACTAAGCTGAGAGGAGCTGCTGACTCCAATGAAGGCAGGGAGATCTGGGCAGTCTAGAGGACTGGGCAGTCACAAAGCATATGAAGTATAACAAGGGGAAGTGCCAGGTTCTGGACTTGAAAATGGGCAACCCTGAATCAACCTATAGACTGGAGAATGAGAGACTGCAAAGCAGCACTGCAGAAAGGGATCTAGGAGTTTCGACTGATAGTAAGTTATACATGAGTCAGCAGTGTGCTCTGGAAGCCAAAAGGACCAACTATGTCCTGGGGTGCTCAGTTTAAGAAGGATAAGGAACTGCTGGAAAGAGTCCAGTGCAGAGCCACAAAGATGATGAAGGGGCTGGAACATCTTCCTTATGANTATTCAAAACCCATCTGGACATGCTTCTGTGTGACCTGGTCTAGGGAATCCTGCTGTGGCAGGGAGATTGGGCTAGATGATCTTTCGAGGTCCCTTCCAACTCCTAATATTCTGTGATTCTGTGAAGCACTCCATTGCTAGCTGATGGAAAGAGGTGATAGTCCCACTCTACTCAGCACTGGTGTGGCCTCACCTTGAGTATTATGTGTAGTTTTGGGCACCACAATACAAGAAGGATGCCAAGTTGTTAGAGAGCATCTAGAAAAAAGCTCCAAAGACGGTGAAGGGCTTGGAAAGGAAGCCATATGAGGAAAGGCTGAAATCACTTGGTCTGTTCAGCCTGGAAAAGAGGAGACTGAGGGGAGACCTCCTTGTGGTTTATAGCTTCCTCACCAGAGATGGAGGGGTAGATGCTGATCTACTGTCTTTGGTGACCAGCAAGAGCACTTGGGGGAATGGCATGAAGTTTTGTTGAGGGAAGTTCAGGCTGGATGTTAGGAAGAGGTTGTTTACCCAGAGAGTGGTGGAGCATTTGAACAGGCTCCCCAGGGATGCAATCATGGCACCAACTCTCGTGGAATTCAAGAAGCACTTGGACAATGCTCTTAGACACATGGTGTGACTTTGGGGTTGTTCTGTGCTTAAATAGGAGTTGGACTTGATCCTTGTGGGTCTCTTCCAACTCGGGACCTTCTGTGATTCTGTGAAAGCAATAGGGACAAAAAAGCCTAGGTATTTACATGTTGTTGGAATTTCAGTCTCTTGTAGTTCAGCTATTTCTGGCTCCTCTTTGTAGCTATCTTTTTTCCCCTGAGCTTAAAAGCTAAAATGCTAAGCGTGTAATAATGACTGTATTATTTAGGCAAGACGATGGCTATTTTTCCTCAGACCTATAGAAGACATCATAACAGGATCAGTTCAGCCTTTTGGCATGTTGATTATGATGGCTTTTCAGATTCTGATGTCTGCATCAAGCTCCTGAGCCTAAATGCTCAAAATGAATGTGTATTGAAACCTAGATGCCTTCTGGGGAAATAACATTTCAGAAAGTACTGAATTCTTGATTTCTGATTGTCAGGTGCTTTTGAAATCTGTCAGGCTGAACAGTTGTACTGCTGTTTGAACTTTTAGTCTAATATTCTCCATCTTTATCTACTTCATATTCTGTGAAGACAACATTTTAATTTTGTTTTCTTGTTGATAAGTATCTTTCTTTCTTCTTTGATGAAATGAGTAGCTTTTCCCCCAGTATGACATCTTTCCAGCACACAGAAAAGGGTGTACTGGTGAAAGGGGTGTACACTCCTAAGTGCAATAGCCAAGCACTTAAGCTACTATCATCGTGCCAGATAACAACATTTTTGTGGCAGAGAATGGCAAGAAAAAAAGGGTATGTTTATTGTATGAAAGAATCTGCACCTATGTTATTAGAATTCCACTCCCCTGCCCTGAGGTATAAGTTTTGCACTTTATGTTTTGGCAGACATTGGCACCACTGCGGAGACATTTTGTTCTAGTCTTTCAGTAGAAGCAATACCTGCTGTTACTCCCACAGATACAGTAAATATACTGTGGGTGTGTCTTTGACCAGCAGCACACAGAGCACCTCCTTTTGGAGGTGTCGAGGGTCGAGGCTGGGCTGACCACCAACC
>VWZX01006290.1:628705-735796 GCA_013399015.1 Galbula dea
GATTACAACATCTTTACATGCGTACTCATATTATTGCAACACCTAATTATAATATTCATAGCAGGCGGAGTTAAGGCGGAGTTATAGGCGTGGTCTTCAATTTGGGGAGATTCTTGGTGGCACATCCTGTTACTTCGTCTTTAGGGGTCGTGGTTTTGCTCTTCTTCCTTGGGCAGGGTTTTGAACTTTTCTTGATTCTGCTGACTACAATGCATGTTTTGCAATAGTCTTTGGACTCCTGCCCCATATCTCTCCTTGTTCCTTTCCTATCTCTATTCATGTAAGATTTACGTAAGATTTACGTTAGTCTTTTAGCATCTTCAGTGCTCTTTATCTTTCTGTGTTCTTACTCTATGTTCTTTGTGTCAGTATGACAGCGTTCTTTGTCCAGATGTTATTGTTCCACTGGTCTTACAATCCTTATTCTTTAATTCTAGCTCAGAGTTGGCTTTTTGAGTTAACTCTTTGGGCCTTGCTCTGTTTCAGGAATAAAATTGTTTGCAGCTTATGTATCCGATGTGCTGTAGTATATGTCCAACTGACACCCAAACTTTTGATATAATTTGTTAAAATGGGTGCTGATTAGTCTTGTTTGCACTAAATCCACATTTTGGTTAGCTACTGCTGTCCATTTTTGTGGGTCCTTCTGCAACACAGAGTAGCTCAAAGTAGCTGATAAAAACTGGTTTCAGTAGATACCATAATCATTAATAATATAGTGGGTATAATCAGTGGGTAGTCTGTGCTTAGAATGGTTTGTTACAACCTGCAACAAACAGGATTTCAAAAGTGATGCAAGTATTTTGTCTGACCTTAGGAGTTTAAGCTGAACTTTTATCTAACTCTTCCTGGACAAGTTTAGTCTTCAGCTATTTTGGTGCAGCCTCAAATCAACCTAGGTCCCCAGATCCTGTCTCCTAGATCTAAAGAACATTTGTTCAGTAATACAGATATATTTTTAAAGCAGAAATCTTATGCTACACTACTAATTTCACAGGGTCAAAGCCATGACACCAGTAAAACACACACATCCTGGAAGTTGGAAAGTGAGCACCAACTTTACAGCTGCAGGGAAAGCAAGTTTTGGCAAAAGACTCTAGAATTCTGAAGAGTAGATGGGGTATGTCATTATAGGCTGCAAAGGCTAGCATCCTACAGGAGAGAAACTATACAAAGCAGAGGTCAGTTTCTCACAAGAAAGAAGTTAGATAGCCTGAGAGAGAAACTGGGAGTGAGCTAGCAGGAACTTTGCAGCTGCACACAGGCCTTGATACCCTACACAGTCTTAGCATGCTATCCTCCCCACAGCTCACAGCATCAGTCTTATCACATTCACATGTCTTTGCAGTGTACTGTTTTTATCACATTTATGGTAGTTGGTTTTGTCTATTAAGTGTTACTTGTTAATTGGTCAGTATCCTTTGTATACGGAAGTGTCACTTGCTAATTCATGTATGAAGGTGTTACTTACTAACTGGTCAGTGCCCTCTCTGTATGAAGGTAATTGGTCACTATCCTTTCTATGTAAGAGTATAAATTCCAGAACAGTAAAGTGGATTCTGATTGCCATCAGCAACTGGGGTCCATGCCTTCATATGCCACAAGTACCATAAGCCACAAAACTTGTGTGTCATTACAGCTTTTGTCCAACAGCCATGACACAGCCATTGTTTTTCTGCTTCCCAGCCATGACATAAGCCAGTAGTTCCACAGAAGCCATACAACTTCATCATGGTATCTAAAACATCAACTAAATTTTATTTCTAGAAGTGTATTTCTACACGAAGACTCTCCCACACCCAGCTTCACTTGCTCCCTTCAAGAAAATGACTTTCAGAGACAGATTAAATACCTGCAACAGGTGCTTGCTTATCATAGAATGGTTTGGGTTGGAAGCAACCCTAAAGCCTAGTTCCAATCCCCTCACCTTTCCACTAGACCAAGTTGCTCAAAGCCCCACTCAACCTTGCCCTGAACACTTCCAGAGATGGGGCATTCACAGCTTCTCTGGGCAACCTGTTCCAGTGTCTCCCCACCCTCACAGTAAAGATTTTCTTCCTTATATCTAAACCGTATCTACCTTCTTTCAGTTTTCAACTGTTATGCCTCATCTTATCACTATGCTTGCTGGTAAAGAGTTCCTCCCTATTTTCCTTTAGACCCCTTTTAAATACTGGAAGGCTCCTATAAGGTCTCCCTGGAGCCTTCTCTTTCCAGGCTGAACAACCTCAATTCTCTCAGCTTGTCCTCATAGATGAGGTGCTCCAGGCCCCAGATCATCTTTGTGACCTCCTCAGGCACTAGAGCTGAATGCAGCTCATTATTTTATCGTTCCTATTTGGGTTATAAATTTACTTATCCATTTACTAATAACATTGTGCATCTCTTGCTGGACAAAGTCTTTACCATGGAGGGAAAGGTGACAGAAATAGAAAAAAAAAAATCATTGCTGGCTTATTAAAATAATAAAGAGGATATTTCCTCTTCCATGCTTCAGAAACAGCAGTAAAGAGGGACTTACTAACCAAGAAGGAACAAAGTTTAAAGAAAAAGAATATGGTTAAGGTATGCTCATTGTAATGCACTACCAATGTTACAGACAGCTGTAATATATAACATTTGCAAGTACATAGATGAAATAACTAAATCAGAAGGAATATAATTGGGCAATTATTAAAAGAGCATTTTGAAGGAGTGAAGTTTTACAATAAAGGTTCTCTAAATGCTCTTGCAGTGTTCTTAGAATGAACATTTTATAGGTCCTTTTCATGATTTCCTAACACACTCCCTTATCAGAAAAAATTCCACCTCCCTTCAGGTTTTCTCATGAAGGACCTTACATCTAATTAGAATATCTGCTACACATACTCTCCCTGCATAAACAAGTTAAGAATAAATACTTATAAATACTGAAATTCTCAATGAACAGACAAGTTCAGTTCTGCAGACAAGCTCTCATGGTTTCAAATTGACATGTTCCATTTGAACAAAATACATGGAAATTGAAATCACAGGTTTTCGTCCCTTACCTAATGGAACTAATCGTGCCCAAGCACCATGGGGAAGTCAGTTATAGCTTTGAAGGCTTAACCGACAGGCTATTAATTTCATAATTTCCAGACCAACTGCTTAAATATTTAATCTCTTGACACGTCTTAATGATATTCCTCACTGCTTAAGGTTTAGCTTTGTGAAGCCACTTGTTAGCTGCCCAGCACCCTGCTGTTGAAGTCCCAGTAAAGTCCTGCAGGGAGCCAGCAACCAAAGAGTTAAAGCTGGAGACAAATGATGTACACACGATAATGGTAACTAGCCCTTATTTAGGTCTGCTTTATGAGCATAGTAGGTTATTTGTGACATAACCTCAAGCAAGTGAAAAACCCTAAATGAATTTGATGAATTCCTATATGGCGTGGCTAAGCACGGGGGCTTTAGCAAGATTAAGGAGAAATGTGAGAAGACAATTGGGGTTAAACAGCTTAGATGACAGCTGTTCTTGTCCCTGTAAAGAAAATATGTTCTATTATTCATGTTCAGCTTAAACTGACAATGAAGCCAGCTTCAACAGAGCAATTCTTCTGCATTATTCATATCATGGAGCAGGCAGAGTCTCTGCAATGAGATGTTTTTGCTGATGTGTGAGGCCTACAAATGGTTCAGAAGCTAGGCTTGTTCATGAACTCAAGAGAAAGAGTGTATGTGTGTGAGATTTAAATATGAAAATCCATTGAGTGTTCTGCTGAGAGAATAGATAAGGTTTATATTATCTGGAAGTTACAGAGGTTTAGAAACATCATTAAGGTAATTTTTCAATCATCAGCAGGAAGAAGTAATGAAATTTCCATCTCAGGTGTCTGGTCATTGCATCTGTTATACTGCAGGACACAGCAGTACTGCATCACAACAGGCCTTTTGTACTCACTTGTGCTCAACTGAAAATCTAGGGAAACTCAGTTTCTCCACAGACCCCAGCTAGTTCTCAGAGCAGCTTGAGCAGACAGCTGCATCTCTTTGCTGTGTCTTTCAAGGAACACTGACAGTTGTGCTCCTCTGGCTATTGACAGCTGGAGGAGGTGCTCAGGTCTCTGAAAAATCACATAAAGGGAAATCAAGGTCGTACACCTCCAGATGAAATATCCAGAGTCTCTTTTGTGAGTAAGACTTTTAAAGAAGTCTGGAAGTACGCTTTGTCATCATGTCTCTTGCTTATGATCACAGAGCAGAGCTCTCTTGCAAGAATTATAGTGTCCAATTCAATGAAGCACCATGCAATCACAAGTTAACTGAAAGGAGGACCTACACATTTTAAAGTCACCCTTTCTATTCTCCTCTGAGCCTGATGTGCTTCAGAGTAACATCCTAAGTGGCTGAATTCATAGACCTCAAATTTCCCTACAAACGTTGTCTGTTCCCTTCACAGAGAGTGTAACAAAAAATGGGCTGGAGAGAGACAGTGAGCCTCTTTGAGCAAGCCCAATTAAGCCCTGTTGTGCAGGTAGAGAAGAGATGCTTTAAAGTGCTACTAGCACAGCTGAGAAGTCAGTTTTTCAGAGAATCTCAGAAGATAGCCCTCAAACTGGCAGAGAGGGTTCTCTTTTGGTCCGTATTTTTTTTTTCCCAGTCACCACAACAGCCCTGCATGAGAAACACTGCCTCTGTTTCCAGTGAGAGAAGTAGCTATACCACAAAGCCTTATCAGTAAATCCCACCATTATCTACAAGAGAATCTAACCTCTCTGGCTATGCCGCTACATTTATAATCACAGGTGGGCAAACTCACTTACAAATATGGACCTGAGACAAGCAAGGGGCTCTGAACTCCAAAAAGAAAGGAAATGTGGAAGAAAACAGACTGCTGACTACAGTCATATAGGAGTGAGCATCAACATGTCAGCCTTCAAGGGGCATGAAGAAAGGTAAGTGTACTGCCATAGATAGCTATCCAAACCAGTGAGCTCAGAAGATAATACTTGCCACCGCAATGGAGAGACAACAGTACTAAGCTGTAAAGCAAGACCACAGATGACACCAGCTCCCTTTAGTACTTCATGTTTCATGAAAGACCAGAGCCAGACATAGCACAGCCCTGTAATCCACTTCAGGGATCTTAGGCTGACCTCTCAGAGCAAGTGTATGCTAGTGTAAAACCAACAGGGCACAACAGAAGTCTTGTGCTGCCTTCTTTGCATCACTCACCTCCTGTGAACACCCATGTGCCTATGCTTTCTAGTGACTGATGTCACTCTGCAAAACTCATTTATCTGATCTCAGCTTCATCTGTGTTACTTCACAAAAATCTCTTATTCCTACTAAGCAGTCTACATAACTGCACTTCTTACCAACTCAGAAGTTGTTCTTCTAGAATTGCTTTATTTCAGATACCAAAGTTTGCCCTTTACAGAGCAGACATAAAACTTCTGTTGAAATTTCTGCATCAAGCCCAGAACCCATCTTGGGGATATAAAGCATTTTGAGAATGAAAGCCAGGATTTTAATCAAAATTTAAGTTAGAGTCCTCATGTCCTCTGCAGCATGAGGCACAATTGGTCATCTCAACAAATTATCCTCAGTGTTGTGAGCTGGAACTCTGCTTTTACTCAGACTTTGTCTCACTTGAAGGGCCAGTGGGTGTATATCAGAATTTTATCTTAGGTTGGAGAGCCATCTAGCAGTAGAGTCAGTGCTTTGTATTCATCATCTTTCATTTAAACAAACTAAGCATGAATTCTGCTACATATTTTCCTGAATTAGCCCAAAACATTTTCTTTCCCAACACCAATTATCTTTTTGACATATAGGCACCATAGACTGATGATATAAAAGTACTCAGCGACTCAATAAGGGGTGATGGTATTTTACATGTTATCATTTTAATGACTGGTTAATTGCAGAGTTGCCTCTTACTGTCCAAACCAATTGATTTTCAGAGCTTTTTGTATTTTCACAAGGTATGTTCCCAATGTACTACACAGTATCTTGAGTTTTCACTATGCTTTTCATTGTAAAAATGGTATACTGGATGGAATTTTAAAGATCCACCTGGAGTTTATGAAAGATATGTTACCAAAAATATTTTATTGCCAAGAGGAACCCAAGATAAACATAGCAACATCCTGTCTTTGCATGTGTATTGCAGGAAAGCACACGCCCTTTCCTCAAGGGCTTCTAGATCTGGTTTGTCCTTCCCCACCAGCCTTTGCATAAACCTTGGCATTGAAACACGGTGGTAGAGAGTGATGTGTCTTACAACTGAGGCTTTCATTCCCTAGCAGAAAGCACACTTATTTTAGCAGTATGATTGCAATAACAGAAGACTAACCACTGGAGTAAGAAGAAATAAGTTAAAAATAAGTCAAGACCAAGACTAGAGCTGAAACCTGGTGCAACAAGAACATGGTCAAATATTTATATGTTTTGCAGGTGTACTTGTCATTCAGACAAGTGACATACACAAAGTCTGACTTTATTCATAGTTCTTGAATAAACTCATTGATGTAGGTAACCCCCAACTTAATATTAAATTTATTAACAATTTTTAAATTTAAACATATGTATGATGATATTTAAAATGCTCAGAAGTATTTTTTTTAATAGAGAGGATATTCCTGATTTTTTGCTTTATTTGTTTAGCTAATACTGCTACTTCAAACACATCTGAGCCTCAGCCCCTTTGGATATTTTTCCTCCACACTTGGCTTATTAACTGAACAACATAAGCCCCTCAGATCCCTAACAAACCACAGGATCCAGGGATCACTTCTGCACTAATTCATCTAATTTCATGGACTTGCAAGTACAAGCTACCGAAGTTCATTCTACGCTGAAAGGAAAGAAGCCACTGTTTATGCAGAATTAAAAGTTACCTTTTCTCTCTAAAGCATCTTCTCTTATTGGAAGGAGCTCACGTAACACAGAGGTTAATGCTTCCATAGTTCAGTGTCATTTAAATTAAAAAAAAAACAAGCCAATTTTGCATTTCGGAGGGACAGCTCTGCCCCCGCATGTGAACCCTTCCCTCCTGCCCATTCTTATCCAGGCGGGAGCTGAACTATTCTGCTCCCTCGCTCAGCTGCACAATCCACAGCCCCGTCACCTTCCCTGCCGCTTGTCTGCCTGGAGGAGAAGCGCTATTTTTCCAGCTGTAACAATCAAGAGGCACCATCTAGTGGTGCCTGGAAAACTCACAGGTAGAGTTGCGGAGATTTAAGAGACTCATAACAGTTAGCATTATTCCTTTCCAAACAGGAATGGAAACCTAACACAGAGTAGGCAGGACAGCCCTGCAGAAACAAGTATGACAAGCAATTGGTCACCAGAGAGACCTGGAGGAGCTGGAGAAGTGGGCCTATGTGAACCTCATGAGGTTCAACAAGGCCAAGTGCAAGGTCCTGTAACTGGGCCAGGGCAATCCCCAGTGTCAATATAGGCTGGGGTATGAAGGGATTGAGAGCAGCCATGCCAAGAAGGACTCGAGGGTACTGGTGGATGAAAAGTTGGACACAACCCAGCAATGTGTACTAGCAGCCCAGAAGGCCAGAGTCTGGGCTGCATCAAAACAAGCAAGGCCAGCAGGTTGAGGTGATTCTGCCCCACCCTGCTTCATTCTCGTGCGACCCCACCTGGAGTACTGTGTCCAGCTCTGGAGTTCTCAGAATTTGTTGGGGTGGGTCCAGAGGAGGGCCACAAGTGGTCAGAGGGCTGGAAAACCTCTGCTACGAAGTCAGGCAGAGAGAGTTAGACTTGTTCAGCCTGGGGAAGAGAAGGCTCTGGGCAGAACTTCATTGCAGCCTTTCAGTTATTAAAAGGAGCATATAAGAAAGATGGGGACAGTCTTTTTAGAAGGGCCTTTTGTGACAGGATGGTTTTAACTAAAAGAAAAGAAATTTAGATACAACAACCAGACACTGATGCAAACTAAGAAACAGACCTTGCCTATGATTTGGCATTTGCAGTTTGTCTGTAGTTATGAGCACTCAGACAAGTTATTTGGAGGTAAATATGCTGGCAACTTAACGGGCTTCAGTTATTTCATGACAACATATATAAACTATTGTCCCATGGTAAATATAGGGGGGGTTGATGTTCAGGAAAAGAGTCATGAGCAACCTTCACAGACAGTGCATGCATAGCATTCGCTACAGTTACATTTTATGTATAGTTTCCAACCTTTCTTACCTTCCAGAAGCATATCAGAATATCCATCCTTTATATTCACTCCATCTCTCCTGTCTCCAAGAGGACACACAATGAGGCAGCTTCCCTGGAAATTTCCTTTAGGTCAAATCTCCTCAGTGGACATTTGTTCAGTTTTTGATATACCTCTCCATGCACCTGGTCAGTCCTCCCTCAAAAGCCTCATAACTTCTTACAACATTGTAAACTGCTTCAACACTTCTACTAAGACAACATAATCTCTAAGCAAACATGGATAGAAGGCCCCTCCTGGACTATCGGAGACATCCACCACACCAAGCAGTGTGAGTCAGCTGATTGATTGCCCAGGATATGTAACACAGGAAGAGCAGGACTCAGTGTTCACAGCTGGGCTCAGTGATGTTGAGCAGCAATTGGTTTTTAAGTGGGGAAAATCTTGTTGTAGGAACAACATTGAGATCTGGTTCTCTTGGGGCAAGTTTCAAAAGCAAAGGAATCAGTACCCCAGAATTTGGACATAGGTTAAGTTCATTCCTTTGTCATAAGCCTGTAATCACTGCACCCTGCTGCATAAAAACTACTGCAGGTGCCAAACAGTTTTATATCCTTCAAGTACTTTGCACTCCAATTTACTTCTCACCCACTCTAAGCAAGATGGTTAACCAAATTAAAGCTTATGACACAAGAGGTAGCACTTACCCACAAACTCACTAGGGTTTTTAAAGGAGTAGGAAACCCTCAGCTTCTAGAAAGAGAGTATTCAAGGTGCATTATCAAACCCTAACTGAAAACAGATTTGCTCTGGGCTGCAGCTGCTAACGCTCAGCCAAAGCAAGCATAAACTTATAGGTACTCTCTGAAGAGGTCCTAACAGCAATAAATGAAGAAGACTATAAAAGAGCTATGATAGTAGTAGTGGCTGCATTATTAACTGGTCTTTTATCTGTGGTCTGGTTATGACACAGACAGAGTATCTCTTAGAATTAATAAAGGCCAAAGAACACAAAGGACCTCAGTGCAAAGTGATGGAGCAAGGTTTCATCAACGTTTTTTTTCCCCCCCTTCTGAAAAATGAAGAAAGCTCACAGGTAAAACATGCATTGAAGTAAAATGTTCAGATGCACACAGAGCTTTGCATTCCCAAACAATAGCCTGTTCCTCAGATGATGAAACCACTTTGTTTTTCCCTGATACACTTTAGTTTTACTTTCCATGTACCAAAGCTTATCATACAAGCAATGGTTGCTGGCAGATCAACATAGGAAATGGAACAAATGCACTCTTAACACAGTAACATTAATTTCAGTTAATGGCCTGGGTTGCATCTGGTTTACTACATGTATACAAGGTTTTTGTCATGGCCCTTATCAGATAAACCATGTTATTATCCTTAATGTGGTAGGGTAACATTATCCTGAAGGGGCAGGGCAAGCATTGGAGAGAAACAAAGATTCACAGAATGGCCCAGCTTGGAAGAGACCTTAAAGATCATCTAGCTACAATGCCCCTGCCATGGGCAGGGATGCCACACACTAGACCAGGTTGCCCAGGGCCACATTCAGCCTGGCCTTGAATACTGTCAGGGATGGGGCAGCCACACCCTCTCTGGGCAACCTGTTCCAGTGCCTCACCACCCTCTGGGTAAAGAATCTGTTAATCTATTTTGATGTAATAAGGCAAAAGGGAAATGCCAAACAAGTTTGTTGGCTAGAAAAAGTTGGTGGGTCCTGGGAAAGGTATGATCGGATAGAAGCACTGATGAGAAAAACCTACTCAGCCACCTCTGTGGCTGTGAAGCTCCTGCAGTATGGCAGAGCAGTGGGGAGAAGCCACAGCATCTGTAGAGAGGTTACTGAAGGGGCTTGTTCCTGCCTCCTGGGACAGCAGGAGAAAGCCAGAAAACTCACCCCATGTCACATCACTGTGGACTGGGGCTCTCGAACCTGGCTGAGGCTCACCCCCTCCTCCCCCACCCCGACCCCATGCCGGAAATGTGAAGCAAACTTGTGTTGTCAGCAGAATCCCATCACTGTAAAACTAGAAAAGAGGAGTATCAGCTCTGCTAGTAGATGGCTACAGCAGACTTATTTCTGAGTACCCCTAGATGAACCATGTCAGATGGAAGAGGCTCTCTATGTCCAGTAAAATGGGCACAGAGAAAAAAAGAATATATAAAAAAATATGATCCCTCTGGAAAAATAAGGATCAAAGGTGAAGAGGGATTATGAAATCCTCTTAGATTACAAGAGAGCCCAGGTCAAATTTTATAATGTTAGAAATCTACATTTGTGGTGAAACTGGGCAAAACCAGTTTATCTTTTTACTGCATGTGCTGAACAGTGATATCTGTATTTCAAACCTCTGCAATGCAGCCTTAAGCTCCACAGTCAGAAAAATCCACCTCAAAACAAACTGAAATCTGAACACTGCATCCTCAGAGATGAAAACACAGCACCCAAACAAACAGATCTTTTTCATCAGAAATTGCCTGTGCCTCAGTTCCCCATGGACATGCCACTCTTTTATTTCATAGGACTTGGTGGGTATCAGGTGCTGGTGGCTGAAGTCCAAGGTGCTTTGATCAGAAGATGCCTATTGTCATGTCACCATGGCCAGTTTTTTGGTGAGGATTGAATAGCTGCTCAGGAGCGATCTGTTTGTGCTCAGTTAGACAAAGGTCATGGGCAAAATATCTCTTGACATCTCCTCAGGTCATTTCCAGAAGGTAAGGTGATCTAAACCCAAGGGGATACTGAGAGGTTGATAGGTTTTTTTCAATGCCACCTGAGAGCCCTGTGCAGAGGGGGAGGCTGAGAACTGTTTGGAGACAAGATGTGGCTCAATTACTTTGCCTCCCAGCACAGGGCCAAGTTGGTTTTGCATATGTCTCCAAGTGTTCTATCACTTTTCCCTTACCAGTAGTTTACCCTTTTGTGGCATGGATATTTTGTGTAGTTAGCTACCAGCATGGTTGCTCTGGCCCTTACTCTCCATACAAATAAAAAAGCAGCTCCTTTACTGTTTATACTGTCTCTCCAAAGACAGTTTTCATCCTGTAGACATATTTATTTAAGGAATATAAAAATAATCGGATTTTCCTCACCTGTAACAATGAATATAATTTTTCTTTTCAGCACTGTCTGTAGATACTGCACTGGAAGCATTCTCTCAGATTAGTCAGGGTTTTTTTTCAAGAAACTTTCCAAAATCAGTGATCTATCAGACTAATACTACAGCTAAACTTCAGTGTGCTTTAAGTCAGACTAGCCCAAGTACTGAAGCCTGTAAGGAGCACTGCAGTGAAAGCAGTTTTGGTCAGCAAGTGCAGGATCACAGTGTAGTCAGAGTGGGAGAAGGACAGAGGTCTCAGACAGTGACACTGTGAGAGCTGAGCCCAGCTACTGGGTCCAAACTGCAGACTGGCGAAAGCCAGAATATGGAGTGTGAGCCTATGGCTCTGTCCTTGGCTTCTTGACAGGCACTAATATGTGTCTCACCTTGGCACTAACAGGGACCATGTATCTGGACCACAGTTGTGCTCAGAGCTCTCTTTTAGTATTAAACTGTGGTCAAAACCAGGACTCTTTCAATAACTGGGTATCAACAATAATATCAAGCTTTGTAAGGATGTATCTTTAAATGCAGACTGCAAAAAACCCCCCAAAACCTGCACACATTTCTTTAGGGTGGGTAAAGTTCCAGGATTGCCTTTATTGCTGTTTTCCTACAAACCAATTGAAGTAGTTGGGCTACTTCTGTCTGAAGTACATTTAGCTGGAGACAGACACCCACGATTGAAAACAGCAGCTCAAACAATCTGTTGATGTTGAAAGCAACAGAAGACACACAGATAAGAACGTCAAGGAACCTTAACTACAGCCACTACATCCTGCACAGCCTATAATTAGATACAAGGGTAGTACCTTATCCATACTTAAGATACAAGTGAGAATGCTTTTTGCTTATTTTTCCATCTCCACATTCCCATCTGTGTTCTTTGTGTTGTCACTTGCAAGCTTTGTGATAAAGCAATATATCTGTGGAAGATATTTGCTAAGAACCATTGTGAAAGATGTTTGCTACAAAACAAAATGCTATTTTTTTTTCTTTGAGTAAAGGCTGAGAACAGCAAGATTTAATTTCCTGCCTCTCCACTTTACTGACTTATCTTGTTAACCTCAATTTATTTTTTCACATCAGCCTGTAAGAGAGCTTGACAAAGCACGGTGTCATTTCAACACTTATTTTTTCATTCTGGTGCCTAGTTTGTGAAAATATCAAGTTAAGTATTTTATATTATTCTTTTTTAAACAAAAACAAAAAACCACAAACAAACAAACAAACATAAACCCCTCAAACAACAAAAACCTAACCTTTCTTTTAGATACCTAAGCACATTTTGAGAAGCTTGACATTAGGCAGCCATTTCTGGATACTATGACCCTAGCAAAGTACTGCTCAGACTGTTACCTCTGAATGATGATCATGGCCTTTTTTAGAAGTCAAGAAACACAGCCAGTATTTCAGGGCACATACCCCGTGACACTCTTTAAGCCCTCAATAAGGATGATTGAGAGGGTGTGTGGTGCTAAAGTGGCTCCTGTGCACACCCTACACTGCCCTTGCCACGGCATTTACAGATGAGGGCAAAAGGCTGGAAAGTCTGGATGAGACATGCTTGTACCTGCCTATCCCCAGCAGGCATGTCTGCCTGAAAGTGCCCTGGGGAGTCGATACAAGAAGTGATATATTACCAAGCTAGCAAGAGTAAAAAGTCATCAAGGTCCAAAGATCACCACTTAGGAAAGCAGAGGGAGGGCTATGGTGGCCAGGTGGGCTTGGGTACTTTTTGGTCTTTGCTCTATGTCCATGCCATCCTGGCCAAATCTGCTCCTAGAAGTTATTTAATGCTGTCTGAGGCAAAGAGTCATGCATGCTCTCTTTCTGTCTCTGATAAAAGATTGATCCAAACTGAGTAGAAGTGCACCCACCTAAAGAAAGGGCATGGGTAGATGGTACTGTGCCTCCTGACATGTCCATAATACAATATAGACAAGAATCCTTACTTTATATATGCCAAAACTGGAAAAAGAGAAAAGTTAAAGATCCAAAAAGAGAACTCTGCAATGCCCAACTATCCTTCAAAGGGCTAAGCTGGCCTGGATGTCCTGTAGCTCTTCCACCTTCCTCAACCGCTGCTGGGTTGGCTGTTATGGGTAAGCATCCTGTCAGCTGCAAGCTCCCCAGCATCCTCACACTCAGAGTGCAGAAGCCAACTCAGCTGGTGTACTGATCTGACTGACTGAAGAGGTGGAAGTGTTGCAGTTGCTGAGGTGAGACAGCCATGTCATGAGGTGCTGTGGACTCCGCTAACCAGTTCACATGGAGCCTGAGAATATGAACCAGGGCTACCTGGTGGCTGCCTTCATTCAGAGTTTGCTGCAATATCACCCTTCTCCTCCCCAAAGCTAGGGAAGGCAATGCTCTCCCCATACATCCTTGATGCTGACAAGATCCTTCACATCCTGATGGAAATCATCGAGGTCTCTTTAGTTGTAGCTGCTGCCCTTATAGACCCTGAATACAGTGAACCTTTGGCTAGCTTGCCTGTCTCCACCTCCTCTTTGGACTTGCAAAACCCAGCAGTGATGATGCTGCAGAAAAAGTGTGGGACAGAGCTTTTCCTGACATGGGCTGTGGGTAGTAACAAGACTGAGGGGAAAGGCCCCCTCCAACCTCAGTATAACAGGCATCAGGCTCTTTCTTCTGAATGCTTTGGTCTTTTAGCAACTCACTTTGGGTAGTGTAGCCTTGGTAAAGAGCATTTAAACAATGATCAAATGGTATTACTTCTTGGCTGAAGGCAATCAGATGAGACAAGATGATAGAGTCCTATGGTAATGCAAGCACTTTTTTATCAGTGTCTGAGTCATGAAGCCATTTCATCTCTATGTCAGGTCTATCAGAGAGCTATTACAGAGATAAAACGCTAAAAGGCATCTGAAAAAGTCACTGCACCTGTAAAGACCATGATGCTGTTTTGGGGTAATAACAGGGTAGCAGAAACTAGCTTAATATTCAGTTCACAATCTGCTAAAAAGCCAGTGAACATGTAGAAGAGGTGACTGAGCATTCTCCTTCTTTGTATGTGACCTGGTGTCAGGTACAGAGCTCAGAAAAGCACACCATGACAATAAAGGTGGGAATTTCCTCACCAGAAAAGCCCACCAGCAACTTTACTAAAAATCAATAGATGAGTGAATATACTGGGCCATAAGCTTTCATCTAACAATAAAATCCAAAAATATCTAAAGCATGCAAAGTCTGTGCTGAGAGACAACACTGCTGCCTCACATTTCTAAGAAAATGAAAGCAGTTTTAAGGTTACTTCACCACTAACACTTGCTGGAAGAAATCCACAGCCATGCTCCAGCCCAATTAGCTCTGTCTGACTCATAATGACACAGAATGACAGTTTGGAGTTTGGAAGGCACCTCTGGAGATGGTCTTGTTCAGCCTTCCTGCTCAGACAAAGGTCACCTAGAGCAGAAAAGTTGCTCAGAGCCATGTTTGGTTCTGTTTCGAGTATCTTGAAGAGTAGAGACTCTACAACTTTTCTAAGCAATATCTTCTAGCAGTCAACCACCCTCACAATGAAAAAACAGACAAGCATAGATCAGCATAGAGCAGTGTAGTGTGGTATAGCTTAGTTGGAAGGAACCTACAGCAACCACCCGGTCCAAGTGTCTGATCATTTCAGGGCTGATCAAAAGTTAGAACATGTTATTAAGGTCATTGTCCAAAGACTTGACAGGCATGGGATACAGATCACCTTCCTAGGAAGCCTGTTTCAATGTCTCTGACTAACCTCTCGGTAAAGAAATTTTTCCTCATTTCACTGTTCCCACAGCTATGGTCCTGCAGCTCAGAGCATCAGGCAGCCCAAGGTCTATCAGTATTATTAGAGACTGAGGTAAAACAAAACCAAACCAAACTAAACCAAATCCCAACAGTTGAATCCATCTGCTGCTTCTTCTTCCTTATTTGTCAGGTGGATCCCTTCTCTTCCTAGTCATCCCTAATCCCTGGGTAAGTGAATTAGCCCGGTGGTGTCTCAGTCTCCCACCACAAAACAGAGGTAGGAATGTTTCTCTTATTTTAGGTGTGGCTGTAAGGGAAGAACCATGCTTTGAAGCACCCAAGCCCTAAGCAATGGCAGATGCAGGCCATGCATCTAACATGATAGATGCTGATGTGTCTTCTGTGATGAAGTAGTTATAGAGCTATCCATAGGAACCACCAGGTACAACCAAAAATAAGTTCTAATGACATCTCCTGGCATGCTTTATCTGTTACACAGCTTTTGCTAGGTCTTTATTATTTTGATGAAATTCCTGCTGGAATTTAATTGACATAAGGAAACAGAACAGAACATGGAAGAAACCTCTGCTGCAGTAGTCCCCAAAGATATAGGGCCTATTTACAAGCTCAGGTGAAAAATGGGAGAATAATAGCACCTATTTTGCAAGGTATTTGACTTATGGGCCTATAACTCTTAAATTTTGGCAAACATGCTCCAGAATGAATTGGAAATATGAGAAATTTGCTGCACACTAAGCATTCCTCCCCTAACGAAAGCAGGACGGTTTCCTGTGCTTCCCTTCCCCCCCTTTTGCCATTCATCACCAAGTAGAGAAAAGCCAAAAGCTGCAAAGCACACAGGTAGAAATATGATCTTGACACCAGGTTTTACACCTCAACCTAACCTCTTATTTCAGCAAAGGCTGCTTTACACTATCAGCCTATCCATCAGGCCAATTCACATGATAGAGAAGGGAAAGAGGAGGGAAGAGACAGGATGTCAAGAAAGGTCTGTTTCAGAAGAGGTATCATGGAGGAATGATTTTCATGAAGTAGTTTGTAACTGTGGAGCAGGGCCACTGCTGGCAAAGGCCTGAGGTGACACACATTCCTATTATTTATGCTAGACAAAACCATAGGACGTGCAGCCCAGCTCCTTTTGCTGCTGCTGCTGCTATTACCACAGGTTTCTCAGAGTGGCTTCAACCACTGTCCTGTAGTTCAGGGATAGTACCCAACGCAGCTGGCTGAATCTAGAGAGGAGAAAGATACATTCTGAGAGACCGCCAAGGAAGATGTTCTGAAAAAGCTTTGCAAAGGCATTTAGAGATGGAATCACTGCAGATACCTCTTAGTAAACAGGAATCAGTAAAAGAAAGATGTGAGGCCATAGGGAGAGAAATAGAGTGAAAAGCTGAGTGAGTGCAGGCAGAGGGAAGATTTGTTTGCTCTAAATTCATGAAGTATTTTCCCTGCACAGAGGAAAAGGACTATAAAGTTTCAGTCTGTGCTTGTTTTTAATGCTTATTATTTCTTGCCTTGGAAGAAGAGGCCTTTATAGCTTGTCAGAGGAAATAAAGCAGTCTAGCAGAAAACAATCGAGACATGAACTGCGATAAGAACAAGGGGAGATCTGTTTACCAGGCAGGATGAAAACATAAACAATTAACTTACCAACAGACAGAGTCTGCTCCATCAAAAGGCAACAAGATGAACAGAAGACCTTCACCAATGGACATGTAAGAAACTATTTCAAGGAGATCAAACTTAAACTCAGCTCACAAGAATTTAGTGATGCTCTGTCATTAGTAATTCAGATAGCTCTTACAGAAGACCTCATCAGCATCATCCAAACTTTTCCAGTCCACTTTGTTATTCATCAAGTATTCACGTGACCCTTTGCAGCAAACCACAAGCTGACTGGGGATGCTCCTGCTTAATGAGCATCCTGTTCAGAGGTGGCCTTAGGCAGAATCACAAATGCATTTCTGTGATCTTAAAAAGGACTTCTTTAGCTGAAAAAGAAGTGTGGACAAAGGTCAAAATACAGGTCAGGATGTAGAAGTTAGAGACTGTCACTTCTGATCTTCTGACATCCTGTGTGACTCTCAATAAAGCATGACCTCTGCATGTATTCATTTCAAAAGCTGAAATAATGGTAACAGTTACTTACTTCAAAAGGCTGCTGTCATGACTAATCACAAAAATGTTTATAGAACACTATTAAATTCTCAGGCAGAACACATCAGAGAAATGCAAAGTATTGTTTAAAATTGCAGAGAAAAAAGCTGCTAAAAACATCAAGGTTGCAAACCAAAGCATTTGAAAGCTGGGAAATGTCAAATTAAGGTCGTCAGTGAAATCTTAGTTTGGCTTCTCTATTTGCACATGTTACAAGATACACTGCAATTGTGACACATCATTTCAGGAAAGCATATGGCAGCTTCAGAGCAAATGCTTTCCCTTTATCAACATATACATAAAAAGTGACGTATACCCACAATCACAGAATCACAGAACGTTAGGAGTTGGAAGGGACCTTGAAAGATCACCTAGTCCAACCCCCCTGCCACAGCAGGATTCCCTAGACCAGGTCACACAGAAGCCCGTCCAGACGGGTTTTGAATATCTCCAGAGAAGGAGACTCCACAATCTCTCTGGGCAGTCTGTGCCAGTGCTCCGGCACCTGAACTGGGAAAAAATTTCTATGTGTATTCACATGGAATCTCCTGTGCTTCATCTTACAGCCATTGCCTCTTGTCCTGTCACTGGGCCTCACCAAGAAGAGCCTGACACCATCCTCCTGACACTCACCCTTCACATATTTAAAAGCATAGGTGAGGTCACCCCTTAGTCTCCTCCAAGCTAAAGAGACCCAGCTCCCTCAGCCTTTCCTCTTAAGGAAGATGTTCCACCCCCTTAATCATCTTGGTGGCTCTGTGCTGGACTCTTTCAAGCCGTTCCCTACAAAGGTGACTCCCCTGTGGCAATGTGAGTGGAGTTGGCCAAAAGGCCATATAGCCATGTACCCAAAAAATTTCTATTGATGAAGAATTAAATATTTAAAGGCATGTGATAAAACATGATATTGGAAGAATCCATCCTGGTTTATATGTGTCAGGGGTTAGGGCTGGGCTGGCCACTAAATGAGTGACAAGTTCTCTCTATTAAACCCTCTCCCCTCTCCAGGGGAAGAGAAAGGCAATAAAGGAGAGAGACTTACAGATGAAGGGTCACCTGAACTCGCTCATCTGCCCACAGGTGTGGCCTTTTACTCTACACTCCCAACGTGGTACACAAGATTTAGCAGTGACCTTGGACTACATACCCATCATTGGCAGTAACTCTAAACATCAAGCATTATCACTACTAGAAGCAGATGCTGTCTGCTAAAACACGCTGTTAATTTCAGAAAGTGCAGTTACGCAGAAGAGACTGAGCTGAAAAGTAAAATCACTGAACCAAATTAGTTCTGGTTTTAATGGCATAGGACAGTATTTTGAGTGGCTACATGAGGTACAGGATATGCTTCCAGCCATCCAGTGGTTGCTTCCACCATTGTAAGAAGGTAGCACTTACCATGGTGGGTTTGAGGAGTGTGATGTCACAGTCTTCCAGGCCTCCCTGTATTTATATTTTGACCATCATCTGCCATACCACAAAGGTTTTAACTACTTTGCTTGGTTGATTGTGGTGCATGTTTTACAATCACGGACAGCCTGTGCAACAGCATGCACACTCCTTATTACTAGGAAGACAAAACCATGATTTGCATGCACTCACATTAAAGAGGAAAACCTCCCTCCATGCGTACCCAGATCGCTCACTGTATGGGGTGGGTATGTGTGTGCATGTGAGGGCTTGCTCAATCTGCAGAAGTATCCCTGAGTAGTCTCCCAAGTCTGGGTGGAGACTCTTCCTGGCTGCAACCACTCTGCATGACAGCTAGTTCTGTTCTCTCTCCTTGTCCACACAAGCCTCCATTTTACACTATAAGGTGAGGTGGACTTATGGACAATAACAAAAACAAGCCCAGACATGAAGATGTTGCCCACTGCAGGGTGCTAAGCTACTCCTGAAAGGGCTTCTGTCACAACCCCCAACTCAGGTGTCACTAGGTTCCAAGATGCCTCCTGTAGGCTCTAGCCTTTATTCTGTCTTGTGCTGTTAACGTGTCTGTGGAGGAAGCTCTAACTGTCACAATCAGTTGCTTAAGAGATAGCAAGCCTACACTCCCAGGGAAACAGCTGTTCAGTCTTTGGGTCCTTTGCTAAGAATATCTCTTGGTAAACCTCATCTGCAGCCATAATGTCAGTCTGACATATTACTTACGCTCCTTCAAGTTTTACCAATGCGTCCTCAGAGATTTCTCTCTACATGATACAAACTTTCACCTTGTTAGGGTTGTTAAACCTGTTGAACTGCTATGAGATACTCTACTAGGTGACCAATATTTTCCAGGAGTCTCTAGTGGCAGAACAGTGGCTACAACTAAGCATCAACTTGTTTTTCCTTCCTCTCTCCCCTGCTCTCACTCATGGAGTGCAGTTAACAATGCCCATCATAAGTGGGTGCCCCTCTGGATGAAGGTGTTTTCTTTGCTAAAACCAAAAACGAAAACCAACCCAAACCACAACAGAAAACAGGCAGATAATGTTTCAGNCCCAACAGTATTATTTTCTGTTCCCCAAGGAACAGCTGTCTTCAGGCACATCACGTAACTGTTGACCCATCAGAGTAAATATCCAGGGCAGCAGCTTCTCAAGTTCTAGATGTTTTACTATGTGTATTTTTGTTGCTGTTGCCAATCATCTTGAGTGTAAAATAACACCCAGCAAACCTGATTCCTGTTCAACACTAGTCATGAGAGAGAACTTCCACCTGATTCCATGTCACACCAACAACCATTGAAGAGAGATGCTGAGCTGAGAGCAGTGCATCTTATCTGGGGAATACAAGTCTACAGACCACGTTCTTTGTTGCTGTTTTGTGTCCAAAAACTTATGTCCAGCAGAGGATAACGTCCCAAATACTTGGGGAAAGAAGTCAAATGATCCTATTTATCCTGTTCAGCTGGAAGGAGCAGGATCCAAGCCACTAACAAAGTATTCTTGTATGAAATAAAGCCCCAGTGTAGGCTCTAGTCCATGACACTAATTTGGAAGTTTGGTCCACCACATGAGCACTACCATCAGTCACAAATAGAATGTATCACCATAACAGACAACTTGTTATCAGACTGTAAAGCAATTGCAATAGTGTCTCGATTTTCTGTATAGCTAAGCACAGACACTAAGGGATGTAGGAGATTATCGGAGGCTACTGCAGTGCCAGATATGATTTCATGCCCAGGCTAGTGGTTTCTGCCTCCCTTTGCAGGATTTTCCTTACAACCGGAGAATGCAGGGGGCACTTCCTTCCAGCTCATTTAAGGTGACTGACTTATGTCTCACTTAATGCTTTACAATACCCTGAGTGGGAGGTACTTAACAGTGAGTTTGTCCCCATATTTGTACAACTCCATTATCTTAGATTTTCCTGACACAGCTCATCTGTCAGTGGGCTCCATCTGGATTACATCTAGCCCCAGACAGCAAGGACCTGCGGTGTTTCTTTCCTTGTTGAGCATCCTTCACAATGTCTTCCCAGTAGTGTCTTGAGATCTTTTTCAGTTTCTTTTAATGCTCTGCTCTTCTCCTAGATTTTTGTTTTCTTGTCCAAGTTTTGCAGGTTGCCACCCCCATGGTGTTTATTTTGGTACTAATTGCTATGCCTATTGCACCAACACCACTGGGGGCTGAGCACTGCTAAGTATCAACAATGTCTGCTGGATGTCTGTGATGCCTGCTCTGTTTTCATGGCTGCCTTCTTCCAATGTTTGGTTGTACCAGCCAGAAGTGTTCACCATGCTTTACTGGGGAGAGTTCTGAAGTCAGATTGAAGAAGGAGCACTGTAGTCAGTAGTGTTATCTCTCTCTAAGCGTGAGTTGCTAATATGGCAGGAAATAATTTCCAGCCAGGCTTTCACCTGTGCTTTTTCATAATTTCATTATCTCCAGCAAAACTCTTGTGCAACCCATCAGACAGTATCATAAGCCCTTCTGGTGGAGGGATACAGTGCCAGGCAAAGGCAAAAGAAAACCTCAGTCCTTGGGATTAATTTGGCTGCTGTAGCTCTGAGAGATGGGAACAACTCATAAAAAAGCCTCTCCATTTCCATTCTGCACCCCTTAAATTCGGCTCAGTCTTCCCTTCACTGTTGTATCTTGTTTGAGAGATCCATATTCTCCTGGGAAGATGCCAGCTCTCCAAGTGCAAGACTGCAAAATGTGCTGTGTGTAATCCTGTGTGGAGATAGCACTAAAGACTCTTCTTAGGGCTTCTAGGGCTCTGAGCTTTGTTCTTCTCTAATGCAGTGCCACTGAAAGCAATGGGCCTGTGCCCATCAGTGAGTACTGCCCCAGAAACACAGGCAAGAGCAGAAAGAAAGTCATTAACCAGTACACTGAAAGTAAATAAAGCTGAGAGAAAGCTCTTTCAGCTTCCTGACTCCCTCCAAAAGATCCTGCCCTGTTTATACAACATTTTACACTGCAATGGATAAAATTTGCTAGCTGACTTGATAAAACATGAGCTAGTATTTCCATGTAGTCGCTAGCACTGTATGCAATGCTGTCCCTTACACAGAGGTGCAATAACTTTTGTACTGAGAGATAGAAGAGGAAGACAAGGCCAAAACTTCACCTACAGGAGAAAAATAAGTGGAACGAAGTGTCAAACACAGAAGGGTGAAGTTGGACCCTGCCCAGCTGCCACCAAAGAAGCAGGAAAGCAGGACAGCTCTTGGGTTATGTATCATACAGAGGGAAGGAGAGACTGTGATAAGCATGGCAAGAAACCTGGCAGAGTCCTGAAAAGCCCCGTGCCACCTCAGTTCCCAGCAATGCCCACCTGGAATGCCAGCCAGCAGAGGGCAATGCCAGTCCACCTACACACTGCTTCACTTGCAAAATCAAGCGAAGGTGGCCCTGTCTGCCAGCCTATCCTCACACTGTCTGAAAACTGTGAATTACACAGGATATTTCCCGTTTGCAGACTTGTGACACTCTAAACCTGATTGTGTTCTTACTTTCACTGACATAGCCCTAAAAAGCTCTATATGCCATGGTGTGGGGAAACAAGGACCTGTAAGCTGTCTGTCCAATGCATTCAGTACAGATATTCTTTTTCTTATCAGTCTTGCAGCCTGTGCAGTTGGCTTTCCTGAATCACTTGCTATGCACAATAGTTTACGTTACTACTCACTGGCTTTCAGCTCTGAGGCAGGTAAACGATAAGCAGTTTTGTTCTGCATGATTTCTCAGTATTTTTAGAGTATGCCTGGTTAAGTCTTTGGCACTGAACTGTGCAGCTTGACATCATTAATGCCTTCAGAAAGATGCCAAGCAGAACAGCAGTCTCGACTAATAGGGTGTAGGACAGAGGTGGGTAGTAACTTGTCCACCTAGAAGCTATAGTACCAGGTCATTCTTTCAGACTATCGCCTCTCCCATCAGTTGTTTCCAAAAGTAAAGCAGTCAAGTTTTGAAATCTTGCAAGAGTTTTCATTCATTAAATGATAATAAAAATACTGCCTGCTTATGACCATAAACTTCAGATCATGGCAATACAGACTGGTTTATCCAGTGACAGGAGCAGAGCACAGATAAGAGACGAGGGCAGGAAGACTGGCAAGCAGGAAGAACACATTGAAGAGCAGGAGAATGCCTGGGCTTGCTGGGCTTACAGAAAGCATTGGTTCTGAGGTGTCAAGAGGGTGGTAATTCAGGCAGATTCTTGAGCAGAGCAGGGCTGTGACAGGTTGGTAGTTGCAAGAATTTCTCTATGTATTGCCTGAGTTCGCACAGCTTTAGTAAAGGCTGTATACTACTGTGAAAAGCCTGGCTCTGTCTTCTTTTTACCTTTCCCCTAAACACAAGAATGTTGTGGTTAGGTCCCTCTGAAGCTTTCTGTTCTCCAGACTGAGCAATCCCAGCTTCTTCATGTGTTCCTCACAGAGCAAGAACTCCAGCTCCCAATCAGTTTGGATGCCTTCCCCTGAACTCAGTCCAGTTTATCAATGTCCAAAACTGGATGCAGTATTTCAGATGCGTCTTCATGAGTGTGTTGTAGAGTGGAATAATCCCTTCCCTTGACCCTGCTGGCCGTGCTGCTGTTGGTACAGACAAGGAGTCTGGTGGCCATCCCTGCTGCCAGGATCAGTGCTGGTTCTCTCTCAGGTCACTGCTAACCAGAGTTCCTGGGTTTTTTTCAGCAGAGCTGCCCACCATGTAGGCAGTCCCAGCCTGGGATGCTGCACTAGACTCTTCCTGCCCAGCTGTTGCACCTGGCACTTGTTCTTGTTTAATTTCATAAGGTTTCTGTTAGTCCATGCCCTCAGCCTGTCTAGGTCTTGCTGGATGGCTTACTTGAGCACCATCGTATTGACCCAGCTGCCATCACTATCTTTGTATCACCTATAAATATGAAGAATATGCACCTTGTCACCTTCTCCAAATCACTGATAAAGATGTTAAACAGGGCAGTGCCACGAAAGACCTCTGCATTACTGCACTTGTTTCTGGCCTCCAGGTGAATTACAATCCAAAACCCACTTTACTGTCCCAGCTTAGCACACAGGAACAAGGATTTCCTACCCCCAGGTGCCACTTACCAGTTTCCTCCCCCTCATTTCCTTACCCTTCTACCCACTCTCTTCTGTACAGTAAAGAGAAAGCAACCAGGCTGAAGGAACTTTAAAATCCACTGGTAAAGCTTGCCATTTCCTCCGCCCTCCGCCCCCCCCCCCCCCCCCCAGGACAGTCTGGAGATGATAACACTTAGGAAGACTTTACACATGTCAAATGTGGATTTTGGTTATAAATGAGGCATTTCACCTACTGGGGTTTTTGTTGTTGTTGTTTTTTTAACAAGCCATTTAACTTCAACCTACTTCAGAAAACTCAGTTCAAAAATGGGCTAAGCCTCCTTTCCTACACCGCAGGACTCAGCATTCATGGATGAGAGACATTCAGGGGACACAGTATTACAGCCTTTGGGGTAGGGCTTCAGTATTTGCTTCTCATCCTGATCCCATCTCCTGAACTCCACAGTCAAGACATGTACACGAATGACAGTACCTGGAAACGCCCTACAGTGCTGCCATTCTGGAAACCAGGAGACTACTGCTTCCTCATTTACCCTCAAAAAGACCAGGAAATTTGGCTTGACAACTCTGCTCCAAATGGAGGGATCCAGTCACAGATTTCTCGCCTAATCTCAATACATGTGCAAATATAGTCCTGCACCTTTCTCCTGTAGTCAAAGTCAAGCAGAGATGTGACACAAGCTGAAACATTTCCCTTTTCAGAATTGAAATGTTCTAGCTCCTGTGCCTTTAGCTTTGCAACAGCTTGTAAAGCAAACTGTATTGAGTCCTAGAATCAGCAGTAAAATCCCATCTGATTTTTTTTTTTCCACAGGAACAGCTGGGTTAAAAATCTTTGACTAACAAGTTTTCACTGCCATACTAATCACTTTCCTTAATCAAATCAATGAAGCATCCAATTTAAGTCTGTATCTCATGAAACAAACATTTCACAAAGATTCAGGTGCGATGAATAACCACCAAACTGGAGGCACTGAAAAGAAAGGGGCTCCCAGCGCATGGTTTCTGCCTTTCCTGACAGCCAGAGATGTGAAGGGAGCAGTCACCCAGCTCCAGGTGAGGGCTGTGACTGCTCTTGGCTGTGCTTGGGAAGTGTACATAAATTGCCAGGCCTCTGATGGGTTTTGTTGTAGCTGATGGGAATGGATGTAGTCCTGTGGCAGAAAGACTTTTACAGGCTCCAGCTGAAAACCAACCATCCTGTTGTTATTTTAAAGGATATTTAAACTTAAGGTCCTTTGCCTCAAGCTTAATTGGAATGAGCAGAGCTAGTGGATTGTTTCTGTTGCTCAGAATAAGCTTACTCTCTCTGCAGGGTGAGCACAACAAAATTAGGCAGACCATGCATAAGCAGACATTCCTAGAGCAAGGCAATTCCCTGTCAGAGAAGAAAGCTCTGATCCATGAACCACTTTAATGTACAATACCAAACACCTCTGCTATGCTGGAAGGTGAGATCATGATGATGCTGTGTTAATGGGTTTGCTGTGTGGAGACATAAAGGCACAGATCTGTGCCTGTTCCCTCCCTTCTAAGTAACCCTAGGGAAACCACTGAGCCTTACCGAAATAACCTGAGATTTCCCACACTCTCTGCCAGTCTGCAGCACGTCATAGGAACTTGTTGCAAAACTCATCTCTATGAGGGCAATAGCACACAGAAAGCAAGGAGGAATCTGCCACAACAGTTCTTTCCCCCATGCTTGAAATGTCCTGTGGTTTGCAGGCTTCACCCTACCCATAAGAAAGCAGACAGGCTCACAAGCTGAAGAGCCACTGCATAATGGAAAAATACAAAGAGAAGTGAAGAAAGGCTGAAGACAATGCCACTAAAACAAGAACTGAGCTCCAAGGAGGAATGTTACTTAAGGATTGAGAATGGGGAGTGCTGAGTTTTAAAAAAAAATTTTAACAGATAAATGCTGTCATTATGAAGTGACATTTCTGATCCTTGACAGCTCTATCTGCTGTTTGATGTAGCAGTGTGGCAGCCTTACAAGCTGTGATGCTTATTCTCCTATTAAAGTCATTTTGGAACTGAGCTGACTGATACATGTTAGTGGAACATCTCATGTTTGCTTCCCTTCAGCTGAGCCTTCGAGGATTGAGTTTCCTTGCAGAAGCCTCTGATGACCATCCAGGTGACTCCCAAAGAGACACAAAGAATAACATTCTTTGAGCCACATAGAATTTCCCACCAAGTGACTGCTGGCAGGATTGAAGCATGAAGGATCTCCCCAGCCTTTGGTCAAAGGAAAACAAACATGTAAACTCTGGGTCAGCTTGCAACCCATTTGACATATAACTTGCTGTGACTAAGGCCTATGTGCACTGACAGGAGACCACCACACATTCCCATCCCTCCCCTGAGACACAGCCACACTAAGCAGTGTGCTGCTAAAAAAACCCTTACTGCCTTAACATGGACAACTCCTAAAGTCCTTGCAACTAATGTTTCATGCATGCCAGGAGGCAAGTACCCTATTTAAGGAAATATGACATTAATCAAAGAATTAGTTACAGGATATTAAGCTCACTGAGGTGCTGTTATCAAATATGTAAGGAAAACAACATTCTGGGTAATTAACAAACATCTGAGATGAGCCTGCAATCTGAATAAATGTTTTGACTATGAGTCTCTGAATGTTGTTTTGCTCCTTAAAGTTTCCTAATGGTTTGTCCAGGTAATCATGATGGACAAGCTTGGTTTTACAAATTTCCTCTAGATGATGAAAAAAAAAAAACATCAGTAAGATGAAGCAGCAGTACAGAGCTCCCAGTTTTTTACCCCAAACCTAAGCAAAGGTTTCCCACCTGCTGCAAACATTGCCCAAGCTGAGCAGGCAATCAGCAGGTATGTGGGTGTGCACCTGTGCTCCCCCAGCACTGAGAAATAGTTTAATCAGCTGAAGAAGGGACAAGGACTTGGGTCTCTCTAGAAGCAGTGCTAAGACTAACACGGTGGCAACAGGTAGGCTGCTCCCTGAAAACAACATGCAAGAGCTATTCTCAGTAAGAAATACATGGGAGGCCTCAAGTGAAAGAATAATTCAAGGGCACGATAAAGGAAAGGCAACTGGATATGGACGTCTCACATTTGCCTTGCAGTTTGGGAAAGAACTATTACTTCTAAGAACTGTAGTTATGCCCTGAAGCAGAAGATGAATTGAACCCATTAGAATTGTTCATCCTTCTCCCTGGTGGCCACTTCAAAATACTGGCTTTTGTTTAAAAAAATGTGTACAGCACTTATAATTGCAAAATTAACCTTGAAAATCAGAACACAACATAAAGGAAGACGCTGAATCAGCAAAAGCCTGTAAAAAGAGCTCTAAGAGGTGGTTGCCATTTACCACCTGCAATTACCAGCTCTAAAGGGTGAATGTCATCAAAATGCTATTTCCTTCCAGGTATACAAAGGCTATTTAGTCACCAGGTGATGCTACAGGTTTCACCCCAGGAGGTATTTGGACTGGTACAACTGCCCCTGCTTTTCAGCTTTGCTATGAATATAGTATGCCTTTATTTATGTTCAAATACAAAATTACGAAGACTGATATCTTCAGAATCTCCCAGTGCCTGGGCTGTGAACTCCAAGTTTTGACATGTGAATTAGATTTTAATTTTTTCTTTTCCTTACAGACAATGGGTACCTTATAGCTACATTGACCACATGGGGCATGTGATTCATACTACTCTCATGCAAGAGTTAGTGTTGAGGGATAATTTGGGCAGGGAAAGAAAGGAAGGAAACTGGAGACTGTGTTTTTGTGAGCTAGGAAAGCAAATGAAGAATTGGCTTGTGGAGATCCAAGACAGAAACACAAGTGGAAAACTAGAGAGATAAATAACCCTCTTTCATGCTATTTTAATGGCTAAATCTATGGCAGAACTGATCAACATCCCCAGCCTGACTAACACCTGGCTCTTAGCTGCATAACATACCCTGAAGCAGCAAGCACACACACATCCCACATCTGTGTATGATCCAGTCACTAACTAACTCTTCTAAAGCAGCTTGAAGGTGAATGTGGTTACACAAAGATCACTGGGAATCATGCAGAGAGCCTGGAGGAGAGTTTGTACAGGAGCGGGTAATGGCATATATCACTATCTCAGTCTTGAGAGTTCAATTTGCCCCCTTTTGGTGAAATGCAACTTCTGACCCCAGGGTAAACACATTGTAACCTGCCCTACTGCATCTGTCCTGGAGCATTAATTTGACAGAAATTGTAAAGGAAGCCCTGTTCTTTATTACTGATTTGTTAGAGGTGGATGGACAGGAGGGGTTGTGGGTAATGCAGAAATGGCACAGGCAGAGGATACCTTCCAGGAGCCTGATTATTGAAAATCAGCTGCTATTTACACAGTTAATGTCATTCACTTCTTGCACCTGCTCAATCATTCATTCCCCAGTGCAAGCCAACTCTGCCTTGCTGCAAAGTCAGGGAATCTAAGGGAGTTACACCTGCAGGTTTTTTTTTTTTCTCCAATGATTGCAGAGTTCAGCTTATAAAACTCCCACTTGTACGTTTCCTGCCCTTCATCTTCCTTTTCTGTGAATTCCTTTTTCTACCTGTTTATATGTATATATACTTTTCCCAAGTATTTATGTTTCTGATAATGAATCCAAAGCTCTCTCTTTTTAACTCTTATTGGATTCTCAGCCTGTTCCTGTGCCACACAAAATCCATCTGATTCTTTAATTGTCTGAAAAACAAGAAATTCAGCCAGCTTCTCAACTTACACTAGTTTTTGTTCCTATTCTATTCAATCTTTGAGAAAAGCTTCATACCCTCCATCCAGGGACTTCCTATTTTTTATGAGGTCCCTGCAAATGTAAATTCTGTGCTATCATCCCCAGCAAATACACTTTCATAGTAGACTGTACTTTGAATTTTGGTTTAAAGAAAACCAACATAAAACAAACCACAAATGATTGTGAAGCTGACCTGCCTTCCCACTCTTGCCTCCATGTCCTTTCTCAATAATGAAATTCTGCAAAGAAGCCTTAGTTCACCAAGCAGGGAGAAGGAAGGGAGAGAGCTGTAGTCCTATGGTTCTACTTATTAGCACTAAAGGATGTACCACCAGCTGTGAGATCATGGGAGGTGCAATTGCAGCTTTGAGCATCTGAAAAACCTATCAGCAAGGGTTAATTAATAGAAAAGTGAAGGCTTCTTTTTTTTTGCATAGGTTTTTTCTATTATCAAGAGAAGGTCTCATGCACAGTGGAAAGTCCTCCCTTCCACCTAGCAGATAAAGCATTTGCAATACTGACCTGTTAACTGGATTTGCTTCAGTGGTGGTTGTGAGGTGCCATTCATTGCATTTATCTGCTTGTTGTCATACTTAAATATGAATGGAATGAACTCCCCCCATCTGTCGAAGTCTTGCCTTTGATTACAGAAAGACAATAGCAGGAAGAAGGTCAAGTAAAGAAGCTAAAGGTATGATTAACTCTCACCTGTTGTTAGTGGAACAACCTTGTACTAATGTGTCTCACTGAACCAGGGTTGGAGGAATAAACCAGATTAAAGGAAGTGCCAATGCAAAATTACAAAGTAATAAAAAGCTTTAAGATGAAAACAACGCAGTCTACCACGTCTCTTTTTTGTTTCCATCTGAAGAAACGATAGCTGCTATACTTCTGAAACCAGCACATGTCAAGTCAGACACTGGAAAAAAACTGAGAGAATTATTAACAATTTTATTGCAAAATTGAAAATTAACCTTTTTTTTCTAGTTTGTTTGAACAGTATTAGTTAAAGCAGAAGGCCAGCCAGCCAGATAATGCACTGACAGGGTGCTGAGCTGAAGATTCAAAACCCTCCAGTGCTACAAGCCCTGCAAGAAAATTACAATCCTTGTTTTGTGCATAGTTCATCCTAAAGGTCTCAACACCCCAATTTTCCCCTGGAGAATCACCTGGGTGATGACAGAAATGAAATGAGGTTTGAATCTTAAGACGAAGCACAAGTGAAAGGCTGTCTTTCTAATTTTGGGGTTTTTTGTTTGTTTTGGTTTGGTTTTTTCCTTCTTTCTCACAGATTTCTTACCTGCACTTTTGAAGAGGTGCTGGATGACACATTACAAATGCTGCCCTTGCTCTCAGCAGAGCTGCACAATGATAATACAGTGCAACAAACGTTGCAAAACTTGCCCAGCAATGCCAAGGATGATATTTTAACCATCATTATGAAGCACACAGCTTTGTGCTGAAAGCAAGTGCTTTCCTGGCACAACCTGTCTGTCACAACGTGTATCACAATCTCTGGAGTCCACAAATCACTTCCCTCCCGTGCCTGAGCCACCCACACATTTTCCATCATACGGATTATTGTTTTCAAGTTTGTCAGCTTATCACAGAATGTTAGGGGTTGGAAGGAACCTCAAAAGCTCATCTAGTCAGCCCCCCTGTTAGAGCAGGATTCCCTAGAGTAGGTTATATTGAGTATGTGACCTTATAGCACTTACTGCTTAGTTTTCAGGGGATTTTGACACTGGCAATCCTACATGAGTAGGTGGCAGCTCTAAAACCGATGCTTCTTGGCCCAGATTTGTTCTATGTCACTTCGGGAAGGTGTAGACCTGAGGCACCTGTGTGGGGACCAGCAGCACCGGCACTTTTTCTGCTAGTCAGAGAGCAAAGGACGATGTAGGGCTTAGGCGAACACAAATGCCCTCTGCAGAAGTCCTGCTTACAGCTTCAAATTGCTGATTTTTATTTCAGGTTTAGGCTTGAAAATTAAAACTGGAAAAAAACCCTGCAAAATAAATTTGTGTGGAGGCCCAGTTGCCTTGCCAGAAACATTGTTTTAGTAATGAACTCACACAGTGGTTTAGCAGGAGCCAGTAGTCTTTCATACTTACTAGAAGAGACAACTGCTAGGATAGAAATAAAACCTGTGATAGCACAAAGGAAAGAAAAATCCCTCAGGATACAAAAAAGGCTCTCTCTGTACTAAAATGCTGATGGACATCTCAACGACCGCTCAAGTTCTATCCTTCACCCCAGACAATGCTGTAATGTTTGCAAGTCTGATTGAAGCAAAAGATACCTGTTATCAGTTAAGAAAATAAAAATTATTGCTAATTGCTAATTTCACATATGAAAATGGAAATGAAAGCAACAAGTCAGAAAATACTTGGGTCTTGGGTGATCTGATCTCAACAGTTGTTTTTATTACATGCATTGTTTTGATCTGTTAAGTATAAGCAGAAAAAAGATGATGGTGCCTGGATCCTTTGTGCTCATGACAAAAGCTGGCAGGTTAACTTGGTGAATATTTTGAATAGATGAATCTCCATGACTGTTAATCCTTGTGGGTCCTTACAGAACTTACTGCTTTTAAAAAAAATTTTATTGCCTTTGCTGTTCTTTAAATAAACCCTAACAGTGGAAAGTAAAAGATGCAACCTCTCCATGAGCCATTTGAACCCACATGGCAATATGCACCCATGTTATGGACAGAAAGCATCATTTTGTTTATCTTTCCTTTCTCTTACGAACATAGCAGCTTATGCCCAACCTGCACACTGAGCCTCAGGCCAGCTAGATTAATTGGAGCTAATATAATTAGTAAACACTGGGCAAGGTGTTGAGGGAAAATACATCTCTTGTTCTCATTCTGAACCAGCAAACTGCTGATTCCCATCTCTTCCTAACCCCAGGAGGCCTCTGTCACTCATGGCAAGTCTACATCCAAAATGCAGAAAAGCTCAGCAAAGTCTATCATCAGAATAATAGATTTCAAACAGAACTCACTGTTCCCATCTAAAAAATGTCACAGCAGACAATGATGTGGCTTTCTTCCTGCTGCTGGTGGTTAGTTCCAACTGGATGAAGAGTTCATGGATCAGTCAGCATTGGATAACTTTTCCTCTCCTTAGAGCATCACTGGAGAGCACTGCTGGAACAACAGATCCAAAGGCAGATCAAAAGAAGAAATTCTATGAACCTCGCTAACTCTAGCATTGCCCCAACCATTGACCTCAGTGCTGACAATTTAAAAAAGGCTGGCTAGTCAGACTCCTGCTGTTCTCAAGCTGCTATTTTTTTTCCCTTTATTTTTTTCTTTTTCTTATGAGCACCAAAGGAGCAATGTAGGAATCCAAAGAACTGAAATAAACATCTTTGCCCTGAGAATGGTTTAATCTCAGTGCTGACTTGCATGAATTTTACAACCCACAGAATTTACTACAGGTAGGCTGCACTGGTCAGCATTGGATAAGAAATGTCGTAGATCCAGAATGAGCTTAGAGGAACCCACAGATCCTAGAAACAGATCTTCTGAGGGAACTCAGAATGATTTTGTCTTCCTCCTTCCTCTGGAAATCTAGCTACTTAAAATAAATCCCTGATGTCTTTTCCTCTCCTCCTCCCCCATTTATTTGCTCTTTCTTTTCACTGCTTACCTGACAGACTGTCAATAGCCTTTAGAGTGCTCCCAGAGGTGGAGTAGACATGCTTGTACAGAGCTGGGACTCATCACTGTTGCATGTTCAGCTGTTAGCATTCATAGGTTGGGGGTGAGTGCTACAATGCCTCTGGATGTGCAATTTGCATCAGCTCTGCAGGATCCCTTCACACAAGAAAAGCCTGTAAAACAGAACTGGAGGCATTCTGCTCAGAAAGCCTGAGAACACGGGATAATTGAGTTTCCCCAAATCACAGTTTAATCCTATCCTTTGGAAAAAAATTTAAAAAAAAAAGTCTGACTTTGCTCAGGATCAAGAATCAAGGCAGCTATCATAACATGAAAAGCTCAATGAAAGCAAAAGTAAAATGAAGTATCACACATCTGCTTCACTCCCTGAGCACTATCCATTCTGTGTATAGCATGAAAGAGGAATCCTCTAAAAAACCTCAGTTGTGTCAAGACTATGTCCTATTACTTATCTGCCAGGGGACAGAAAGCTGTTGTATGAGCAAATCACCAGTTCTTGACATTTCAGATCCTCTAACTTTCACATGACTGATTTTGCAGCCTTAGCAGGAGTCTTGTGATATAATGCTTAATGTTAAAAATCTCCACTTCCATTGTCTGAGAATTATGTTGCCATAAAACTGAGGAATAGGCTTAGCTTGGCTTGAATTACTTGGCCTCATGTGTTTGGAGACTTCTTCTCAAATATATTTGGTGAGAGTGGTGTCTGCATTCCTAATTGGAGAATTAACTCCAGGTCAGAACTATTTATTTTGGATTTAAATCATATCTCATGGCAATAGATCACAGAGCTCAAACTCAGCCTTTGTCACCTGCATAGTGACTTCCCATGAATCCATGCTGGAAAGGTTAAGACATTTTAACCCTACAGAAATGGTAATCAGCTGGGAGATAGGAAGCTATTCTCACCCTGTGAGGGGAAACTATAGCACAGAACGACTGAAAAAAACCTAAGCTCTTAGCCTGGGTTTCAGATCTTTTGCATCCTGACACTCTCAATGACCTAATACTTCCATTGCAGTATCCGTTAATGTGTCTGGACAAATAGATTCATAGGATCCATCACACAAATAGAAATTTGGCTGGCTTTCTAATTTCCAGATTATTTTTTTCAACTGATCATAACAATTCTACTCTGCAGAGCAAACAAATCCCAAGTAGTTCTAAGAGCAAAATGTTCCAGCCAACCAACAGGTTTCCTTTTGAAATTCTCAAGGACTTTGCCTCTTGTTTTGGAAATGTGTAACTACTGAAGGAAACAAACTCCTATAAAAGGAAGGTATTTCTACATCCAGATTTGGAAGCATCTCTTCAGCCATAATTTGCTGGGCACAGCCAGAAGTTTTTCCAAAATTAGTTTTGTATTGTGAACCAAAGTAACAATCTTCAAAACAATCCCCAATTCACTTAAGTGCTTGGATATAAACATACCAGGTAAATATACATTATGAATTACTGCTGTAAAAATTACTTCCTCTAGCCATCAATGTTTCTGCGCTTCAATATTGCAGTGGAAATACTAGGTTCCTGGCTGTTGTTGTCTACTAGGACTGACTTCTTCCAGTCTCTTTTACTGGAGTAGCAGAAACCCAGCTGCTCTCTTTTCCTAAAAATAAAATATTTCTTTAGCTAACAATGACACATTCTTTTTTAGCTCTCCTACCATCTAATGTATTAGCCCTTGTTGAAGTTCATAAATAACGATGCTCACCTCACTTGCTGAGCTTGCTGTTATTTTCCTGAAAACCGAAGAACACCCATACAGTATCTGGCAGAATAGGAAGGAATGTCCTGTGCAATGCCTAAGAGTCATCTATCTGCTGATTTGCTAGGATTCCCACTGCTGCTGGTCATTAATCTTTCTCAGCCAAAACCAGATGGGGCTATTAGGCAGGTTGGACTAATGGAAGAAACTGGCAAGATACAGAAGGAAATGCATTATCTTCTGGATAGAATTGCATATAAAAATGAGAACATTAAAAATGTATTTTTCATATTTAATTGGACAATGTATGATTACACCTACCAGAAAATAATGTGCAATGTGTTTTCTGCAGGGCATTTATAAAACTGTTCAGCTGTGCTAGGGCCTTATTTTGCCCTGCAGAGAGAAACAGTAGCTACAATTTTGACAAGGTTTTTTGGTTTTCCCTCTAACAGAGGGCTTACTCAGCTGCAACAGCTACTACAGACAACACAACAAAGTGCCCCTGCTTGTTGCAGTAAAAGGAAAATGCACTTTATGATTTACACACAAACCATATGAAGGTAAAAAATTAGTACTTCAGGGATAAAGTGAGCATATGTGACATCCAGTCTAAGAAAAGCAATGCAGGTACAGCTGCTAATTCCTTTATGTCAGGTAGTCCAAGATGATGATTACAAATAGAAAAAAATAGCAGATTATGGAGTGGAACCAGACTGCTGACACAGGAAACTAGCAAGGCCAAACGGAATGAATTACTGAAGTTGGGCTTGGAAAAAATATCTGAGAGATACTAAGAACTCTTTGGGATAAAGAAAGACATTTTCTAGGTCTGCCAAGAAGGCAAATGGTAGACCCTCAGCCAGAAAATGATAGGATGGAAACTACAGCCAAACTTTTAAAGATATATACTATGACAGCAGAGAGAAATCTTGGAAATGTATTAGAAGGTCACAACAAGGCATTAAGTAGAAGCAAGTGCTTTGCCCAAAACTTAAACTTGCAAAGCCTGTTACATCAAAGGGAGAAGCATGAAAACAAAAATAGGAGGATTGGATGCCAGCCAGCAGATTATTATTTGGAATAATAATTATGTTGAAATGTGGTGGGCTGTCAGAAGGTGCTGGGAAATACACAGTTCAGGCTCTGGGACTGAAAAGTTTGTAGTTACTCATGTTTCAATGTTTTGGAGTGGAGAGGGGGGAAAAGGAGACAGAACAAAATGTGCCAAGATAAGGCCCAAATTAGAAAAACAAAAGAATTTTGTAGGATTTTATTTCTGATCGCTTGACTAGGAAAATGTTAGCATTTAGGATGATTACAGAGGAAAATACAAACCCTCAAAACCTAGTAGGGTGACATTTGATATCAAAATTTAAAACCAAAATCCTCTTTTTCCTTTCAAAGAAAGAATCAGTGGCCTGACATAAAAAGAAAAACTGAAATGCTCAGATTGAAAATCAGAAGAGTTTATAAATAGCCATGGAGTACAGTATCCCCTTAGATAAATGGAAGACAAGGACAAGGAAACGCAGGTACAAATAAATTGGAAATATTAGAGGTTTTTCAAGCCAAATAGGAAACCTTCAGGGAATGGAAATCAAAACGTTGTAAAGTTGAAGGGAAGGTGTGATAGTTAAGATGGAGTTTGAGGAAGCAATGGGGGAATTTGAAGAGCAAATAGTAGGCAGTTAAAACTGAAAATACACATTTGCTCAGTAAAGCAAAAGCAGAAAACCTGAGAAAACTGGTTTGCCACCCCAACCGATACGTGGAAGAAACAGTTAAAGACAATAAGGACATTGCCAAGAATCTAAATGATTTATTTGCATCAGTCTTCACCAGAAAGGGTGCTGGAGTGATACCTAAATGAGAGACTCACACTTTCCAAATACCAAAGATAAGGAGAAGTCATAGACTGAAGACTTAAGAGAGGAGTTGGTGGAATAAATCAATAAATCAAAAGCATTAAGTCATCAGGTTTATCTGATGTTTCTTGAAGATTTCAGAAGAAAACTGAGAATTAAGTAACAAGGTTGCTAGCAAATACCAGCTACAGCAGAGAACTGGAAGACCATCAGTGTTATCACTGTGTTGGGGATTTTTGGTGGTGGTGGCGGCATTTTTTTCATGGTGTTGGAGGAGCCCTGGCAGTTACAGACAGATATGTAAACCTAATTTGCTATGATGTAAATTGGCTGAAATATGTTAAAAACCCAAGACCCACACCTTCCAAATTATGAAGCACACATGATATGACAGATACAAGTCAGTACAGTGTCTGTAAGGGGAAGAAAAGGGGCTCTTTGAACCTACCCACCAATCTTCGAGCTGGTTGCACCAGCAGCACACCTAAGCCTACTCAGAAGGTCCCATGACTCACTGTACAGACAGGCAAGTAGCAAATGATTGCCTCCCTGCTCCCCATCTGCATCTCATGACCACTGAGGAAAGAATAATGTTCATGTTGATAATGGCACACCCAAATAACATACAGGTTCATGCTACAAGTTATGCTTCTGCAGGGCAATCCAGTCCATCCTTGGGCAATATTGTTAAGCCAGGTAAAAATGTACATCTGGAAATGAAAGCTTTTAATACATATGGAACATAATGGTGGCCACATTGAAGCTCTGAGTGGAGATTTTACGCAGTTTCAGCCAGTGTTAGCTTCCCTTAGGATCAACTTTTGCTCTCTTTTTGCATCCCAGCTAATCAACAGGACTCTGTGCTGCAGGGTTCTTCTCATTCTCAATATTCACAGTGGCCTGGGCCCTTAACTGTGAGTAATACAGGACCTGGGGAGTAAAGATTCTGGGTTGGTTTTTTTTTTAAAGAATACATCTTAGCCAGGATTGACCACTAATTTCACTTCTTCCCAGCTTTTTATGTAAATCTTTACACAAAGCCATTAAGAACAGAAGAAAAGCACTTTGGAAAATTATGCAGTGATGTGTTCTTAAGCAGCCAACACTCCCAGGGGAAAAAGTGAAACTTACACATAGCCTCCTGCCCTTTTTTATTTCTTGTCAAAGATGTTGCCTTTTTTGGCTTTTCTTATATATACACAGCAAGATGAACTGATATTTGTAGTTTAAATGTCTGGTTTAACCACATGGTTTCCACCGTAACAGACAGCTCTCACAAAATGTCAGGTTAGAAATAAAACCAAGCTCTAGAGGGATGAGGTGGGGAGGAAGGTAGATGGTGCAGAGGCTGAAAAAAAAAAAGAAAAGATATGGGCAGAACACAACGTGGATAGAACTCCCAAATCAGGCAGTGGTATTAACACGTGTGGTTGCATGTGGAACTAGGGGAGACAGATGCATTTCTCACTGAGTTGTTTCTGCTTTCTCTATTAACATTGCAACAGAAATTACAAATTGCCCTGCAAAGGGTAGTGCATTAAACCTCATCTCTTCATCCCATGTAAACACAACATTAATACTGAAGAATAAAGAAAACGGTAAAAAGTCCAGTGTCTTGTTTTCTGCATTTTGCTTGCTAGGTTTCCTGTTCACCCTCCAGCATACTCCTGTGTGTACCGAAGTTGTGAACTTGGCCAGCCCATGTTCAAGCAAACACTCACACATTCCCAACACATTCTTTTCTCCCCCTCGAATGGGGAGTTTATTCCTAACAGTTCTGCTCCTTTTAATTATAAACTCCTTTAACGAAGTAGTTCTGAGACCTTGCAGCAGGCAGCAGGAGAGCACCAAGACTACTAGTTGCCGTGTTTATATTCCCTGTTCAGCAAAGAAGTCCACTTAAAGCCCAAGGGCCAATGCCTTTATGGATGGGCATGCACCGAAATGAGCCTACAGATCAGTATTCCCCCCCCCCCCCCCAAAATGTGTCTTACAGGCAAAATCCAATTCTTGCCTAAAAAAGATACAGAGTTACAGCCAGGCCCTTTATTTTACCAGACACACATGAACAAGTTGCTCTGGTGAAAACGAACTTACACTGACACGTTTTGTTCACTTTCTGGCAGAGCTACTGATCTTTACTGGACCACCAGAACTGAAGATGGGAAAGAAACATAAGGGAGACATTTTCTTGGCAAGGAAAGGAGCAGCATCTAGGACTGGGGAAAAGGCAGGGTGAGGTATAGGGGATTTTCCTGATAAAACAAACCAATTTGAGAAAAAAAGACCAACTGGTATCATCTATACACCTCAATCAGTAACACACCTTCTCTGGACTGCAGTATTGTATAAGTGTCCCCTTTGTTTTCAAGGCTAATTCAGACCTTTGGCTCATCCTGCATTAACAAGGTCATCAATGTTAACAGGATCCCTGTGAAAGTTCACAGGTGAAAGTTCCCTTTTAGAGTAGTAAAGTTTTGAAATTCACAGGACAGCGACCCGAAGATCTTCTTTTACAGATAAAAAGCATGTCAAATTATTAAATAGCAACATGAAATCCTATATTCTGAAGGTCTGTCTTTGCTCTGCAGTTAAGATAGCAGAGTGCATTCCCAGCCCCTGCCCAGTCCCCCCACTCCGGCAGCATGGTGCGTGCATGGCCGGCGCCTCTTGCTGACACCTCACAAATGCTAAAGCTGAAAGGCCTGGGATAGTCACAGAAGGGACGAGTCAGCATAGTCTGAAGACATGTCACTTCAAATTTCTACTGTTAGAACTGCTGAGTATGATATAAAATCAGAAAGTATTTCTCAGTTTGAAGACCAGGCCCCAAACGTTGAGCAGCTCCTCCCTCCAGTGTCCCTGTTTGCTGCACATGGGCTCTGTTGTGCTAGCTGTTATTCTCTGCCGTCAGATATTTGAGGGCTGCAAAGCCATAGTGGCGTGACATATCCTGCTGGAACTCCTCCTTCAGGGTCTTGAGACAGATGCGGTATTGCTTGTTGGAGCGAAACTTGGTGATGTCGAAGCTGGGGGCGTGTGGCATGTGGATCATGTAGGCGTTGGGCAGCACCGTGAACTCGTACTCCTGGGAGAGAAAGACACTGGCTGTGAGGGTGTTTCCAAGCCCTTTTGCAACACATCTCTCCCGTACCTGCACAGTCAGACACTCTCCACAATGTCACAGTGCAGTATGGGTCTCAGAAACAAAACACGTACAGATACAACAAGTAAGCCTGCTGTTCTAAAGTTGCTTTTTCTTAGTTTTATGAAAGATAACTTTCCCTTCTAAAATGGTTTACTCCATATAAGCCAAATGATGGGGGGACAGTACAAAAGGCATGCCCAAAGCCATATCTGTGTGTGCTTTCAACCAACACAGCATGAGTGTCAGGTGTCCATGCATAAGTATGCTCTTGCCGCTACGATTTCTCTTGCTTGGGATACTGAAATAAGCTATATTTACAAAGGCACACATCGCAGTATATGCATTGCTCTGCCTGTACACTAAGATACTTATAGCGACAAAAGCATCCAAAAATACTTATAAACCTGAAATGAGGTGAGAATATGACATATTTTATAGGCAACGTGTGAAAATGGAACTGCTAATTCCATATGCTTTGAGAAGATTTTACACAAATTAAGTTCTCCTTCACAAAGTATGAGACACTGTGCTAATTCCCCCTCTCCTCTAAAACTACTTCACTAATTCTCTTTGTATCTGAACAGGTTCTTTGACAATTTTTGTTGTTAAGAAATGATGGCTCATTTAAGTTTCTATTATTCCTGCTGGATTTATTCCATTTTTATAATTAAACATATGACCATTAGAGCAAAGTAGACAAAGACTGATTTTTAGACAAACTACAAGGTCACTAGTGTAGGACGTACAAGAACCAGATATCTGCTCCTGCAAGGAACTGGACAGAAAAAAGGGATGTGAAACTTGGTATTTTGTAGACAGGTGAAGTACTCCAACTACTGGTACTCCACCTCTTTTTAATGAAATTTAAGAAAATAGGTCTTGTATGGAATGCAAATGGTAAAGAAACCCTGAAAACTCCACAGACCAATCTGCTGTTGTCTTCACACAGTTTCTACTTACAGCTTTTGCTGTACTGACTCATTAATGATCTCTGTAAAAGACAGTGGGCAGGGAAGGGATAGCCACGGAGCATGCTGGCTTTAAAAGAAATGGTGGACAGCTTCCTCTGGTTTGCAAAATCCAGTCACTTGTCGATTTAGGAGCCTGTGCACAGACACAGAGTATCTGAAGGACAGAGGCAGAGTATTCCAAAGAAAGGAAATTCTAATTCTAATTCTAATTTCTAAGGAAAGAGAATCATGGGAGAGAAATCACTTGTGCTAATAAACATGAATGTTTCACCTATAAATCTTTCCTCACCTAACAAGATATGACCAGCCTGGAAAAGACCAAAAACTGATGGGCTATGATGCTACCAGAAACCAAGTGTTTGAGCTACACAGCCCAAAATGAAGCCCAAACAAAATGGAAAGAAATGAGCAGAATGCAATGTGGATCCATTTCCCAACTCAGGCAGTGGTATTGGTCAGCCTAAAGTCTAGCTAAGGCTGCAGTGGTGTCCCAGAGACATCTATGAAACAGCAGCATGTGTCGGACAGCTAGGTGCAGAAGCAGCTGTATTGCTGCTCCTTTCTCATTATGGGAATGTCTGCTCCCTGCCAGACAGTGCTAAAGTGGTAAATCTTTCTGCCAAATTACAATGCTGTCATATGGGAATGAGGAATGGTCCCCTCTGAGCTTCTGTTTGGGGTGACAAATGCACAGCAAGAGCAAAATAATCTGATCCTCACAGGCAGAACTCATTTAGCTGGAAGAGACTTAGAACTAATGGGGAACCAAATGCAAAAACAAAGGCTGGCATGATGGAGTGAGGAGAGTTGATAAACTACAGACCACAAAATATGTCTCCTATGGGACCCTAAAACTAAAGGCTAAAGCTGCAGAGGAAGACACATCCCCCTCATACAATCTTTTCTTTGTTCTCTGTATCTCAAGTCTGTAATTCTGCAGGTCAGGGACCATCTATGCTCTGCAGTGTAAACTTCAGCACAGTGGTGCTCCCATCCCTCCAAAAGGCCTTCAGGCACATAAAGCCTTCCAAAATCTTGTTAGTCTGCTGCTAATAAGCCTCTTTGAAAGATTCTGGGATGGGGTCCTGGAAAAAGGATTGCTCACAGACTAGTTCCACAGTCATTGGAAGAGGAGAGGAAAGGTTTCCTAGTGGCCCATCTCTACTATAAAGAAATATCTATTGAGAAAGCAATGTACTTGCAGGAACCTCTGTCCCTACCTCACAGGTTATAAATTCTTTAGACAGAGACTGTCATTATCTATGTATTTGTACATTATCCAGCTCAGTGGACATCTGCATGCCCCCAGAATAATGATGATGGTGATCTCTATGCTGTGCACCGCTCTGAAGGACAGGAGTAGCACAGGCCCTTAGCAAGGAGTCTGAAACAGTTCTCTTGACAGATGCTGTAGTTGTGAGGAGCAGTGAAATAGTTCAGTTGAGAAACTTCTCTGCCTGCTGCTAATGAAGCCAGCCAAGCAGCTGGCAGCAGCCTGATCTGTGGATTCCCTGAAGCAGAGGAATGCCATAGGGGGAGGTAGCTGTGTGATCCCATGCCCCCTCCCAATACTCATGTTTCTGTGGATCAAAAGAAAACTTCTTTTCAATGTAAGAGTGTTTTTAAGGCTGGCAGAGTGGGAAAAAACAATTTCCCAGAGTTAGTTCAAACCCAGTGGCCATTTAATATATCTGTGCTATGTTCAAGTTTGAAAAATGTTCCTATTTCCCATGTGTGAGTCTGTATGTTGGGTAAACACCTCTGAACAGAAAGAGTTAAATCTTGAGTAGCAGATGAGAGCTGACAGTGGGAACATTAGCCTTGTTATCCAGATTAACTAATAATAAATCATTACCCTGGCAATTTCCACAACTGAGGGTTAATTGATTAGTGTTTGGAAAATTCACTGGAAAAAAAAAGAAGTTCTATAGCAGAATAAAATATTATTACTAATGAAAATAAAGAAATATTTTCCTAGCCTGTAATATTTTTTTCTCAACATAAGTAGGTACAAATTTGTTGGGAATGCCCTTCTGAAAACAGAGAGTATTTGTGGTTTTGTAAGCAGAAATAGAAAATATCCCTTCCACATTGTGCCTACACACAAATAGACTGTAGCCCACACCCCAGACACACAATCTCCCAGAGGTTTGCTGCTTGCCTTGTGCTGCTCTGCTTCACATACACTAGTAAGAGTTCAGCAGAGAAGGATCAGCTACATTCCAGATCCACAGCAGAAGCTAGTGTAGGAGGATACTGATGGGCAAAACCCATGGTTTTTGGTTAGCATGAAATGCTACAAGTTCAAAAACTGGGACTAGAACCAAATTCAAAAAAAACCCCAGACACAAAACCCCAAACCCCAAACAAACCACACTGAAAAGAAATGACATGACCCAGACCCTGCTGATTAGCACAGTGGTTAACTTCACATCCAAGAACAGCAGGGAGATGCAAACTCTGCCATTTCAGCAGGACTGAACTCCCACAGAGCCACAGGCACTGCCAGCCTCTAAAAGCAAGGTCATGGCAGAGACCTTGGAAGCTCTGAGAGCTCTAGTGCCAGTCTGGGATACTTGAGCTTTCTATGCATCCTTATTATTACATATCCTGTCCAGCAGCTACAGCCCATGCCACAGGTTTAAGAGGCAGGTAGCCAAGCTATCAAGTACCTGGATTCTCTAGTGTCTGCTCCACATCCAGAGACTTTGGAAATGTAAAGTCCTTGGCTTTGTAGAGGTGTGCTGTAAATCCAGGCTAGAAATTGAAGATACTTGCCTTGGATTCAATTTAAGATGGCTTTTTGAATTTTAAATTACCATTTGGGACTCACCAACCTCTGTTTAACTGGAAAACTTCCAGATGTGTCTACAGAGCCCCTAGTAAGTGATGAGACTGGCAACAAGTGCTATGATGCTTGGGCACACTGCCAGGCAGGAGGTGGGCACTGCAGGGATTGTGCCACTGTGAAACAACATTCTCAGCACTGTCAAGTAAACTAAATCAGACTCAGTTCTCTTTTTAATGCCTGAAAAGGAGTGAACTGAGTGTTTCCAACTCAAGAAGCACCCGTGAAGGAGCCCAGTAAGGTCAGATGTTCACCTTGGTGATGCAAAGCCTGAAGCCTTTCTAGAGAACACACTTTTCATTTAACAATCCTGCTGCCCAGCCCTGGGTGATACATGCAGGTATCGTCTCCTCACCTGTGCATCCAGTTCCATGATGTGAGCTACTTTGTTCCAGCCAAATCCCACAAAGCGCCTGTCATACTCCGGGCAGTCCTTCCTCACAACAACGTATGGCTCAAAGTCTGCTTCCCACTCAACGCGGTAGGGGGTGGTGGCTGTTCTCCACTTGGCAAAGTTCGTTGGCGCATGCCCTTTCGTCCAGACGTGATACCTTAAACAGACATAAATGGCATGGAGGTGGGGAGGCAATTAGATAGGATGCATCTTGGCAAGGAAACAAAATGTTGCTTGTTAGATGAAATGCTCAAAAATGAGGACATTAGCTTACAGTTCACGTTATCATTTTCAGAATGTGTCAGAGGCAATTTCTAGAACTATTTCCAGCATGCTTCCCAGAGTCTCTATGTCCAATGATTAAACATACCTAGTTGGTAAAGGATAGTGAGAAAACAGTACCCAATGCTAATGTGAGAAACAATTACAAAGTACACAGACAGTTCATCTGCACTACAAAGTGCTGTGTCTTGTTCCTAGCAACCAAGTGTCTGTATCAGTGCTCTAAAAATCGCTGTGAGACTCTGTAGCTCAGATAAGGTCCCTAAAATTAGCTCTTTCTACACCACATTGACATTCACAATCTGTTTTATATGGAATTTTATAATTCATATGAAAGACAGTTTCAGCTCTGGATAGATGCTCTGTTTTATTAATTACTGTTATTACTATGGCAGGAGCCAAAGTGCATAATTAAATTAATAAGTAAAATATTACATAGAGGCTTTCTGCTGTACTTTCTACATTGTGGGGAGTACCTATGTGATCCTCAGTAAGGTAATCAATTTGATTTACAGAAAAAGATTGTTTTATACTCTGTTAATCTTGTTTAGGTCACAGCAGGTCTCATCCAAGCACAGCTTGAATCCACGATATTAGCACCTGGGTCAATGACTCTCTTGACCACTTATTCTTCTTACACCTTTCCAAAAATCAATGAGACAGGCTCCTTCTGCAGACTCATAGATTAAATAATGAAACAAAGGCAAAGTAGGCCATCTGTACTACAAAGCTCTGAGATGTGTAACAGAAGGGGCAAAACAAACATCCTGCCAGTTCATAATGCAAGGTACACTGAATTCACAGGGGGGACTCGTGAGCTAGAAGTGAAGGGATTTGAGCATTAAATATTCCAGCATTAGGACCTTTTAGGATTAGGATCAATTTTCTGTTCAGGAAAGCTGCATTTTTGAGAAGACTGCAGCACTCAATTTGGTGAGAACAAACCTGGTAAGACACTGTTTTCACTAGTGGCCAGCCATTATATGTAGGTCTCCACAGTGATCAAGGTCTTCAGCAGCTTTGAGTTGGCTAAGTGCTAAAGCTAGGAGGAATAAAAGCCAGGGCAGCTAACCCAAGATGGCCAAAAGAAGTTTTCCATACCATAAATGTCACACTCACTAAAAATTAGATGGTCCCTTCTACTGATGGCTGATATTTCTAGGAGGTCTCATCCATCATTCTAGCTCCCTTCTCCTGTTTGCTGCGACCACCACGTTTTCACTGTATCTGTGATGCTGCAGTGCTTGACATCTTGCATTCACTGCTGGGGGCCACCACTAAATAGGCTAAGTCTAACCTTATGTACTTTCTATTAGTATTAGTATTAATATTATGGTTTTTATTTATTATTTTATTTTATTAAATCTGTTTCCATTTCAACCCACAGGTGTCCATTCTTTTTCCCAATTCTCCTTCCTGGGGAGGGGTGTGTGTATGCCACTGAATGATAAGAAAAACTGGCTAAATGAAGACATGTAAAATCACAATAGCTTGTAATAAGAAAAGCAGAGGTGTTCAGCTTTGCTGACTCTCTTTGTTCCAGGGCAGTGCAGAAGGACCAAGTAAGACATGGTCCTTTGTAGGCTGCATTTCTAACTGTAAACAAGTTGCATCGCTTTCAGATATCTGGCTTGGGGACCTGAAAAAACAAAGCCCTTCTGCATTAAAAACATGACACAATTAATTCTCTATACATTATTAAAAACTACTGCCAGATTCACAAAGATGCTTACAATCCTTAATGTCTTTTAAAATCATCTACAAAAAGCCTATCCTTTTTCTTGGTCTCTTTTGGAAATGAATAGGTAACCTACCCAGACACTAATGGGCAGCTATCTATGCTGGAAAAAAAATACGATCATAATGTGGGGCTTAAAACAATCTGAGATTGTGAAGGATGCTGTATCTTCTCAAATCCTACCTCTGGCATTTTGAAATGAATTATGGTAACAATAATAATGACTACTAAACACTAAAGAACTGACTTGTATCTTCAAAGCACCATACAAACCTGGTCAGTTGAGAGATTCCTGCAGAGAAGCAGTCAAATGCTGCTGTTGTTCTAGTAACACTTTCCTACTGATTCAAACAGGGAAGACACAGGGCAGTAACCATAAAACCCATCAATTTCTTTCTACCCTTTTTGGAGATATCAGTATAAGTAGTTACAACAGCTCAGGTATAACCTCTGTGAGTCAAGAAAACTGAGCAGTATCACAAAAAAGACAAGATAAAACAAAAAAAAACCAAAAAGCCCCCCCAAAAAGCAAAAAAAAAATTGGGAAGAGACAATAAAGGGAAAATAGAGAAGTGAGACTGGAGAGACAAAACAAAGCAGAAAGGAGGGAACAAACCTGATTGTACCAATCAAAATAATACCAAGGATGATCTAACTTGCCTCTTCAGAGTGTCTGATGAGAGTGCAGGGACAGAGAAAGACAAAATGGTGGCTAAGGTCATGACAAAGAGGTAAATGAGTACAGGATGCTTGAATGAGGTGGGCACACACTAATTATAAAGAATAACTTGATGGGGAGCAAGAATTTGAGAGTTAAGGTTTACATACATATCAGTACAAACAATATATATGGGTCTACATATATATACACCCACAGATATAATCTGTTGGGGCTAGGTCTTGGCCAATGGCTGATCACTACATGAAATACACTGCAAAGTGAGACATGCAGACTCCATTACACGGATGTCCATGCAGAGGAAGCTACCATAAAAGAGTGAGTCATTTCCAACAGACTTCCTTCTTGTTGGTGCAGTCATCAGAAGTGGTTCACTGTCTGTATTGGTCTTCCATCTCACAGGGCAAATGAGTAAATCTAATTTTCCTGCTCAGGCCCTTCTCACTCAAGGTTTAAATACAGGTTGGATTTTAAGGCCACACTCAATCTCACTGACTCCCAGAAGAACTTTGTGAAAATAGTGAACACTGTATTTTGTATTATGCTGGCAATTTTGACAAATCCAAACTAAATCATTTGATCTCCATAAAATGTTGGGTTTCTTTCCCATGGTTCATGGGAAACAACTGGAAGCCACCCCCACCCACATCCCCCACTTTGGATCAAATGTTTCATCTTACTTCTGTTATCAGTTGTTTTTACCCAAAATAAATTTTCTAAACTACAGTAAACTTTGCTAAACAGCAAAATGAAATAACTATTCTTTGCAGTGTTCTTCCTCCCTGCACTGCCCCTCAAAGCTCCCATTTCAGTGAAAAAGATGATTTGGTGGAAAAAATCTTTCCCAGTTCTGTTCTCAGATGCTCAAACATTTTTCTAGATTGTGAATGCAATCAGTTAACTAGCTAACCAGTTGTTGCTGGCTATGTTTTCTCAATATGATGCATCTTCTATCAGCCGTGGTTTCCCTCGTGCCTGAAAGCTGTGTTGGCAGTACCTTTGAAGTTCATCAGCTATTACCCAGGCATTGAACGGGCACATCCCTAAGACAAAGGCACAGCCAGCACCTGCAAACAAAGCCAGCAAGCTGGTACAGAGCAAACCCCTACTGTGGAGGGCTGCCACCCTGCACACCTTGCCAGCTGAAGGTGTTGGCAAGCAGCTCACATGACTTCCCTTTTCTTCTGGTGGTGACTGGGGGATGTAATTGAGAGATGTTTTGTACTTCTTAGCTGCCCAGAGTTAGAAAAGGTCACCATTTGGAAAAGAGGTGGCAAAAGCAATTTCAGTGAGGGAAAGATTGTAATCTAACATGTGGTGTGAGGGACTGGGATGCTGCAGGCACTCTCAGCAATCACTGTCACAGCAGTCCTCCCCAGCTCACTCCCACCTGCTCAGCCTCGAATTGCAGCATTATTAAAGTACCGTCAAGGTGGAGATGGAAATTCTCAGCCCAAATCACAGCTGCTTTGTGGCTGTTGATAGATTTGAGCAATGAAATGAGCCAAAACAAACCAAGGAAGCATTTGTACAATGTGTTCTACATTAATATGTACCCCAGCTACAAACCACATGTCCTTCAATTCTTATTTAACCTTGCTCTGGTAAAACTCCACTGATGTTAAAGACATTTTTGCCTGAGTGAGACTTGAGAAAGGATCTGCAAATGTGGCTGTGTATGTTACACACCAACGTGCATTATAGCTTGAAGATGAAAACTGTAACGGAAGGCTACTGCTGTGCAAGCTGAAAATCTTATTGTTGGTAGAATGCAACATTTGAAAGTCCTGAGGGTGTTATTTTCCACTGGAAGGATTTTTTTCTTTCAACTATGGGAGAAACAACTATTTTCTATCCACAAATCTTTGTTAATTTCTATTTGACTGTGAAAGAGTGATAGGACAGTAAAAGGCACTTGCTCTATCAGTACCTTTAAGTAATTTTTCAGAGAGAGGCATGCTTCTCTCAGTTCAAGGCAGTTACTGGCAGAAATAGTGTCAGAATTATGTTTTCCAGACTCACACAAGCTATCTGCTATGACATAAGCATGTGACCATGTGAGGGAACAGTGGCTACTGCAATGAGAGAGGTGTGTAAACAGGGAATGGAAGAAGTGTGAGGAAAGCTCTTAAGTAAGGGAAGGATGGGAGAGGTGATAAAGAACTCCACCAGCCATGGATAATACCTAGCTTTTTCATAGATTTTATCTCTAGGTATCAAAATACTGTAGGAAGGAGAGGTGAACATTGTTACGTGCATTTCAAAGGTGGAGAACAGAGATGTATGAAAGTGAACTGATTCACATACCACCTCTCAGCAGGGCAGTAGCGGAGCTTAGAAGAGAATGCAGGTCTCCTAAGCCCCCTCTTTGTGCAACATCATAAGGTCATATTGTACTCTTCCCAACACTACAACGCTTTACAACTCTCTGCTAATCAGACCTTATCACACACACCCAGGAGACAGTTAACCCCCGGTAGTTGCATTTTAAAACTGAAGTGTATGGCAGCTAATACACGTGACTTGTTCACAGCCACAAAAGGAGTCTGCTTCAGAGAGGAGCTCCAAAGCTAGGTGTTCACCACTTCTCAACTTCTAGTCAGAGTATACTTTTACCTCTGCATTGAGAAACTCTAGCTATTTAAGCAGCTGTTTCACACTTTAAGAGTACATGACAAGTCTGCATTTGTTTTTGTGGTAAGGCAGTAAGGAAGTGAACCAACAAGCAGAGAGAAATTATTTGCGGTTCCATGAGGGACATAGCTATCTGGATAGTATTTGGCAGGCAAAAAGCAAATTACATGCACATGAGTGTAATGGTCGTGCTTGATTTTGCAGTGCAATAAAAAATGATGAAAATAAATTCAATTTAACAACTAAAGTCCTTCAGTAGAGGACTATAACACTAGATAAAATGCTGAGCTTACAGATGGAATATATCCACATATGATTCTGTTCACTGCCTCTCAATGAAAAGGGAAAAAATTTCCAATAGGTTTCTTAATGGAGCTGGCTAGCTGACAGTGAGAGAGAAAAATCAAGTATTCACAAGAACATAAAAAAAATCTTTAGAGATAACGACCACAGGTCATTACTTTCCATTACCTGAATGTGAAGAGGGTTCCCATGTCCAACATAGATAGCAGCTCTGCTTTTGACTTGGGGAAGGAGAGGCGGTAGCGCAGGGTCTCAAACGCAGGTACAATCAGAGCTTTCTTGGTGTTAGCCAGGTCTAGCTGGATGACAGACTTCCTGGCAAAGAGAAACAACAAATAAATGAAGGAAAATTTTTAACTGAGGAAATCACTTGGCTTTTCAAAATGAAGTGCAGAGAGAGAATGGGCAGTTTGATATTGTAAATGTAACTGTGGCCCATATTTTTTCCCAGGTGTGCTTCCTATTTTCCTCTATTTTTGACCTGCTGCTCTAAGAGCAGGGAGAACAACACAGTTCACCAAGTTTGTGTGTTTGACTAATCATTGCTGCCCTTCATGTCCAGGGGTGCAGAGAGCTGAATTAGCACTTTGAGCACAGCCAATTGACCACCCTTTTAAGAGAAACACGTTTGAATGTTACTACATATATGGAAAAGAGTTGTTCAGTCAATTGCAGTTCTTAAAAAAGGGAATTTATCCAGGACTCAGGGAGAGTTTACAAGATGAAGAACTGTAACAGTTTGGTTGCACTTCAGCCTCACTATTCTCTATGCTATGCTGTGCCATCATACTCACTTTTTACCTCTGTTTTAGAGCTCAATGTGTCCTGCAAGGTGGGTGTCACCTTAAGAGTTCCACAGACCAGATATTTGCTCTGAACAACACTGCTACCATGATGATCAGTCTTTGTTCAAGGTAAGGCACAGATCTACTGAAACAGGACATGGTGCAAAACAGCAAACCTGTACATTAGCAGTATTGTTTTGAGTATTCTTCATCATGGGCATAGTAGTGACCAGAAATCAGAGCTCATTTATGCTTGGCTCTGCACACAGGGCAAAGATGCTGTGTTCTGCAAAGGACACTGAGATTCCTTACTTTTCCCCTTCCTTTGCTGCAAGTTGTTCAATGCAGAGACTGTTTTTTTCTGGGAGATGCGGGGGGCTGTGTGGTGTGCACATACTGCATTTTGCACAGCAGGTCCCTTCTCTGGACAGAGGCCTTAGGGTGACTGCCAGAAGACAGCAACAGCTTAGCAACCTTATGCCCTGCCAGAGGTATTCAGTCTATTCTTTACTAACAAACTAAAATCCAAAGAAAAATAAGTTACTTTTCCATCCCCAAACTGAACCTTACTATGCTTGTCATTAGAAATAACTCTGTCTCCATTTTCCTTTCATTATCTTCATATTTTGTAGGAGAACTATGCCTCTCTCTCCCTGTCAAAATCAGTTCCCCTTAACAAGATTCACTGCCTTGACTTTTATGTTGTTGCAACAAGTAATCAAGGACAATGTTGACAAGCAGCAAATTCTCTACAGCCTTATAAGACGAAGGAATTGGGATCACTGTCATTATAACAGAAGGACCAAACAAACCACTTTTCTAGGCCCAGAATACCTATAATTCATTTATACTGCCATGAGAGAAAAAGAAGAAGAGCAGGGTTATTTAATAAAATCTGAATTTTGGAGAATTCACACCACCCTATAGGCTTGTTCTATAAAAATAAATCTGTTCTCAGAGCCTTACTGCAAAAGTCTGCACTGTTTAAAGAATCCCTGCCACATTCCAGTGAATTTTTCACAACTGAAGGATTTTAACAACATCTCATTATAACTTTTTTGTACTTTCTTCACTAGCTTCTCCCTCAAAATCAGTACTGGACAAGATATCTGCATATAAATAGGTGACTCCTTCACAATCAGCTTCCATGACCTTCCAGAATCACTGAGCAGCGCCAGCATCCAGTCTTTATGATGCTCTTCGTGTTTCTTGCCCTTCACACTTTCTCTGAAAGCAGCAGACACTAACATACTTTCTCTTCCAATCTGTCAGCCTCTCTGCAGTCTGTGCAATCTATCAGTCTTGAGCAGTGCAGCTTTGGGGATTCAGTTCTAGGAAGGAGTAGGTAATATTTGCAGGGATGCTCACCCTTTGGGCTCTGCAAGGAAACAGCAGCTTCCATTTATGGCTGTTACTATCTCTCTGTTTGCTGGAGAACTCAAAAGTCCCAGGCAGAGATCCAGGCCTTTCTGTGCTTGGCACTGTCAAAGGACAATCCTGCCCACCAAAGTTCACAGTTTGAAGCTGAACAAAGCTGAAGTAAGCATAGGTATCAAGCAAGGGTAACAGCAGAGACTGTTAGAGCAAGTTGTATTGAAACTAGTGTTGAATTTAACTTTTTTGTAAGATATGGAATACAAGCACAAAATAATATGGATACCAATTTCCTTTCTGCATACTTCCTACTCTTGTCACCTGCAAATTTAATATAGATGTCAACAGTAGAACTGTTGGAAGGAAGAGATGACAGTATCTTCATGAAGAAAACCAAAAGGCCGAGAAAACAAACCGATAAAAGAGGTTGAAATCACTTGCACAGTAAAAGGTCAACATGAGAAGTTAGGTAAGTGGAGAGAAACAGAGGTCTGAAAAGAAAAATACCAAAAAAAAAAAAAAAAAGTCAAAACCAGAGACTGGTGGGGGTACCTCAAGAGCGAAATAAATGAGCTGCAGAAGAGTTTTCAAGAGATATGTGAGCATCTGAGGTAAGATCATGTCAGTAAGGTCAAAGTGGAGTAGTTGACCAAAAGTGAGCTGAGAGCTGAGACATGTTCAGTCAAGAAGCCTATCAGCACTGCCCTTTGAGTTGAATAGCCTGCCCTTGATGTGGGCCAGATGACAAAAAGGACTAATAAAATGGAAAGAAGGAATCAGTGCTGACATCCAGGCACTGAACCTGAGTGACAAAGGACAACAGAGGCCATGTAACTTGTGATAACGTTGGGAAGGATTTGGTAGAGAAAAAAACACCTTCCATTTACTTCTGAAAACTTGGTTGGTGGTCTGCTTCTTGGACAACCAGCTGAAAATCTAACCTCTTCCCATTGGAAGCAAATGTACTTTTCTTTTTCAGTGGAGTGACTTTTCTCCACCTGAGCAGAGGTGCCATTTGCTGGTTGATTCTGTGACACTTGGAACAGGAAAATTTTCCCTGTTGGTGTTAAAAGGCATATGGAATATAATGTGGGGAATACATTTTGTTATTTTGAAAACTAGCACTGGGTATTAATTTCTGCACTATCCTTATGAGGGCTGTTTTTTGGATTCAGTAATATCAATTCACACATAATGAGATGGGTGAACAATTGGCTAATGGGTTGAGCTCAAATGGTTATAGTTAATGGGGTTATAGCAGGCTGGTGACAAGTCACTAGAGGGGTTCCATGGGGATCCTAATTAGGGCCAGTGCTCTTCAATATCTTTGTAAATTACTTGTATGAACAACTCCAAGGTTTACTAAGCAAGTTTGCAGATGATACAAAATTGGGAGGAGCTGCTGACACCTTCAAAGGCTGAGAGGCCCTGCAGAGAGATCTGGATAAATTAGAGGGCTGGGCAATCACCAACTGTACAAAGTTTAACAAGAGCAAGTGTTGGATTCTACACCTGGGATGAAGCAACACTGGATATATGTACAGTCTGGGGAACAAGAGGCTCGAGAGCAGCCCTGAAGAACGGGATCTGGGGTTTTTGGTTGACAACAAATTGCATATGAGTCAGCAGTGTGCCCTGGCATCCAAGAGGCCAACCTGTGTCCTGCGGTGCAACAAGTACTGCATTGCTAGCCAGGCAAGGGAAGGGATTGTCCTGCTCTACTCTGTGCTGGTGAGGCATAACCTCAAGTATTGTATACAGTTTTGGGCACCACAAAATAGAAAGGATACAGAACTACTAGAGATCATCCAAAGGAGAACCATGAAGATGGTGAAGGGTCTAGAGGGGAAGCTGTATAAGAAGAGGCTGAAGTCACTTGGTTTGTTCAGCCCAGAGAAGAGACTGAAGGGAGACATCATGGTCTACAGCTTCCTCAGAAGGGGAAGCAGAGGGGCAGAAGCTGATCTCCTTTTCTCTGGTGATGAGTGATAGGACCCGAGGGAATGGCACAAAGCTGTGCCAGGGTAGGTTCAGGTTGGATGTTAGGAAAAGGTTCTTCAGACAAAGGGTGGTGGAGCACTGGAACAGGCTCTTCAGGGAAGCAGTTGCAGCACCAAGCCTGACAGAATTCAAGAAGCATTTGGACAACACACTCAGGCACATGCTGTAATTTTGGAGGTTGTCCTGTGCAGAGACAGGAGATGGACTCAATGATCCTTGTGGGTCCCTTTCAACTGAGGAGATTCTAAGAATTCAGTACCCTTTTTTCCCCTGAACTCAACATAAGTATATATGGCTTTATGAAGGGCTTTCTCTTTGCTAGTGTTGTCCAGGAAACCGTTTCCCAGGCATCTTCATGTTCAGATCCAACGTATGTCATTCTGACACTGTGAAGGCTAGGTTAAATTTCTAAATCTACTTGTCAACATTATTTTTTTGCAAAGCATGTAAGAAATGAATCTAAAATCAAAACAGTCTCTTCACAGGTAGGTAAGTAGCCTGTCTTGTTATTTTATGTTAGAAGTGTCTATAGGATGACCCACACACCTTACCTGTAGTATCCATTACCTCTGGAGCAATGACAAGATCACCTCAATGACTAATGAGGGAAGGTGACAAAAGACTTGGACTGAGCACAGACCATGAAAGTGTTGTGATTTTCATAAACAGGAAATCTTTAAATGATACATTTTTTTCCTTTTGTACTTCACAGAAGAGTAATGTAGGACAAAAAGGGGTTCTGAGGGAGATTAAAAGCATTGAAATAGCCTCATTCAGCAGCTACAAAAAAGTTCAATTAGCACAAATTAAAGTGCTAGCAACAGAGACCTAGAAGGACAGGTAACCATCAGCTTCTCCAGTGAAACTGGACATAACCTTTCACATACAATACCTTCAAAATATGTTTGTTGAAAATGTTTTTCAAAATTCTTTTCTTTTTGAAAATATATTTTCTCTAGAGACACAAGATACAATGTATGAAAATCAGTAAACACACAGTGAGAGGGACTTTGTCTGGCTCATCCTGTACAAAGCAATGCCTGAAACACCACGCTATTTCTATTTGCTTATGGCTATTCTATCTGACGAAATGAAGATGAAAATGTTTGCATATCCCTCTAACAAACAATCCCTGCCACTCAGATAGATAGCTCTCATCAGCTTCTTGCGGATTAGAGCTCTTGTGGGGGGAAGAGTCAATGCAGAAAGATACAGGGTATCCGCATTTAAAATAATCTCCCTGCACCTCCCTGCTCTTTTGCTCTGAAAAATTATTATTGAAAAAGCAACAAAAGCCTCTAGTCCACATGTAAAAATGTACAATCCCTTTCTAATGAGTTGGTAGTAGCAGATTAGGAATTTTGATATTCCCAGGCAACAGAGAATCACAGTCCAAGTTAAGGCCTCACAAGGCTGGTAGAGTAACAAAAGATCTCAGATTCAACAGCTTTCAGTATGAATTTCCTTTTGCTTTCTGAAACAGCACCAATGGGTGGCATCACCATGCATTTAGTTCTACAAAACATTATTCACCATACAAGAATTATTTCTGTGGTTGTAATATCTCAAGTATACTATGGTACATCACTCTGCCTTCTATCTTCTTTCTTTCAGTCCAGGCTCCCATCAGTGCACTATGAAGCAGCATGGAGAAACAAATTGCTTTTGTAGTACTACATGCCAGTATCAACAGCTGCTATCCTTATTGTGTCCAGCATCAATCTGAAGAAATGTAACAGTATGCAACACTAATGTCAAAGAACAGAGAAGCTAATGACAACTGTTCCTACATGTATTTTGAGACAGTTAATGTATGCAAGGGACAGAATTATTTCGGAGTCAGTCAAAAAGAAACACCCCTAAAATACGTGGGAAACAAGCTAACACAGTGTGATAAAATGTCAATGATTTTACTGATATTCCGTTGTCTTAAAAGTCATTGAATCATAGAATAGTTCACGTTTACAGGGATCTTTAAGGTCATCTAGTCCAACCCCCCCGCAGTGAACAGGGACATCTTTAATTAGATCAGGTTGCTCAGAGCCTCATCCAACCTGAGTGTTTCCAGGGATGAGGAATCTACCATGTCTCTGGGCACCCTATGCCACTGTTTCACCACCCTCACGGTAAAAATTTCTTCCTTGTATCTAGTCTAAATGTCCCCTTTTTTAGTTTAAAACCATTACCCATTATCATGACAGGCCCTCCTAAGAGGACTGTCCCCATCTTTTGTAACAGTCCCCTTTAATACTGAAAGGCCACAATAAGGTCTCCTTGGAGCCTTCTCTTCTCCATGCTGAACAATCCCAACTCTCTCAGCTTTTCTTCACAGGAGAGGGGTTTGAAACCTCTGAATAGTGAACTTGGCCCCGTACATGGACCGAAAAATTGCAAAAGGCAGTTAATTCTCTACATGAGGGAAAAGTGAGAAGAAACTCAGAGTAGCTAAGCCTGAAACAAAGAAATTCCTCCATAAGTTTATAATACTAGAAGGCATATTTCCCTTTACATTCCAAAACTCCAGGCCTATGGACTGAAAGGGATCACCTACAGGGAGACTCCCACTGGAACACTTTGATCAACTTTTCTACCAAATTCTACCAAATTAGAACAAGAGATGAAAAAGCGAAACTGGTCAAGACTAAGAACTGACATCCTCCTATCTGGCCACAGGGTGTCCTCCTTGCTCTATGTTTCGGCCTCAGATGACCAGCCTCCACAGATGGAAGAAGTCTTTATTAAAAAAACTCAACTCGGTTGATGGATCAGAGGTCTGTATTTTGTTCAACCCAGCCTGCTCACATTCATTATGATACAACATACACTGAGGTTACTTTCCCCAGTTTCCTTATGTTAATTATTTTGCTTTGACAGCTGCTGGCACTGCAGTCATATTTTTGAGCTGATTAGACTATCATCCTCTTTTCAAGATACGGAACTGGATTATGAGCGTGTCACAGGGACAACAAACTCAGTAATGCTTTGCATGTTTTTTCTGTCACTGACATTAAGAACCGGGGATGTTTAGGGAAATCGCCTGGTTCACATGCCTGATAATACAGGATGCTCTTGCACATTTAATAATACTTAGTCCAGTTCAATTTTCAAATTGATTCTCTTGCTGCTCTAAGGAAATTATTCTGATGACTAAAAGAGCCCACATGATAGACCTGAGATTTTTCTTTCCTAACCATATTGCTTTACTTCACTTACAAACCTTTCCTCTTCTCTAAAAATTCTTATGCTTTGCTGGGCATTGTCGCACCTTAAATATCTATAAGCTGCCTCTTTCAGATCTGCTCACACTGCACGGTTTGGGGAATAGGTGAGAAGGGTGGAGTGTGGAGGGGATGAAAACGTGTGACAGTGGGAATCCCTCCACTATCCATTTACCTGAGGTATTCGTAGAGTCCATACATGGGCAAGAAGTCGATGTCGGACAGAAACATGTACGGTGTGCTGATATGCTTCATGGCCACATTCCTTAGCAGATTCACAGGATAGAACTGGCCCTCCTTGTACACGATATGGTAGCCAACATTGTGGCGGCTCATAAGAACTTCTGAGCCCTGGGCATAGCGCAGAAATTGCTGGGCTTCTGCATCAGAAAGATAGAGTGCTAGGCTGATTGGACCTTCCCAGTGTTTGCAGATGGCTTCAAGCATCTGGAGCCTGAAAGAGGAAGGGTAAGAATAAGAAAAGGCTGTCTCCCTGCCTGGGACTCTGCCTGGGTTCATCTGATCAAATGCAGATTTCTACCTCTAAGTGAGACAGACTGAGGTTACTTTATATGCTGTGGAAAGCAATAAATATTTCTACAGCACAATTCATCTCATCTAAGATGATGTCTCCTTCTGGACTGATGGACTGCACCCTAGGTATGCCTGCTTCTCTGCACTGAATATAATGTAACCTAAGACAACCCTATCTCAGATACACACATCCACAACTCAGATAACTGAAACTAGGTGAAATTAACACCATCCTTTCTGCCTAAAGAGTTGATGCTGTAGGAAAACTCACATAGATGACAGACTTCATCTGATGGGAGCTTTGAGCAGATGCAGGGATCTGATCACGTGGATCTACTTACAGACAGAGGCCTCTTCATCTTAAACAGTGCCTAGCATCCAATGCACACTTCAGGTCAAACTATTCTTACACACTAAAACAATACAATGCTGTTCAACAACCTTGTGGAGGAGAAAGGTATACAGACCCATAGATCATTTTACCTCTTGTATAGGACCTCCCCACATTTTTGCAAGGCAGATAGTCAGAAGCTGTTAAAAGTAATAGGTAAATGGAATACTGACTTATAAGAACATTTGCATTGACTAGAAGAAAAGTGACTGTCAGGGAAAGGACAAAAAGATGACATCAATAAAAATGGTATATACTATGTATAAGGAGAGAAGGAAGAGGAGACATGGCATTGCTCTGGAATATCAAAAGAACATTTCAGACAACTGTCATTGAAAGTGCTAATTTGTGTATGTTCTAGCAGTGTCTCATTCCATTAAACCATTTTTAGAACAGGTTGTATCGATGTATATTTTTTAAAACTTCCAGCAGCTACAATGCTATTGATGAAAATGACAACAACAGATCCCATACAAAAATATAAATCAAATCCAGCCTGACCAAAATAGTTTAAGCACTTTGGGTAATTTATAGAGATTGCCTAGAAATTAAGAAATGCCACCTAAAAATACAGTAAGTACTGATTACAAAGCCTCTTGAGTTAATATAAAGAGAAACGAATCTATGCTGCTTAGCAAGATATTCTATTAAAAATTAGGAAGAGCAGACTATGCAACACAATTGTCTTCTCTCTCTTCCAAATTCACATTACTACAGTTTTCCTATTAGTATTTATACAGAATACAATAAAAGTTTCCTGCATCATCATAATCAGAGAAAATAATTTTCCCCTCCTACTATCTACCTAAGCTATGCAGCAGAAAGGAATGATACATCAGCAAACATACATTCTGATTTAACACTAATAGCTTTTTCCTGGATTTCTGAATGATTGTGATGACATCCAAGATGATATAATCATTTCTTCTTAGATATATTACCTTCACTAGTCTACATGTGGTACATTATTTTCTCTTTATCTGTTATTGAAACAAAGGTTATTATCAGCCTGAACCACACAGCTGAATTAGAAACACAAATCGATAAAAAAGATCCAAAAAGTATGTGAAGGCTTTAGGCTTCTGATTGTACAAATAATAAATAGAGAAAAATAGTCTGTTTTTTCTTCTCTTTTTTTTTTTTTTTCTGTTTTCTTCCCTTTTTCCAAGATAGTGAAAACCTATTAATCAAAAGACCCCAATTTGACCCACACTCAAATTTAGGGCAGCCTTGTAAAAATGGAACACTTGCCTAGTAAAAAATGCAGCACAATGCCTTTCAAAGACTCCATGCAGTGGACAAATAGCAGACATAACTTATTTAAACTGCACACCTGATAATGCCTGCAAAGCTTTTCATGATAGTTAAGTGAGAACTGGGTTTTGCTGGGATAAATTTCCAGTCCTTCAAAATACTCCATTTACTGCATCATTCTCATTGACAGGCTCTACTTCCACAAATTTGATACAGGGACTGATGGATGGTTCTCCATAATCTGCCCTCTGTAGGTTGTTACAATGGCCTCCTTTCACTATAAGACTTAGACTCACAAGTTTTTAAGCACAATAGGACTAAGTTAATTTGGTTTTGTTAGCGATCTTGAGGAATGCATTCTCTGAAGGACTCTAGAGAAAATAAATGCACTGCTGTATTGTGTAACAGTGAGGTCATAATTTAGTTAAATTTTTTCAAGGTCTGTTTCAGTCACATGGATTTTGCTGGAATTCAATTGTTTTGTGAGATTCTTTACTTTTACTTTTCTTCTTAAGAATATTCAACCAATTTACAACTCATTCTCAGCCAGACTTCAATGGTCTAATGCTAATCATATCCTTCCTTATCCACATTCTGATCTCACGTTTTTGTTAGCTCCCACTCTGATTTCTGAATCTGGTTTCTGAAGTACATACCATGCCTTTAAAAAGGCTGCCTATTGGAAACACATGCATGAAAACCACAGTGATCCAACCAAGCCATTATCCAAGAAAATGTATAAAAGGTAACAATTAACCAGTAATGAACAAAGTTTTTATCTGTGCATTAACGTTAGCTCCTAAACTGCATCTCTCTCTTCCATTCCCCAAGCCTACAGCACTGGTAAACACAAGCCTGTCACGATAGTCATGTCAGTCTCACCACCAGCAGGAGTATAATAGGAGACACTGGGAGTTGCTTTTTTGCCTTTTCTTATCTCAGATGATAATTTGAAAGAACAGTGCAGGAATGTAGTGTATAGCACACTGTTTATGTACATGTCACCTTACATCTGAGACACTACTCTTAAATCTCTACAGCTACACTGGAGGAGTTTAATAAAAGTGGTTTCAAGACAATACAAAAGAATAAGGCTGTAACTGAAAGATGTGAAAGAAAACAAAGCAGATAAAGAGTTCTTTGGTATGATATTATTTATTGATTTTAGCTGAAAGAAAGAATTTCCAACTCAAATCAATAATTTATATCAACACACCAAGAAAGCAGGGAAGATTTTTCCTGCACAGTATCAGGAGGGCTGTTCCTCTGGAATAAAAATGTGTGGTTCTGTCTATCAACAAAAACATGTGCCCCAGTGAGCATCCAGAAAGGGAAACAGATGCTCAGACTTTGCATCAGTGCCAGTGAATCAGCACTGAGTCCCAGCTCATTCTTTTGAATTAAATTCTAAGGGGAAAATATACTATGCGCACACACCAGCTTTACAAATTTACTGTGGCACTAACTCAGGGTCTGGCTTAATTCATTTTCTCAGTTTTTTGCTCAAAGGTTTGTGAACACTTAAGAAATGTTTCCTCAATTAAAAATCAATGTAACAGACAGTGATGTACATAGCACATCATAACACAATGTACAGGATGCAGGAGAAACAGAACAGCCCTCTTCATTGATATTTCTTTTTTAAACAGGCTGTAATTGCTTCGTTGATCTGAATTCCTCTGACCCTCCTGAAATACTGCTGACCTTCCACTGGTGTAGCAGTGGTGGTATTCATGGATCATGTTGCATTCTGTATGTGATCTGCTAAATGAAATACCAGTTTCTGGGTAAAAATCAAGGAGTTCTGACATGTTTTGTAACCCAGTCCGATAGCAGTAACTACAAAGTTTGGATTAGATATGAACTGAGAAGCAGGAGGAAAAAGGAGACTGACAATTCCAAATTTCACAGAGCTGGCAGATCCAGACTGCATTTTGAGAGCTTCTGAAAAACAACAACTAATTGCAATGATTAGAATCAGAAAGGTGGAGGTGAAACTTGTCACAAAATGGATTTTTTTCCTAAATGAAATACTAGTTAAATTCCATTTTACATCAGAACTGAAGGTTGAACAGAGTTACATTAGAAATGTTACTCTGAAAATTAACATTTCTGTAGAATTGCAATGTCTCCTTTCAAAAGGAGAATTTTTATTTCACACTAGCTCATTAAAAAAAGTTTTATTTTTCAGCTTCCCAATTTGAAGGTAAAATGTTTAGTTTTAATATTGTGTGTAAAAATTTGGTCTGCTACAACCACTTGCCTAAGTCTATTACAAACATCTCCTGTTTCTTCTAAGTCACCATAAACTAATAATGTCCGTCAATCCTGAAAAGTAACAACCCCTGCAGTTTCAGTTATCTGGCTTCTCATGAACTCTACCTACACATATCCTTCCAGATGAACAAGAGGTTTTCCCTACCTGTCCATTGAAAGCTGAGCCACTAGTGTTACATCAGTGTTGTCTGAAGCAGGCTCATATTCGTAATGTAGAAAATACAAATGAGTGCGATGGACGGTGAAACGTTCTCGACGAAATTCATAGCATAAGTCATCCTCATCTAGCTCAGACAGCTGTTTCTGGAGCTGTAAGGAAAGAGTGGCCATAAGAGTAAGTTCTTTATTTTAGCAAATCAGAGAGAACAAGGAGGTTGGAAACTTGTAGGGAACATACAGAGTAGCAGGCTTTTAACAACCCTTTCTCCTGAAAGTCACTGCACAAAACATCAGAAGAAAGCACTTGTAAGGAAGGCAGACAGACCACTGTATTATGGCTTATATACCGTATACCTTATCTGTACCGCATACTTTCAACATCCAGAAGAGCAAAAAAAACACTGAACTATCACAAGTTTAATAATCACTGAGTTTCAGAGTTAATGCTTCAATGCAGAGCATAATGTCATTCCTATTAGAAGCAGTGTTTCAAATTACTTGTAGGCATATAGCTCCAGTAGACAAGACTCAGGAGTAGAATAAGCTTGTACATGCTGGACTGAGCAATTCCCGTTCTGCTGTCTCTGTTGGAGAACAGTAACTGCTACTAGCATCATGGACAGACAGCTAGAAAAGTAGTATTTTTAACTGATCATTATTCCATCTCTTGAAATTTATGTATCTGCACCAGTTAGATTTTGCAATGAAAATACACTTTCAACAGCAGACATGCCAGAATTAAGCCTACACTTACAATGGGATTTATGCTTCTAGATACCTAGTTTGAGAAATCCAAAGGATGGCAGATTAGCAGAGAACAGGTTTTTTTTTTTTGGCTTCCTTGGAAACCAAACCCTTTCAAAGTCAAATTGGGCATCTCAAACCGATCCAATCCTGAGTCACTTCGATATATAGCTTTAAAAAAGTTTAGCTCTGGGGAAAGAATGAAGAGAAAAACTGACCAAATGTCTACCCAGCTGATCAATTCCATCCCTGAACTGTATTGTTTTAAAACCAAACAAGTGGCTAGATTATTTAAAATGCATTCATTTAAAAGGAAAAGTCTGTAAAATGCTGTAAATGTGCTACAAAATGTAATGAAAATCAAAATTATATATGGTCTTAACATGTCAAATAGAGTCCTGTTTGTGTTTCTCTAAAAGGCCATTTATTAATAAAGGTATCATTTTTATTTTATTTCTTAAAATAATACTATAAGAAGAATGCAATTGCATATTCATTAATAATTAGGAAAAATACTAATTTTATAGGAATTTTACAAGTTTTGATTAAAAAACAATGCACTTCAAAACTGTTTCATCCAAAAGATTACTGAATTATAGACATTAATTTAGATTTTAAAATTTCTTTTTGTTCTGTTCAGAATGATTAAAGTAATAGTTTCCCCACCTTCAAGGAAAAAAAAGGAAAATGTAGGTATTTCACAGAATCACAGAGTGTTAGGGGTTGGAAGGGACCTCAAAAGATCATCTAGTCCAACCCCCCTGCCACAGCAGGATTCCCTAGACCAGGTCACAAATAAGTGCATCCAGATGGGTTTTGAATACCTCCATAGAAGGTGACTCCACAACCTCTCTGGGCAGTCTGTCCCAGTGCTCTGGCACACTCACTGTGAAAAAATTTCTACGTGTATTCACATGGAACCTCCTATGCTTCAGCTTACAACCACTGCCTCTTTTCTTGTCACTGGGCTTTACTGAGAAGAGCCTGACCCCATCCTCTTGACACTCACTCTTCTCATATTTAAAAGCATAGATGAGGTCACCCCTTAGTCTCCTCTTCTCCAAGCTAAAGAGACTCAGCTCCCTCAGTCTTTCCTCAGAAGGAAGATCTCCTGCCCCCTTAATAATCTCTGGCTCTGCGCTGGACTCTTTCCAGCAGTTCCCTATCCTTCTTCAAGTGAGGGGCCCAGAACTGGACACAATATTCCGGATGCGGCCTCACCAGGGTAGAGTAAAGAGGGAGAAGAACCTCTCTCGACCTAGTAACCACACCCCTTCTAATATTTCTTCTTCTAATACTCTGTTAAGAAGAAGAGCTGTTATTCTTGGAACTACAAGCATAATGGCTGTCATCAACAATAATGCTTACAGCTGAACGTTTTCTTGTGAAGGCTGATGGAATAATTTCTGGTATTTTCCTATACATCACTCTATAATCTTCTTCTGAAATAATGAAAATGCCTCCTTTGATTTCAATGAGTTTTGGATCAGGCTCTGATTCTTCTGTGCTATTGTTCTGCACAGATCTCAAAACATCCCTAAAGAGACACTGCTTTTGAAAGACAAGAGTCTGAATCTCGACAAATCTTTACTCAGGCAAAACTATTGAAATCATGATCTCTTTTGGAGGGATAGAAATCAGGGGTTCTTTTACATATTCTTGAAATTTCATTCATTCTGCTTTACAAATCATGATGATCCAGCTGAGCCTGTACTTTATTTTTCAAATCATATTCAAGCAGTATTTTAATTAAACACAGTATTTTTAACAATGACTAGAAAGAATACTGTATCTTTCTGTTTCTTCCTTGAAAGATACATTAGTATGTCTCAACAGAATTATCAAGGAAATGATTGAAATTTACATGGCTAAAACAACAGCAAAGCACATTTCAGGGGTACCTTACTATCCTACTGTATGTACAAATGACCAGGCTAGAAGTTTATAATTGCACAGCAGCTATTTAACCAGGCAGCCACTGAATAAGTTAAGTTGGGGACAGAGATGAAAGAGAGCAGCAAACAGAAGAAGATCCCTTCTGCTGAAGGGAAATGGAAACCTTGCTTTCTGCTGCATTTTGTAGGGTCAGGATTTTGCCTCTGTCCTGGCAGACTTCTGAGCCTGTAGCTCTGCTGGTAGTCTGTGAGGTTCTCCCTTGCACTTCCTATGACTCATGCTCAGTACCGTATGTCATGTAAGGACTCCAGAGAAGAGATGAGATGGCTGTGTCCATACCCCTTGGAGACAGCAGTCCCCAGAAGGATCATGGTCATGGTGTGCTCTGACACTCCCCTAGCCTCTGTACCCAGTACCCTTAACCTGAGTGCAGGCAGGCTGCCAGGTAGAAGCCCAAGCACAGGCTGTCTGAGAGCCCTGGCTACTACGTGGGCATCACTTGGCAGGCTCAGACACACAGACCCATCAGCACTTTGCAGGAATCTTTCTGCAATCCTTGCCTGCTCATACCATGAGCCTAAACTGCTAGGCAGCCTTAGGAGCTGTGCTCTGCAGGCTGGGTGAACACATCTTAAGTCGTGTTCCTTCAGGCAGGACAATCAGTATAGGACAGGCTGTGATTTGGCCTGTAGAATTGTCACTGCATATGTGGCAAGCAGTCTGCATTAAGGATGGGCCTGTCCAGTATTGGTGTGCAAACAAGCACTGGAATGTAATAGCATGTGATTATCCATATGGAAAACCCTGTGCTACCGGAAGCAATGCTGGGCACGCTAAGCATTCTGGATTTGGTCCAGCAAAACCTGTAAGTTCACACACTATCTCACTGAAGCTAATGGTATGGATGTGGACAAATTATCAGGACCAACAGCTGGGTGCTGCACAGTTTTACGCAGTTTAAGAGCCCTTTTCCTTCTCACTTTCTTCGTTCCCCTCATTCATAGAAACATTCAGATACTTATGCCCCAGTATCACAACCACATAAAGATTGGTTACTTTTCACTATAAAGAGGCTCATACAACCTATACTGATTGCACACAGTCACATGTCATTTTTTACACATATTTAAAACGAAGCATGGTATAGGCGCATGACATTTGAAAGACAGGGAATTGTCTAAGAGACATATATATCTTTAAATTTATCTCTTCCTGAATTACCTCATATTTTTAGTTACATAATCACATAAAGTGTGATTTCCAATGATATAATCTTATCTACAGCATGCATATTGTGTGGATCCATTATTTACAGATAAAAAACTTATAGCTTGGTTTAAGGTTTCCCCCACATTATGTCTTGTTGAAAAGGTAGGTTTATAATGGGAAATGCTGACAGACCTATGCAAAGAGATGCTTATTTAAAAACAGTGCACCAAAATCACCTTACTATCAGCTGGATTTGATAAAACAGTGGTATTCCCATCAGGGACTCCCCCATTACACTTATAACAATATGCTGAATACAGCAGACTTCTTAACCTTAGAGTGACAGCATGTATTCTCATAAGCAAGTACCTGCTTAGAGTAAGATTCACCGTTTGTACAAGATTTCCAATGCTAAGGCTACTTGTCACTGAGCATGTGGGAAATGTCACCTCTAGGAAATGCTCTCACAGTTGAAAAATGTATTATTTTCAGCGTATATACGGTAGATATTCTCTTAGGAAATACTGTAGTGGGAAACAGTAAGTGCTTTTATTACCATCATGACAATACTTGTTCCACAAATTAAAAAGGTACCCATGGCATGTATAATGCCAAAACAAAGAGACAAATATATAAAATATATATATGCTGTTACTTTTCTGAGCAACTAGCTGTGCCAGGTGACCAGACTTCATCTCAGGAAAAGTAGTCTTTGAAGCTAGGCTGGCCAGAGAGGCACAGGCAGGCCAAAAGGTATTCAACTCCACTGCAAATTGTCATGATTTACCAGGTCTACTTGTTTGACTAATAGTTTTGTATGAGATGAGGTGCTGTTTTCTATCTATGTGATAGATGGTAGACCCATATTATACATGGCACACAACATACACCTTTCACTTACCAGCAAACTGGTAAGTCTGCACATAAATCTCCCTTCCTGAGGTTGTTCCTAGTGTAAGCAAATTTGTGATTAGCTTCATTTTATTTAACTGCTTTGTCACAGAAATAATTTACTTCTCACCAAAATCTACAGGATTTCATCTCAGATGAGATCAATCCAAAATCCAGGATCAGAAGTATTTTCTTAGGCATTAGCAATATTTAAAAAAACCCCCACAAACAAACACTATTTTGTGTCTAGAGGCTATATAGATCTTGGGGAAGGGAATAAAAACCCTAATGCAGGCATCTCTCTCCCATCCAATGTTTAAGGTGAGGTGAGATGTCACTAGGCTTAAGTCATTCACTCAATATCATGCTAACAACAGGTGCAGTTTAGATGAAAAGTTTTAACTTCCAGATCATCTTTCCTTCTCCACAGTGTGCACAGTGAAGATTCATGACACAAAACCAACTCAGCTTAGCCACTGAGATGAAAACTAACACCAGCCCCAGATAAAAATATAATCTGGTTACAAACTGCAGCAGTTTCATTTCCGCTGGTGTAGCTGTCCCAGTTCCCACCAGTAAGCAATTTGGATTACAACATTTAGCACTTTCAAAGTGTGTGAATTAACTTTTGCTTTTAGCATGGCATAAACAAAACAGATGATGATGTCGGGAGGAAAAAGTATTCACTGAGTCCTGTTTGCAATGACCTACATAAAGTACTTCTGGCTTCTCCAATGATTAGTAATAAAAGCCAAACTAATCCCACATCAATTAAACCTTTATTATTCCCATGCTATAAAATTTTGTACATTTGTCATGGGTCAGATTGAATCTTCTGCGAAACAAAGCTGTGCTAAAGACAAAGAGGATAGTGTCTAGAGCAAGCCTACCTAGCAAGAAGGATTTTGCTGCAGCATGTAAAAAGTAGCTAATACAGTTGCTGAATGGATGTATTGGCTTAACTTGACTGCAAATAATTATAACACAATTAAGAATCCAACTGTTAGGTACGTGTAACATCTTAGTTCTGTATACATTAAGTACAACTTCTCTTGATTTCACCTGCAGATGTCAGATCTTCATAGTCCCCCAAATTTTCTTGGCTGAGCTGTTCCCAGACCTACCTTGCAGCACGCTGCCTTGACAGGCTGTTCTCCTCACTTTTCATAGAATCATAGAATAGCCTGGGTTGGAAGGGACCTTAAAGATCATCTAGCTCCAACCCCCTCTGCCATGGGCAGGGATGCCACCTACTAGACCAGGTTGCCCAGGGCCACATCCAACCTGGCCTTGTACACAGCCAGGGGCGGGGCAGCCACAAGCTCTCTGGGCAACCTGTTCCAGTGTCTCACAACCCTCTGGGTAAATAATTTCTTCCTAACATCCAATTTAGATCTTTCTCCTTCAGTTTGAAGCCATCCCCCCTTGTTCAATTGCTTTCTATCTGGGTAAAGAGTCTCTCTCCCTGCCTTCGATAGGCCCCCTTCAGGTATTGGAAAGCTGCTATAAGGTCTCCCTGAAGCTTTCTCTTCTCTAGGCTGAACAATCCCAACTCTCTCAGCCTTTCCTCATAGGGGAGGTGCACCAACCCTCTGATCATCAGCTTTTGTGCCTAACTCCTTTCCTTCTTGTGCGGCAAGTTCCACAGTGTGAGTGTGAGTCAGTCCCAACCTTGTTTCTAGTGCCATGGCCCTATTCAGGTAACCTGCCAACTCCCTATACCTACAGGAACCATCAGTCCTTTCCTCTTCCTGCTCCAAACACTCTCCAGGACCTATGTCTCAAATAATTCTTTCCTTTCTGCCTTTTATCTAGCTTTCATCCTTTTTATGTATGGATTTTTTTTTTTCCCTCCTCCATACTGTCTGGATCTTACACTCTACTCTGGTGGTCTAGTGGTTAGGATTCGGTGCTCTCATCGTTGTGGCCTGGGTTCGATTCCTGGTCAGGGAAGGGTTGTTGTGACCCAGTCTAGGGAATCCTGCTCGGGCAGGGGTGTTGGACTAGATGATCTTTCGAGGTCCCTTCCAACCCCTGATGTTCTGTGATTGTGTGATTATGTGAGGGCAATGGAAGCCCCTCAGAACAGAGACCAAATAGGTTCCTGCTCTAAGATCTACTGTCCACCCAGAACCTGGCATGAAGCATTCAGAAGAAACGGCCACAGAAAGTGCCAGTCTTTGTCCAGGTCCTCTGCCTGCAGCATGCTCAACGCTACTGTGTCACTGGGATATATATAATCTGATCAGACGTATCCATGCACACTCCTAAGAAAGAGTCTCCAGAGATCTAAGCCTCCATAAAGTCAAAGAAAACACTACTGACAATGTGCAAGCCATGATTTTTCAGCATTACAATTTGCCTCAGTTTTTATCAGATTGGCAAAAGGCATGTTTCAGGCCAAACAGTGAGCTCCTTCTCTGAGGTGTGGAGTATTTCCACGAAGAGATCATCAGAACTTGTGGTGTGGGCAAACCTCCCAAGCTTTTCTTCATGTTTCACTTCAAAATATGAGAGAAAATAATAATAATAAAAAAGCATGAAAACAAAAAATCTCAGTCCACATGATCCCCCATCTAGCAATATTCTAAGCAGTTGAAAGCAGTGTAACAGCAACTGTCAGGCAACTAACAGGATAGGCTACCAGCTCAGCATTTAATAATAATACCAGTTATAATAATAGAAGTGACACATCTGGGTAGAAGTCAGAATTTCACCTCAAAATTACCATGTACCATCTGTTACTTGTAGAAAAAGACTATGTCATGACAAAATAGTGACTTTAAATTTCAGTTCTACTAATGATGCAGTATTCTGAAATTCTGCATGAGCAAAGGGTACTCAAAGCATCAGTCTGACTGCAAGTTCAGCACACTGATACTGATATGGAAGTTCCCTTTGCATGCTATTTTTAGACATTCAAAAATTGCTAAATTTGTTGGTAGATTTATGCAGTGTGGTGCACTGCTAGAATCGCTGTCTCTTTTGGTGGATATTTCAAGCTGGCATGCACAGCCTTTTGCTACTACTACAAATCTCTGGTTTTGCACAAAAAAGTAAGTAAGGAAAAAACACATTTAGTAAGTATACAACTAAGCAAGTGTTCTCAGGGAGAACTAGAATTTTTTACACTATTTCTTTGTATTGCTGATTTTAAAATCTGAAAATATAAATATGCAGAGATTTTTTCTTGTGTTTTCTTAAAGTCTTCTCTAATGGGAATCTACTGTCCTTTTCTTAAGTTGAGTGAAATTGGTGGTAAACTTCCCACTGATCTTACTCTAGGCTTTGCATTAGGACACAGGCTTCACTAAAGGGGACACCCCATTCAACCTTCAAATTTAATGCTTTGGCAGAAGTACCTGGTGAGAAGCTGTCTGCAGGAAAGAAGTTTTATGAGAATGCTAAAAGGTTGAGTGTGCGGCTGTGTACTAAAATCAGGCTTATAGTATCTATCTAGAGCATACCTCTAGAGGTGGGCTGGCACACATATGATTCTGTTTAAATATTTTAGGCTTTACAGTAGGTCCTGCACAATAGGCAAAGGGGTGACTGTAATACCAACTTGCAAAAAAAAGTCTGCTCTGCATGACCTCATTTTAGCACCTACTGAATAAAGGGGACTTAAAATTACTGCTCTGTGGCAAGGACCATGTGGCAAGCTTCTGTCCACAGCCCATCCCTGCAATACACAGGGTCTTTCATTTTGACTATTTCAAGGAATGGATGAAACTTGTATGTACACATAGACATATATACAAGCATTTTTACATAAGCAGAAAAAATTACTCCAGTCTGTATTTCTTTGCCTCAAATATTTCAGTTTCAGAGCCCTATCTAACCTGTTCATTCCCATTTATAACATTTTGGAACCTAATAACAATGCTGTTTGTGCAGCTGAAGATCACCAACTGACTAGATCAGGACTACGTAGTAGAAAATCTGAAGACTGTCTTTGGACCTCTTAAAATTCAGTCTGCAGTATTATACTTCCTTAGCAAACATTAAGAAAAGTACTAATCCTTCCAGGTGGATATAGACATATATACTTAAGCATATATGCGTGCACACATACACACAGAGGAAGAGTGAGAGAAATTAATGTAAAGTCTGATTACTTTTTAAACTAATGCCCCTTTACATCTCCCTGGCACTGTAAAAAGTCTTAAAAAGGGAAGATAAATAATTTACACTCATTTTAAGGGCACCTCAGTACTGATGAGAATCACAGAATAGCCAGAGTTGGAAGGGACCCAGTAGTATCATCTAGTCCATCTCATGTTTAGGCACAGGACAACTCCTTAGTCACACCATGTGCCTAAGTGCCTTGTCCAAATGCTTCTTAAATTCCGTGAGAGTAGGGGCCATGACAGCCTCCCTGGGGAGCCTGTTCCAATGCTCCACCACCCTCTGGGTAAAGAAGCTCCCACGAACATTCAATCTAAATCTCCCCCGGCACAGCATCATGCCGTTCCCCGGGTCCTGTCACTAGCCACCATACAGAAGAGGTCAGCACCCATCCCTCCCTCTCTGGTGAGAAAGTTATAGACAGAAGAGAAGTGTAAAGGGGCCTTGGACTCAGAACCAGCCCAGCAATACCCACTGCCACCCTTCCTTTTCATGTTTTACAGCTATGTACATTATAAATGAGATTGCTTAACTGCCAGCTGCATTCTAAATAAAACACCATTAGAAATAGTAAACTGTAGAGAACCAATGGCTGGCATAAGGAACAAGACCTTAAGGGCAGATTCAGATACAGCTAAGACCGTAGTGACAGACTTACACCAAGCCACTGCTTCTTCCACAACAGGACTGAGTACATTTAGTGCTTAAGTAATTCTCTCTGATTATAAAACCATTAGAGCTAGTCTAACATTTTGTTTGCTGGTCCACAGTGCACAGAAGCACAGGCAGCTGAAGGAGTACCTTTTACCCATATACAATGCCTAGAATGGTAAAGCCCAATTGTCTTTTGAGGCTGCTAGTCTAAATTCAGAGAAGAAAGGAAAATAACAGGTATTAAGATAAATCAAATAGTAATTCGTACTTTATAGATAGAATCATAGAATTGTCAGATTTGGAGCTTCCAACCCTGTTGCCTGGCAGGGACACCTTTCACTAGATCATGTTGCCCAGAGCTCCACCCAGCCTGGCCTTAGAAGATTCCAAAACTTTTAAACAAAGCTTTTAAGCTCCTCTCTAAGCATCCAGCTCACAGCTGGAGACAGGATGCTGGGCTAGATGGACCTTTAGTCTAACAAGATGCAGCCATACATTTCCATTAGGATTCCTAAGCTTATATGTTACATAAAAGGATGTAATTTCTACATACTTGACTTTGCAGAGATTATATCCTTTTATGTAACTTATATGCTTAGGAATCCTAATGGAAATGTATGGCTGCATCTTGTTAGACTAAAGGTCCATCTAGCCCAGCATCCTGTCTCCAGCTGTGAGCTGGATGCTTAGAGAGGAGCTTAAAAGCAGAGTGAGTGTACAGTGTACAGCGAGTGTCTCAGAAAGCTCCCTAGTCCTGAACTTGTGGTTCAAGGACTTTCTGCACCAAAGCTTAACAGCTTCTGATTGATTTTCTCTCCATGAAGAGTCACTTTTGAACATCAGTATATTTTTGGCAACATTACCTCCTGCTCAAAGCTTCATATATTGTGGGTGAAATGTCTATCTTGTTTTGAACCTGCTACTTGCTATTTCCACTTCCCGTCCCCTAGCTCTTGTACTGAGGGGAATGACAAACAGTGGTTCCCTGCTCACCTTACAAGATGCTCTGCTTCAAGATTATCCTGCAATAGATCATGGGAATGTACTGTACTTTAATAGGACACTTGTAACACTGTATATGCTACAGCAGACACTGAGAGAAAGAGTAGTTTTCATGGTAATCCTGTTCTTAGGGTTTCATAATTTCAAGTCTGAAACTTGCTTCTTGTATTATGCAATAAAAAGGACATAGTGAAGTTTAGAGGGACGATTACATCAAGAGTTGTAAAAAACAGTCTTCTCCTAAGTGACTACTGTTAAGCTATCTGAAGTTAAGATATTTTTTTCTATAACCCACTGTTCTGATAGAGTGCTGTTAACTTCTGGTGTATCTTGGCAAGTTAGGACTCATGTTTTGTATGTCTAGCTCATTCTTTTCCAGTATCTCTCTCTCTTTTTTTTTTAAATTTATAAATGGAAGAATGAGTTACATTTCTTTTTCAGACACAGGCCATACCATATACCATATTGCATTCTACTTGCCTTGAATAAGAAACAGGCTTGAACAGTTAGTCATTTCCAGTGTCTGCCAACTAGATACAAGCTCACTAAAATGAGCCATTTTAAACTTCGAGGACTGCCATTTTCAGCATCAAGAACTCATATTCACTGTTCAGTGTTCCCCAGCAACTTGTCATCTGGAATAAATCTGTTTATTAAGGATTTACAGAGACTGGAAAATAAAGCAACAAGTCTGTGACTGCATTCATGCTCCTCAGTTTTATGTTAAAGTGTGATGAAGGTGTGGGGTTTTTTGTTATCTTTTTTTTCTTTTGAAGTCTCACTCTTCTTTTCCTATCCTAACCTTTACTCTGTCTATTGTACCTTGATGTCTCTGGCCATCAGAATCTTAGCGCTCTTTTATCACATTCAATTCACTTGTCTAAAACTCTCTCTATGTCTTAGAGGATTTGTCTTCTCCATGTGCTTTTGGTCTCACTGTGTGCTTGCTTTGTCTCTCTCATCCTTGCTTCAAGTCTCTCCTAGTTAATGTTTATCTCCTTTCCTCACTGTTTCCCACTCCTTTCAGAAGACAGCAAGACGGTCAAGGAAGTAACTAGAAAGCCATGCCTTGGGTTAAAATATATCTATCCAGCCTCTGAGTGCTATAGTTAAAAAATCAGGAATGGCATCTCCTGTGGTCATTTTATCCACAGACTAAATGAAACACTACAAGCCCCGATGATGCTATTGATTGCCAATTACCTCTTAACCGCTAATGTGTGCATGATAGTGGCTTTGCTTTATTGATTTTTATAAATGCTGTGTATTTTAGAAATATGTTTATTTTCTTGAAGATAAGATAAAATGCTACAGATTCCTTTCACACTACATAGTCAAAATTGGTACTTGGTCTAGAAATCTCCAGAGTCCACATTATACCAAGGAGTTCATATACATCTGCGTATAAATGCATCAGCTAACAGTTTTTTACATTGGAATTATATGTACCAAGGCACATAAGAACATCTGTATGTAAACATCCTTGATTTCAATCATTTTCAAAGGCTTTGCTTCGTCTGAAAGATTCCAATTGCAAATTTTATGCAGATACACATAAATGCTGCTGTGTTTGGTTAGGGTCAGTGAAGAAAAAACCTGCAGTCTCACAGATCGTGTACCTTGAAGTATTAACTCCTTCTATAGTTTGCAGCATGGCAAAAAATCACAGACTAAATCCAGCAGTCTTGGTATTTTTCTTCTTCATTATTTGTGCATTAGCATCTACTAGCCAAAACTGGCATTGCTGTATGCTGAACAAACACATAGCAAGAAACGAGCCCTTCCCATGCAAAGTTTTTGGTCTAAGGGTGAGATTTGTAAAATTGCCTAATGGAATTAAGACCCCCAATCCTCATTTTCAGTTTGTGATGTTACCTTTGTCAGGGATTTTTAAAAGGCAAAGTAGACACAAAAAAAAAAGCAACAAAAAGCAGGCAAAAAGGCAGGATTAATACAGTTTTACAGGCAAGGAACTGAGGCACAGAGCGATTAAAAGATTTACACAGTATCACTCCTGCAATCTGAGCAGTGACTTCAATTCTCCTGTGTCCCTGCACACCGCATTACCCACACCACCGACCTTCCAAGTCTTCACATAGTCTGTCCCTTGGATGAACCACCCTTTTAATCATCAAGCCCTAGACATCCCACTTACATTTTCACTGTTAACATCTGCCTCACTGGGGCAGCCAAAGAGTTCCCGTCTCAGCAAATTCCCATCATATTCCAGGAATGTCAGGTAGAGATTGCGGAAGAACTCCACGTGCTTGTTTTTCACTCGCAGCTTCTTCGGTGAGTTCCAGTGAATCACCTGGAAGGGGAAAAAAAAGAGAAAACACATCCTGCTGTTAGAAAACAGATCCACTGAATCTGCTTTTCTTCTTCTTCTGCTCTCCTCTTCTACAGAGACTTCCTTCTGTGTTTTTATAAGGAAGGCTTCACCACCTCTTTCACTAGTAAGTGCATACTCTACAGGTGATGTGCTTTGTGTGTGATGAACACATGCAGCATGATGTGCTCCTCCATGGGATTAACCACACATTTGAGTTAGGGTGCTGATCTAGTTTGCAGTGCTGCATCTCATAAATGCTGTCACAACTCTAACCATAGACCTGGTAGGTAATGGACTCTATTGAAGAACGTGTCAGGAGGACAGATGCAGGGATATAGGTATTAAACATTAATCTCAGATTTCCACATGACTGTTTCAGCTAATGAAACTGATGCACTGTTTCAGGCTACTCACACTCTTCTCTGGTTAGGTATTAAGAAGAAAAAGCTTGAAATTAATTCCTATACCCATTTACGCCTTTCAAAAAGGACTAAATTTAACCTGACTTCCTTTTTGCCATTGCTTCATTTAAACAAGCCTGATCTCAGTTGCATTACACAACATGGAGATGCAGTACAATGCTTCACTCTTTGAATTCCAATTTCTAGCAGGTATTTAGCCTCTGCTAATGGGAAATGACTCTCACAGTGGCCTAGATTTAAATCTAATGCTGACATAAAGGGCCTGATTCTCATTTACATCAAGGCAACTTTGCACTGCTGGTAGTGTGAACGAGAATGGGGCCCTAAGGAAAAACTAAAAGGGAGCAAAAAGTGGCTTGCAGGAATGATTTTGTTTTATAGAGGCTATATTTTATGCACAAGAAAAAAAAACAACCCAAAACACCAAATGCTTTGTATTCAGTTTTATTCCTGTGACTTCTAAAGAGATTAAAAAATAAGTCTCCCTTGGGAATATTTCCAAGCTAGGAGTTCTGGAGGTTCTCTGAATCCATTAAGTTAATTGTGTGTAGGTACTGTGTCATTCACACACAGCCACAGAGCTGCAGTGCCAGCTGCTGAGCCGGTCGCATGGTAAGCTCTGCTCTGAACACTGCATTTGTGGCAGGGAGTGCACAGAGCTGAAGTGCAGCACGTAGAACAGAAGCAGCCCAGAGCTGATGAACGCAGTTCCCTTAGTGTCAGCAGCACAACTCCACAGGAACAGGGAGCCCTCTGAAATAATTCTATCTGTTGCCAAATGAGTGGACTGAAAGAGGAAAGAGCAGAATATAGCCTGAATTCTTTCTGTACTAACTTCAGCAAACAACATACTCTCTGCACTGAGTATTTATACTGCCACAAAAAGCTAAGACACTCTAATCTACACATCCAACACCAATGACAATATTTTCTGATAGGGTAAGCTTTACCCCTTCCTGGGATTTCAGTGCTGAGGCTATCAGGGCATCAGAAAAACATACGTACAGTTACAGAAAAGCAACTATAGGGAAAAAAAGATCATTTCAGAAATCAGCAAATCACTTTTTTCAGTTATAGTAGAGGAACACTTTAAATTAAGATCATGATACAACTATACACTGTATAAATCTGGGAAAATATATAGACAAAAATACTTGGTGTAGATAATTTTCCCAGGTAATGCTATATTCTTTGCATGTTTTACATTTGCCCATAAGTTTGGAAGTACTCAACTGTGCAATACACGTGCTGGAAGTACAGACCACCACAGAAAGAGCAAGAGCTTAGGCTTAGGATATAAACTTAAGATGACAGATTTTCCCTATTGAAAAATGAATCTTCAAAATGTCCTTTCTTTGAAAAGAATTTGACATATTTCATACATTGCATTTAACTCAAGCAAAAGGCATTAAATGCATGCAACAAAAAATAATTCAGCAATTGAATCCTACCTGAGGGAAACCAGCACATGTAAGAGAGCATAGGGCTGAAGGAACCTAAAGGACTGCCTAACAGTTTTCCAGGGTAATAGCATGCATTTTTACAAGCACGTATAGAACGGAAACTGTCTGCTAATAATCTGCACTTCCTTAAGAGTGGATCAAAGAAAGCTGAGATCCTGCAAAATGGGATGAAAAATACTAAGAAAAATAATCTCTGTGTTCTCTGTACTACTCTTATACATTATTTGAGTTTCCTTTTGGATGTCTTCACAAGCACCCTACCTCCCTGCTGAGCACCTCTCACCTTGGGGATCATGAGCACAGAAATGGCTAATGATGATAAACACAGTAACTGTTACAGGACAGGTTCCCTGGTGCTGCAGGAATTTTCCATCAACACACACTATGTCACCTAACAGCCAAGTACTGGTGTTGATGCCTCTACCCAGTTGTGTGGGGGATGATGTCAAAGCCAGTTGTCAGCACAGAGGCTCTTTGCTGCCGTGCTTCAAAATCTGTTGTGTGTGTAAAAACTGGTAAGTGTCAAGGGCGTAGCTGGTGGTTCAGATCTGATCAGACTTGAAACTTGTCAGGATGCTGCATGTGTACAGATGTCAGGGGAGCCTGGAGTAAACTGAAGAAAGCTGAATAGAGATGATGACTATCCAGAAAAGCTGATTTTTTAATCAAGAAAGACAGCACATGCCAATGCAGCTAAAGAACAGCAAGGAATTGCGCAACCATCTGGATGACCTGAGGTAGGAAAATCACAGAACAGGTCTAGAAAAAAAGTAGGTTGACTTTCAAATGCAACATGATTAGATAAATATTATGTGATATATGAAAGCATAAAAAAGAACAGCAGGTTTCAAAAAGCATCCAGACTCTTAACTATTGATATACAAAGACCATATTCTTTTTTTTTTTGCTGCCAGCTTATAAATTCACCTTCAGTTCTGACTATAGCTGTTTGATTTGGTCTACTGTACCATCAGCTACAGCAGAAGTTGTATGGGCCAAGATATCCTTCCATTTCCTGTCATGGACATCAATAAGGTACACGACGAAGACAATGGGTTACCAAGGTAAAGCTACAGCCATTATGTTAGAAACTTTATTGTGGGCAACACTGAACTGACTGGAGAAAAAAAAAAAAACAGTTGAAAAGAGACTACAGGGAAATAAATAAAAAAAAATCAAACTTAGAATCCATTTTATTTGCAGACTGAACAAGTGTTACCTCAACATTAAAAAAACTTAAAATCTTATTACTACAACATTCCCTTCCCAAGTCTGAATAGCACCATAATACTGTATTTATTTTTTTTTTCTAGTTTTCCTACTAGTTTCTAAGCTATTCTAAACCTTTTTTGGCTTACAGAAGAAACTGCAGCTATAACATATAAAATTCCACTGTCATTATCTGGGTGGGCACTGCAGGAACAGTGCTAGCCTTCAGGATGTCCCACAGATCCTTCTCACTCTTGATCCTCTAGAGAACTAAGGAAAATAAGCTCCTTAATCTTCATTTAGGAATTTAAGTACTGAAAGATCAGAACTTAAAATTCTACATCTATTTAACACTTGGTTAGTTGTCATTAAGCAACTTGGCACTCTATATTTCTACTAATACCATCCTAGTTAATCAGCAACCGTTACCACTCACTGGTTACGTTCAGCCAGCCTCCTGGAATACTTCCACACATTTGTGACCTACTGAAACAGGCTAACTGCACCAGTAGTTCCCATTTATTCATCAGTTCTGACCCAACGCACTGAAATGATGACACAGTTGGAGCCCCCATAGACTAGCAATGAGATCTGAGATGGAAGGTAACAGAGAATGTTATATGCTAGTGGAGTGCAGGACAGGGCTCTAAGGTCAGTTAACTGCCTGGAAATACAGTGAAAACAAAAATCCCAGCAAACCTCCTTAGGTTCCTAGCTGCATCGTCCTCTCTGGGGAGAGGAAGTATTTAGAATCTGATATGCTGACCATTAAAGAATAAGTTTCAACACAACATTATTTCTGTAGTTACCTTTATTCACTTTTCCCCTGAAGCATCTTCTCTCTCCAAAAGAAGAATTTGGCCAAATGTTTTCGTAATCACAATCTCTTCCACTTTTGACCCAAAGATACATCTTGATCATTTCTCATTTTCCTTCAGCTCTTACAAAATCAGAGAATACAGTATATCCTGTATACCTACATACCTATTTTCCAGGCTCAAGGGGTAAAAAATAAGAATAAATTAAGCTTAAATTTATGCCTAAAGAAGTTTAATTTTGCAAAGCACTGAACAGATATTCTTAATTATGCCCATGAGCACTTCACAATTTAGGTAAATAAGTAAAAGTGGTATTTTGTTGATGAAGAGCTTTCATGCTTAAAAACTAGACTCCCTGTTGAGGCAACCAGACAGTTCTCACTGAAATCAACAGGAGTTAAATGATCAGCAAATCTGCACAGTAAAGGGGTATATGTAAGTGGCATATATAAAGCCACCTATATATGCCACTTTAATGCCATCTGAACAGGCTTTTTTTGGGGAATGCATTATTGAAAAGTTTAAATATACCCCAAGCCACACTGCAAACGAGCATCATGTGTAATTTATGCCTTGATTTGAGATGTCTGGAAACTATTTTTAAACCCTGTTTATCAGAAATGAATGGTTTAATAAAAGAACCGATTTAATCAGAAAGGACCAAATACTTCACAAAAAAAGCCATCAGGGGGGTTTCAGAGTGGTATTTCTGAACTATACAAGTGGAAGAGACTCACGTTAGAGTAGCCAGTACTCCCAGAGCTCCAGGGACTGATTTTGGATGTGGGATTCAAATCCCTGACCTACCTGATTTAGTGCCTGTAGACCCAGAGATTATTTCTCAGTTTACTGTCTATGCTGTATAGCAATAAGCTGACAGACTGTCCCTGTCCTGTATTTTTCAAAGTTCTCAATTTTTCCTCAAAAGGATTTGCAGCTCACCTTTTAGCTCCTGTATCGATGTTGAATGAGAGGCCTCCAGCCTGCAAAAACATGCCTAAAACCTCTCTATAACACCTAAGTGATCACTTTTTGGCAGAGCAGGAGCACCTTACTGACTCTGATGTTCATTCAAGGGAGGGCTATGTTTAACCCTCTTGAGCCCTTACTCCTCTCAGTGTAGCTCTTCTCTGGTTGGCATTAAAATGTGCAAGGCAGTTGAATGCCAAAACGGTCACAGGTCAGTGCTGACGTGCTTGGGACAGCATGGGGTGGCTCAGGGATCGCAATAGAAAGAGGTCACCTTTGAGGCAGATCTGGAATTATGTATTTGGCTTATGGACAAGAAGCTGTTTAAACTTTTGTAAGCAATCTCACAAAGTCATCCTAGTGTGGAGGACGTTCCCAGGGAGGACACAGTGAATCATATAAAACAATCTCAGAATGGAGAATTTATGAGGTTAATTATTTATCTACAGGCTAATTCACTACCACCTGTGTTCAAAATCAGTTTGAAAAGCCATCAACAGGTTTTAAAGGATTTTCCTGTTTGGAGTTGGGGGGTAAATTCTAATAATTTGATACCTTCCCACTGAGGAGTCCAGCATTTGATTTTTGTGATTGTGAATTACCAGATTCTGTGTGTAAATAGCATCTGTATCCTTGACAACCAGACTTCTCTTCATGACTGACTCATTCAATGAGGTCATGAATCGTTGTCAGAGCCATCACTATTCATTACCTTGTTTCATAGGATTTTTCTTGCCATTTGGTTTGTGCCAAATCATAGTAATAGAGGTTTCCTCACAGACAGGACCACACTATTAACCAAAAAGGAAAGCAAACGCAGGGCCCAAACGAGCAGAAGTAATGCATAAATGAACCTATTTCCAGGCAGATCCCCACAGGCTTTGACGCCCAGCATGGCATGGTCCTACAGCACACATGCTTGTCCACTGACAGCGTCGGCTACTGGGGATCATGTGAGGAGCTGAAATAAGCAACGCAGACACTAGATGCCTAGAGAGAATAACTATTAGCACTTCGATCTCTTTTGGACAGTCTTCAGTGACAACTCCTGAGTGTCTCTCCAAGGTGCAACAAATGCCATGTAAAAATAAACACCTCTGACCTTTAGAGACTGCAGCTAGCTCACTTGGCAAAAAGAATTGAAGGGCATCTGCTTCCTCTTAGCTCACGCTTTGTTTTCTAATAAAATTGTTCACTTAAAGACATTCTTGACTGATGCAAAGCATCCTTAATACAGGTGTCCTTGGGGCAGGGAAAGGAAGATTTCTGTAAGTGTAATCGTTTTGGTCCATACACTACAGACAGCAGAGGAAAGCTCACAGACTTCAGTCTAGTTGTGGCCTCTAGCACGATATCATATGATGCAGGAGGTAAGAAGACATTTAGATTAATAAAAATAATAAATTAGTCTTATTTTGATGTTGCTTTATGTGGGTATAAAATGAGTGTTAACTAACAATGAAGAACGTGGTTATAAATATTTGTACTCTTTTTACATCTTTTTTAAAGATCCCCATATGCAAGTCCTTCCAAATTTGCATACGCTACTCAGCTGCAGCAAGGAAGAAGATTTCAGCAGCAAACATGTGATCTTCTCTAACATAGAGACAGTACACAAAAATTTAGTGAAATGAACAGAAATGCAACTTAACTACTAAAATAAAGAGAAAAAAGTGATTAGAATCTTCTTCAGAGAATACAAAATATTCAAGTGCTCTGCAGGTCTGCAAAGGGTATGCTGGTCATCCTATGTTTGCATAAATGTGGACAAAGCATCAAAGAAGTGTGTGTGTATATATATAAATACACACACACACCTCCCTGAACAGCAGCCAGCCCTAGGTGTCTAAGCTTATTTGACATAATGTTTTATGTAAGAGATGACAAATTCTAAAGTCCCATGGACTTTGAGGCCATATGGAATTAAAATAGCGCCTTTTCAGTCTCTCATGAGGAATACAGTCTGATTTGACTGAGGAATACTTGACTGGGTCAGCTTTACCTTGGAATTTAAATCTCTCCCTGGATTTCCTTCTTTCCTACACTATCCTTCTTAATCCTCCAGTACAAACTTCACAATCTGTCTTTCCCTCCCTCTTACCCGGGAGGTTTCTTTTACCTTGTTTCTTATTCCAGTCTTACCATAAAATACAGGATGTGCCAAATATGTTGTGTCATACCATTTATATTAAATGCCGTGGAACTGACTTTGGTGATATCAAGAGTACAATTTCTAACTTGAGCTAATGACGTTTGCTGCTTTTTTGGGAGGAACACATATCAAACCAGATGGTTTCTTTTTAGAACTAGAATTTTGCTAATTTTCATAATGCAAATTCATAACTTTAATTGGTTTATGCTTTTTTTTTTTAATTGTATGAAGAATTTTAAACAGTGCTGCCTGAGGGCATGTTTTTAAACTGCTGAATATGGGAAGATCTTGATGGAAACCAGGGGGCTTGTGTGCACTAGATAAAGCTCTGGCCTCTCCTTCAACGCAAAGAATTTCAGCCCCAATTCAGTATTTAGGGAATAATTTTAGCAGCGTAAGTAAGTCCAGTTCAGCTGAAGAAATTGCTTATGCATCTGCACCCCTTGTTGACTTAAATACCTCATATCAGAAAGCCAGTGGAGAATATTATGCATCTTGGACTTCATTGCCTATGCTGTAATGGAACTGACAGTGTACTACAATGTAACACTAATAAACAATCAAGCCTAAGTGATACTTGTAAACATAAATTTGTTACTTGGTAATGAAGAAAGAATTCAATTTACTTTTAACATTCTTCTATTAAATGCTTACTTGTAGGTGTTATGTATGAGCTAAATGTCCCTCACCTGAAGCAGATTAGTCAACACAGTCATTGGAGCCCAAAGAGCGATTTGCCTGATGAGTCATCAGATGTCTACTCTGAAGTAAGCTTAAACTGTCTCCAAAACCACTCATAGGGATCAGAGTTCAGCTGCCTAAATAGAGATACACAGCAATACTGAAAGCACCTTACTGTTATCCTCCCTCCCCATCAGCTGCCTTGCCAAAAGGGGAATCTGCCAGTCCCACTCAGATATCTGAGTGTATCTGCAGTGATTCAAACTGTCTTTAGACAATTGAACCAAGAACTGGATCCTCAGTTACAAGCTTCAGTATCTTTTTCTCATGTAAATGTATGTCTTAACCTTGTGCTGAATCCAGTCTGACTGTCTCGGTGGATTATATGAGCTAATGTCAGCCTCTAATTCACAGAAAAATATTGTGATATCTCCCAGGTCTGAGGCCTATTTTAAAAAATTAACCTTTAAGAAAACATTTTCCCTGTTACTACATCTCTCCTTTTGTTTCAGGCTTTGCAATTGCTGTCATACATGATTCTCAACATGAGCACAGAACTAAAACCTCTACCAGCACTTTTTTACAAGGCATAAAACCAAAATACTTTCAAGTCCCTGCATTGATTCTGCTCTACAAACAACTATCATAAAACATTTAGTGACCAGTGTACTGACCAGTATACTGATCTAACTTTAAAAAGTTGTCTTCTAAGAATCAGACCTGAATAGTTGGTTGTGAATACTTTATGAAATTCAAGCAATGCTTGCCAACTTTGACAGGCCATTTAACCCATGCAGTAGAGCTTCTGCCTTTTGGGAAGTGCAGCTTTTGAAATCAGTATGTCAAAGGTGATTGATTTTCTATATTCATCCAGTATTTGGTGTTCACATTGAACACTCTTGCTTTTACTCTACAATTGGTTACATGGCAAAATCTGGTTAGATTTAGGAAATCTTTTGCACCATGAAGGTAGTTAAACTCTGGAACAAGGGGCCAGGGAGGTTGTGCAATCTCAGACTTGGGAGACTTGACATTCACCTGTACAAGTGCTGAGCAACCTGAACTAAGTTGGTCCTGCTTTGAGTGGGGCTTAGATGGTTTCCAAAGGTCACTTGCAACCTCTTCTATGGTTCTGTTGTTAGTGGTGTTTTTTTTCAAACCTCACTTACTAAAGCATTCTCAAAACATTAATGAAGTATATGAACCTTAACTGAGTTTTAAAATATATCACCAAAACCTACCTAATACTCTGTTCTGACATCACTAGTCTGCTCTGATAGAATATATTCTCTTTAGCCAGCCGGTCTTATTCTACACCTGGCAAAATCATCAGCTTCAATTCTGAACTACATGCATGCCACTTTTGAGTTTGGCCTTTCAAAATGACCACCGCACAACTGATGTTAATTTACCCATATATGTTCAAATCTATCCTGCTTTTATATTCTACTTGACGATAGAGAAAAATGTGCTATTACACTGACACTACAGCTTCATTTTATAATTTAACAAATTATAAATAGGTTTCCACCAGTCTTTTTTCCCAGGAAAAATCCCGGAAAAACGGGTGGCATTGTGGCTGGGACAAGTGTACACAAAAGCTAAATATAAATTGCACAAGTTATTTCAGTTTTGGCTAATGTATTTCTAGCTAGAGTCTGCCCAGCCCTCTTTGTGAATTTCACCCTATTAAACGATGTTGACTAAAAAGTTTCAAACTTGTCCAGTACAAAACCAAAAACAAACCTCAACCCCCCACTACTCCCCCAACAAAACAAAAAACACACAAAACCCCAGGTTTTGTATTCTTTAACTGGGAAGAGCTAAGAACTGGGACAGCAGCAGGAACTAAGCAGTAAGGTGCAGTGACACAGGCGACTAGTACAGAATGTAAGAAGGTGAAGCACTTCTCTAACACCTTGCCGAACTCTGAAGCAGCATCCACCTTTGACTTTTCTAGGATCAAACTGCACAAAGCCAAAGTCATATTTGCTTCCCTTGCTTGAGTGTTCTCATAAACTGTATGTGTTAGCTTCGCCACTACTTAAGAGACTTCATCTTTCTGTCACAGTGGAGTCCTGCATTCTCTGTCCTAAAGGATACCTCTCATCCAACCTCCTGTGAAACATACCTTCAGGTCTGACACATCTCTGTAGCACTGCTCAGAACGGGTGTGATCAGACAGCTGCACATTCCAGAAACATGGGAGCTGGTAGACAAGGAATGGATTTTGTTTGATGACTGCATTGAAGATATCCTAGTAGATAAAACCAGAGAAACAGTTTGGTACATTGTCTCTACAATGAAGCGATCTCAGCCCCTCCCTGAGCCAACTGTCCTCCCCCTCACAGGTAGAAATGCAAATGGTTACGTGAGCTGAACTCTGCAAACCTTGCTTCATAATTCTGTTTCCAAAGAGGGTGCTATCAATCTAAGGGGTGATGTGTAGATCTGAACAAGAGGAACAGGTTCTCTTGACGCATAGAACTAATGGACTCCAGCAAAGTTTTCAAAACACGTATCTTGTCCTGCTGGGAAGAGATGTGGTTCCTCTTTTAGTCACCAGGGAGAGTAATACGCAGTAAATGATAAACTGCCTGCTGTTAGTGAGTACTGCATCACTTTTCAATACTGGGGCAGAAAGTGATCCTGACACTTCAAGGTGAATTACTAAGCGGGATTTTAGCTAGCACTTTATTGTTGCAACAAGTATTCTAGGTATTGCATGGAAAGGGCATGTAGGACAGATTTGCAGAACAGCCTGCACTGTGAGGGACAGAATGTGTTCTGCCTCTATGCAGCCATCCAGTTGGAGAAGTCAGGAGGACAGTCTTGTGGTTAAGGTATTAGTGTAATATATAAGCAACCATGGTTCACCCTGCAAAATTAGACAGCAACTCAGGACCTGATTGAAAACACAGTTAAGTTGCAAGAATCAGTTTAATGAACTTCAGTAGCTTTTGTGTCACTCTGTAAGGATACTGTACACAAATACGCATCTCTTAGGGCACAGTAAGCAGCATGCTTCCTTAGTGGTGATAAGCCACATGTAGCTCAGAAGCAGTAGAGATATCTAAATATGATGCTGCATTGAGTTAATATACTCAAGCTGTTGAGTAAGACTTGCAGGTTCAGGTGCAGTACTACATTAACAGGGTTTCTGGGTTTAAAGCAGAGAGCTAGCAGAAAGCACGAAGACAGTAAATATACATTTCTGTGTATAGGCACACTTTCTCTTCTCTTGGCCTCAGTTTGCCATTTGGCTTTTGTCTTTACAGGGGTGCTGTGGCAAAGAGTACATTAACTGCTGGGACTCATCTGCCAGAAACACTGAAGAAATATTGGAGATTCTTAATATGAAAGTCTGCTTAGACAATAACCAGTAGGAAAAGAGAGAATTTTTTGACTTTTAGTGTCTAGAGAGTATTATATTAAAGAAAGAAGGAGAGAAAATTAAAGTTTGGGAACCTCATTTATCTATCCTATAAATCATCTTTGCAGAGCATGTAAATATGTCAGTGTAGTAGAGAAACCTCATGACTAAATCTCCATTCCTCTCTTCCACATTTTCTCCAGAACAACTCAAAAAATGGTGACTACAGGCACAATATACTTCCCCCATCTCATTCTCTTTACCTTTTTCACTTTCCTCAATTGATGGAGGAGTGGTTGCACCATTCATCTGCAATGTCCTACTCACCTGGTCAGCCAGTGAAGTGGACAGCATACTCATTAACTCCCGCTCTGCCGTGAGTCTCCACATCTGCTCCCATTTCATCTTCCTTAACTTATCAAGAAGCAGCAAGATAACCCCTGAAGGAAAACAATGCAGAGAACAAGACAAGCCATGATGTCACATGCCAGTCGAGGCCCATCCTATGTGCTGACTCAGCAGTTAAAACAAGGACATGAGCTGAGATCTATTAATGGAAACCACAGTCCTTATCCTGTGTTAAAACAGGAAGTTGACCAAAAAAACCTTTAGATTTCAAGATGTCACTAAGAGAAAGTTTTCCTCAAATCCCTGAGGCTGCAGAGAAGAAATAGAGATGGCATACAGATGTGTGCTTGGTTAGAGAAGCTTGCAGGAGCTAAAATAGCTGAAAAGGGGTGAAACTTGGAAGAAAAGAAGCAAGAGAAGAATATTACCTTTCTAGTTATCAGTCTTCTTAACTGATACAGCTTGATTTCATTATGACATGATTAGCAATGGGATTATTCCTTAAAACATGAATGACTACAGATGTTTCACATGATGGAGGCTAACTCTATCCAAAGGGCATTATCATTCCAAAGAGAATTAGACAATATCTCACAAGAAAGAAAGAAGGAACCTCTTAACACTCAGAAGTGACACTCCCTACTCCTTATTCCGAAAAGCTCCAAGCTCCAAGAGGATATTCTATCAAGTCACTCTCTACTAAGGAAAGCATAGAGACAATCCTGATTTATCTAGCATGACTCTATTTCTGCCATTGTCACACTAAACGGAGATCTGCTTCTTCCAAAATACCAGTGTTTCAATTAATTTATATTCAATTAATTGAAATCAAGATTGTGCTGACACAAAGAGAATTTCATCACTCATATTAAACCCCGTACTCAATGCGTGTGGAGTAAAATCTGGCCCTTCATATTTACATATATACATATCCTGCTCTGGCAGGGGGGTTGGACTAGATGATCTTTTGAGGGTCCCTTCCAGCTCCTAACATTCTGTGATTCTGTGAAATTGCAGCCCTTACTCCACCTAGTAAGAATTTAATCATCTGACACATCTGATTATAACCCTTAACAATTTTCTGAGTTACAGATTACCAATTCTAGCTATAACTTAGCCTTTGAGGACGCCTGCCATTAAGGCAGCAACTGCACTCAAAGTGGGATAAGCAGATACCTTAACATCCATTGTTATTCCTTAGTTGCTTTTTGTATGGACAAAATCCCTAGTGTAGAAGGGATAAAGCAGAAATAACGAATCTGCATTGAAGCATCAGCAAAACTTTTACCACAGTTTCTCAGAAAATTTTACTTGGAAAATTAATTTGGAAAAAATTAGATAAGAGCACTGTGATGAGGAACAAATGCAAACTGAAGGACCATGAAGGAAGAGTACTGATAAACAGCAGCCTAGCAGGTTGACAATAAATACCTAGTAAAGAGCAATTATAAGTTCTGTGTTGTTTCACATCTTCATTAGTGGGAGGGGGAAGCGCACAGAATAGTAATGACATCTGCAAGTGACATTAAACGAGGTCTTACCAAACATATCCTGGCAACTGCAGAGAAACATAAAGGCTACATAGAAGAATATCAAATGGCAAAACCCAGGGAAAAGCTGCCCGAGGGAGTCTAAGATGATAAAACTAAAAGTAATGAGAATAAGAAAGAAAATGTAGTCTGAATACATGAAATAACCTAAAAATGGCAGACAAAATGCTTTATTTCATGAGTATTTAAAAATCAGACTACAGAAAGATTAGAAAATATACTTGGAACAATCCTGCATTGACTGTGAGAGAACAAAGGTGATTCCAGTTCATTCATGACAAATTTCTTTCTAGTAAAACCTGGAGCTGCCATCAATAAAAAGAAAACCTCCTCTGGCCGTGAATTCTGTGGCCTATTTTAGTTCTGTTTTCCATTTCAGTTCTTCTGGTTCCCAAGGATGCTAGAACCTGTAGTGGAGGGATCCCCTTTCATCTTCAGTCAACCTTTCTGCTTCCAGCTGTTGGACTGGAAAGTGACTTACTGTCACAACATGCTACAATGTATTTTTGCCAGTGTGTTTGTCTTCTCTCCAGCATAACCAAAGCTTACTTGGAGTGTGTAGTGTGTGTACATTAGCTTCTAAGAGAGCCAGTGTGCATTGTCTGAAATTCTAGATCAATATGAAGCAGGTTCCTTGTGCTGCAGCAATAAACAGAGTGGGATAAGCATCTCTGGCAGTGAATTTTTTCCAGCTGACTGAAACTGCCAGATTTGTTTCAGCAGTGAAATACAACTGAGAAGACTATTAAGAAAAATAAATAATAACTGTAAGATTCAGTTAACTGTAATGTAATGGGTTTTATAATTTATAGACAAAACCCCAAATTTTCTTAATTTCTTTAAGCTTCCAGTCTGAAGAGGAAAAGGGGAAATATTTTAATGTGTGCAATATTCTCCTTTTTTTTTTTTGTATTCCACTCTTATGCTAGCAGCAGATTATTGCATTGCTGCTAAAGAGATTACGCTGTCCTGAGGGGCTATCACGGTAGCAGCTGAGAGTAAAAGAGGCAGATGGGGTGGAAAAACTGGAATATATTTGAGAAAGAATGCATTAAATTATGATGCAATCATGGCTATTGAAAATATTCACAAGCTTTTAATGTTCCATCATCTAGACTAATTTCGGTGTGATTTCTACTTGAATTCACCTAACAGGCTTGGGTTTAACACCTTTGTACAGCCTCTGTTCAGGGCTTCTTGCACTGTGGAATTCTAATTTACTGTTGCTGTAAAAATAACTGCTGGAGAATATTTTTAGCAAGCTTAAAATATTTACTCGTTAGTATTAGTGAGAATAAGAGATTTCTACTAAGAGGAGAATTTAATATTATTCACTGAATTGAGTTAGTGTTATTTAGAGCAAAAGCATGTGTGTTGGGAACTTTTCATGCAGAAGAAAAATTACCTTTTCTCTAGAACACAGCACTTCAGTTTTACTTCTGTTACCAAAGGCAAACATAACAAATGAACTAACTTCAATCTTTGCAGTTAGTTTGCAGGCAAAGTGTCTGAAATAAGGAAAGGGAAATATTTGCCTCGGGAGCCCCTTCCCTTATAAGAGTCAAACTGACTGAGATCTCAGACTAAATTCAAGATGACATATAGCGGAACATAAAGGGAAAAGGGACTTACTCTTAGCTGCCATGCTGGGGAAGGAAGAGACTGGAGAAAAAATTAAAACTAAAAGTCAAAGGAATATTTTATGAACACCTGGCCTCTGGAAGTGGGACTTCTCATCTTTTTGATGGGGGCAACATTTTCCCGTCCTAACCTACCTGAGAATAACAAAAGGGAAGCTTGGCAGCAAATAAACAAACACACAAACAAAGGCCCAAATGTCTCATAAGTATTAAAAAAAAAAAAATTATGATCAGCCACAGAACACCCCGTTTTCCTTATCCTGAGGAAATAGTTTAGGTATACACAGAGATGCAAATATATCTCAAAGAACTCTTGGAAAAATAATGCTTTATTTCTAAACCTGTGGAATGTGGCCTAGTCCAGTTTTTATTTGAACGGCATTTTTCCTCCTGCTTGATGAGACTGCTTGAACTACTGGAATCTGACAGAGTTCGAATTGCTCAAACAAAACAGAAAGCAAACAAACAGCAAAGGAGTTTCTCAAAAATGTACTTTCAGGTCACACACACAAACCTCCAGCCCAGAAAAAAAAAAAAAAAAAGACTGGAGAAACCAGGACAAAAAAAATCTGAATTCAAACACTTGGTCTAAAACGTTTCAAGTTGGGAAATACTGTAAATATTTCTTAGCCTATTTTAAAGCCCAACTTATTTAAAAATAATATTTTTGACTTCAAAATCGATACAAATTAAAAATCTAACTGAAAATGGTTACAAGACCTGAAAAGAAAATTAAATGTGTCATTCTGGGTCTAACAAAATGCTGAATTTTTTTTTTACCTGAAGTTTTTTTCTTTCCCCATTTTTTGATTCAATATGAATACATTTTTTTGTATTTTCAATGTTTTAACTAAGCAATGGTTTCAGTAGATGCTTCAAGCTATCTCAGCAAAATAGTCTGTGTTTTTTTGTTAATTTGCTCCGGAATAAAATATTTAATTTCTTTTTCTCTAAATAGTAAATGGAAAGTTTGCAGAAACATCAGCAATTTCCCTTGGAATGCTACCAAGTATCTCTACCTCTTGCTTCAGGAACACTGACTATGGATCTTCCTGAAATTCAGAAAGGAAAATACAGTAGAGCTGGAAGTAATAAACAATATTTTAAAACAGAAAAAAATCACTTACAGAAGTTATAACGAAATTGGACAAGCTTTCAAACTCAATCAATTTATTACAAGGGCCCTTTTAAAGTGGCTAAAAAATACTTAGTGCTGTGGGGAAAAATAATTGAGCTACTAAGAGATAATTTTCTGTAAGCACTATCTTGCCTGCTTCTTTCAGGTGGAACAGGATGCTTCGGTGAGCTGGTCAGGCAATACTATATTATGTGGGCAGCATCTCAGAGCCTATCCTTGACAGGTTTTTAAAAATTCTTCTCAAAACTAAGCCTGTAACAGTGAACCATCTAGACAGATAGCAAGTAGATACCATTACAGTATCTGAGAACGACAGGCAAGACAGGCTTCAAGATAGATTATAAAACATCAATGAGTTTTAAAAAACAATTAATGGGTTTTTACAATACGTAACCAGCATAGCAAAGACCATACACCAAACCACTAAGTCTTAGATGCTGTAAGAAATAATGTTAAATAGGGCTCACATGGAGATTTGCTCTCATAAATAACTGGCCTAGAGATTTAACATAGCACAAACAACAGTAAGCTATCACGTTTTGAGAAATAGATTTGGCAGCAAAAACTTGAGTTCAGTTTTAGGTGCTATGGAAGGCTCTTGCAGCTCTGATATCCCAGGACAGAGTTTTAACTGCTTAGTACTCTAGCAAATACTTATGCATGTTTTTTTAATTCCAGTTTAATGTACCTGGTATCAATAGAAGTGGTCACAATGTGTAATGCTAGGAATAGGCTATGCCTTTGCTGGATCAGGGCCCAAATGACTAGTTTTCCTAAGGACTGCATTTGGGCCACATCACTGACTGTGGCCTCTGCTCTCCAACAAGAGTATCAAGAGCAAATAGAAAAACACAAGTATATGGCTGTTAGGGATTAAAAAATTGAATTAAAGCTGCAATTCCACGACAAGCCACTGCATGCATTTTTAAACCTTAAGTCTTTGTGTGGATAAAAATCACTGCATTTGTTTCACATGATTTAGAGACCATTTAGCTAACTGTTGATCAGAGTTTCACTAGCCATATCATTAGTATAATAAAAGCATAGCTTATGTCTATAGCTTTTAACACAGTATCACCAAAAGGCTGTCACTCTAACACATTTTTGGAGTATCCCGATACATTATTTAACTATGAACTTTCAAGCATTGGACTTTTTCCTCAAAAAAAGTCTTTCATAATGTTAACAAAAACTAATAAAAACTAGTAGGGATGCACAATGTGTTAATTGAGAATAAACAGTGACTCCATATTTGAACTTATCTCTGAGAAAACTGAAGAGGGCTGAAGAGCTGTTTTGAAATGGAAAGTGGGTGTCCCTCTGGGCATGGTGACAGAATGCAATAGCCTGTGTTTTCTCTGCAAATCCATTGAAAGTGAAGCTGTGCTAGAGTGCATTTTGAAATGTAGTGCAGACACTCTGCTGGGAGCCTGATTCCTCTTGAAGCATTACAAACATTTTGTATATGCTTCCCGATGACCATTTAATGAAATGGAAACACTTCTATTTTCTTTGTTCTCTTCTGAAGTATGCTGTTTCTCTTTAGGCAGAATTAAGATGAAGGATATATTTGAGCATGATTCTAACTTCTTCTAGAGCTACTGACTACAGCTCAGAATTTCCTAGTTTTCTAGTTGTTTCTTTATTGTTTAGGTTCTGTTCTTCCTGAGTAATTTGCAAAAAAGACACATATGATTTCTATCTTCTCCATGTATGAGTGCAGGTTTGGGACTGACCTGTTGGAGAGCAGTGAAGGGGAAAGGGATCTGGGGGTCCTGGTGTATGGAAGGATAACCATGAGCCAGCAGTGTGCTCTTGTGGCCAGGAGGGTCAATGGGATTCTGGGGGGGATTAGAAGGGGTGTGGTTAGTAGGTCAAGAGAAGTTCTTCCTCTTTACTCTACCCTGGTGAGGCCATATGTGGAATATTGTGTCCAGTTCTGGGCCCCTCACTTGAAGAAGGATAGGGAACTGCTGGAAAGAGTCCAGTGCAGAGCCACAAAGATGACAAAGGGGCTGGAACATCTTCCTTATGAGGAAAGGCTGAGGGAGCTGGGTCTCTTTAGCTTGGAGAAGAGGAGGCTAAGGGGTGACCTCACCTATGCTTTTAAATATGTGAAGGGTGTGTGTCGGGAGGATGGGGTCAGGCTCTTCTCAGTGAAGCACAATGACAGGACAAGAGGCAATGGCTGTAAGCTGAAGCATAGGAGATTCCGTGTGAATACATGTAGAAATTTTTTCCCAGTTCAGGTGCCAGAGCACTGGAACAGACTGCCCAGAGAGGTTGTGGAGTCTCCTTCTATGGAGGTATTCAAAACCCGTCTGGATGCACTTCTGTGTGACCTGGTCTAGGGAATCCTGCTGTGGCAGAGGGGTTGGACTACATGATCTTTCGAGGTCTCTTCCAACTCCTAATATTCTGTTATTCTGTGACTTCCATTAATGGGAGAACTTTTCCAGCTTTCTTAAGGCTGCAAAGGCTGCTACACAAAAAATTTCCCTGATTTAGGAATCTAAAAGGTCTACAGGAAAGGAGACATGAGTCATTAAGACTTTTGTGAAGTTTATGGAGGAAAACCTCTGCTACTTAAAGACCATCCTGTTAAGTAATGCTCTCCTCTCCTATCTGCCACGGTCTTGTGAAGAGAAGTAACAATTCTGCAGGTCTCTCAGAGGTTAGCAAATTGAAACCTAGAGGAATTTTTCTTCTCTTACATAGACCCCAAGAGGTGCAAAGTAATACACTTTCCTGCCCATAATGCCGATAAAGTTCTTCAAAATTCTATAATAGCAAACAACATGTCTCTCAATAAGACAAATATTAGCAACATCAGAGAGGGAAGCTAGAGTTTTTCCCAGCTGCTCTACTTTCTTTGGGTGTTGAGGAAGACAGAAAGGGTAGCAACCTTTCTTGAACCTCTTGTTTCCTGAACCCTGTGCAAGGAGTTGTAGAAGATGAAAGCCATCTGTAAAGACCCTTTTCACATGGGTTTTAAAAAGCTCCTCAGTTTTCTTATAGCCTTTGCACTTTGTGACCCTTATAAGTATATAGAGTACATTTTAAAGGCAGTGGAAAGCAAATATTCCAGGGACTTCTCAGTCAGTAAACTAGAGAAATGGCTTCCAAGTGGGAAAAAACCCCACAAAAAGCAAATCATTAAATTCTTCTGAAATTCAAAAGATTGAGAAAGTTTTTGCTCAGAAGTTTTAAACCTCAGGTAACACATTCTAAGTCCAGAGCAGAAAAGGGAAAGAGAAGGGAGATTTCAGCTTCTACATGCTGTAGCACAATGGCAATGACCAATCTAAATGGAGCAGATGACAGCTCTCTCAAAGACGTGTCTCACATCACTGCCATGCACAAGTATCACCCAACAGTTTCTCAGTGTGCATCTCTGTACATGTCTGGAAGTCATGATGGAAGTGCTAAAACTTGACAGTAACAAAAAAAATGGTCATGTATGTATATTAGTAGAAAACATTTTGAAATGTGAGACTTAAAAAGGATGAGGGAAATTAGGAAAATTTCTACAAAGTTTTAAAGAACTTTTCCTTTCCAATACTAAAAATGCAGTAAGTTCTGACATGGCAGGTTATCTGTGATCTCATTTGTACGGCTGTTCAGGTGAATTCAGGCAAGAGGAAAACAAAGTCCTAGTTAAATACATATTTAAGTGATAAAGTCAGAAAGCACAATTTTTAGCTCTCATGTAAAAGAGGCCACATGATTTTTCAAAATCAATTTGTGCTTTAACTAGAGCATAACTTCTAAAAAACCATTCAGTCTTGATTTAAAAATTAAAAATAATGGATAATCTATCACAATCTTTGATAAGTTACTCCAATGCATAATTACCCTGATGAAGGATACTTCTCCTATTTCCAATTTGAAAATGTCTTTGAACTTACAGTCATTTGATCTCGCTGAACCTTTGGCAACCCCTCTATTAAGAAATGTTATTTTCTCTGCAGATACTAATAACCTATGATCAAACTATCCCTTGAATCACTCCCAGATAAGCTCCTGGAGCTATTTTCCCCAATTTTATGGGAAATTTTCCAGTATTTTCTTTTAACTTTGTTAATTTACAATTATTCGTCTTCGACCCGTGGAGATTACACCTGGACAAGTAGCTCAATCTACATTTTAAAACATATCCACTCATAAGAGTGATCCCTAGCACCCTGACTAAGGACTACTGAGTGGTTGTACACACACTGCCCAGAGTCTAGCTCATTATTGAGCAGGCTGGCCACATTCATACTACATAGTACTTGCCTCTGAGGGCCTAGTTTGTGTTCTTTCAGTTTTCAGACACAACAATTAATTTCTTTGCATTTCTCAGTGTCCAACGTTATGAGAGAGCCATCTTAAAATTTTCTAGATTGCAGAGCTTTTAGCATGGATCTGAGGGTCTATCTTGTTGGAAATGGAGAATGTCATCAGGGCTTGTGGCCATGTTGCAGTGTTGAAGGACTGGAAAGAGGCATCAAACAAGAGTGTAGTCTTACCCATATTACCTTCCAGAAGTACTTCTTGGAGTGAACTACCAAAAAATTGCACTCAATACATTTTTTTAATTCTTGACAAAAGGCAGGTTGCTCCCTGAGAAAGAAAGGGTAACTTCTAATTTCTGTGCCCTGTGGATGATCAGGGAGCCAAGAGTGAAGAATGAACTAGGGAGCTAGGTTGTCTGACACTGAAGACATCCGGTATGTCAGGAGTAAAAAGCCTACACAGAAAGCAAAGGAAATATACCTCTTGTACTCACAGAAACATGCAAAGTATTAAACCTGGAGTTCATGTTCATTTGCTTATCCATCCTCGACTGATTCTCATGCATGTCTTCTTTCCGAGTGTATACTTGTACATATCAGTGCCTCAAAACACAGAATTGCTAGTGACTAGCATTGCTAGTGCTAGTATTGAAACTCTACGTTGAGCCAGAGTTACTGGACTTTGGGCGAACTGTCCTCAAGAGGGAATAATATAACAGTACAGAGTGTACAGGGTTACTGTGCAGAAGGTCCAGTCATTGAAACTCCCTGTGTAGCCATGTATGGAAAAGGTGATCACAAAAAAATTCTTTCCATGAATAAAAGCTGAGGAGGTTTTCTGGACTTTGCTGAGTATTTGCCCTGATGAAAGCAAGTACATCTTCCAAAACCAAACCTATTTTGGACTCTCCACCAAAGAACTGCCCACATTTAAAATGGAAAAAAAAAAAATCTGGTTCTTGACCTTAGAATTGTAGAACAGTTCTAGCTGACAGAGACCTTGAAGATCATCGAGTTCAGCCTTTGTCCTAGCCCTATCAACTTGCTAAACGACTCCCCCTACCGCAACATCCACCCGTCTCTTAAACACCTCCAGGGATGGTGACTCAACCACCTCCCTGGGCAGCCTGTTCCAATGGCTGACAACCCTATGAGTCAGCTTAGGTCTACTTAAGGCATTTACCTTATTCATGATGCTTATCTATGTTTTTTTCCTTCCTTAGAAAGCAGCAAACAGTGAAAAATAACAGGGACTATTGCTTTAAATTATGTTAAGTTTTTTTGGTTTTGATCCTCTGAAAAACATCATATTTAATAGAGGTCAAAATGTCAACAATTTTACAAGATTTCCACTTTGGACTATGTGAAGGGGAAAAATGCACCCTGCACAGGCAATAATTATGTTGGCTGGCCTCTAATATTAACAGTAGCCCACAAAGCTAATTGTAGGGATGGGCACAATGAGTAAGAACTCGTCATAGCTTTTATTGGTCTGGTGTTCAGTCAATGCCCTAGCAACAGAGAAGTAAATGTGGCCCACGGGCTGAACAGCCTCTCAGGTGTTTCTTTACAGTTGGATGACAAAGAGGTTTGAGATTTCACATTCAGAAAAGACCAGATATCTTTATTCCCCCTCTCTCTTAATGGGCAGTTTATTGACTGGATGAGATTCAGAAACAATAGAATGCTCTACAAGATGGATTAGGGGAAGCAAAGCAGAAATACAGAATGAACAAGCCTAAAAATTAACCATAGTGTTTTTTAAAAACCAGGAAACACAATGTACTTTAATGCAATTATTTCACCCAAAGGTCAGCTGCAGGTCAATCCTTCCTCCATGACCATTTCTCTTTTAGTAAAGGTAGTTACTTAGTAGTTAATTAGTAGTTACCCTGCTGTTGGGTTGCTGGTGGGCACAGCCCTGACCGTCAGCAAGGTGACAGCTTTGACAGAAGGGTGTAGAAAGACATGTTAGTTACTCTGCTGCTTTCTGTGACAGGCATCAGGCTACTTGTTAGGAGTCCAAAGATGGAGTCCAACTCTTACTTTGCTTCTGGCCTATGTCTAAAACCTCTGTTTCTGTATCTACAAAAAAAGAACTCTTTACACACTTCTATGAACACAATAAAAAGCTGGAAACTTGCATTTTAGAATAAAAAGTATTGGGTTTAGTATTACTATGCATTTGTCTGGGGTTCTCCTGTCATATAATAGAAGCTTTTGTTCTCAATTTAAGCACCTGGATACTTCTACTAAGCTTTTATGTGCAAGTCTTTCATCTAAATTTACCCTGCTAATGATGGTCCTTCTACAATAACGAAAGGGCATTTCAGAGTGCTGGACAATATAATTACTCATCAAGCTATGTATGTTCACAAAAAAGGACTGTTTCGATCAAGCTAAAACCACCACATTTCAGAATGATTCTTTAAATCATTAGATTGGAGTACTACACATGTATGTCCTATTTATGTACATTACATGAAGAAATTTACATTATGAACTCGGGTCAGCCCAGTAAAAGCCCCCAAACTAGGACAATTTAATCACCGAAAATGAAAGACTTTTCGTTTGCTTCAATACAATGGGAACTAGAATCTGATACAGACTGTCTAAATGCCATTGGGTTTTTTTTATGATGGGTTCTTAGGAGATGAAAGTTTTCAGTGTTTCAAAGAAAGTCAGATGCTGGTTTTGTTTTAAAAAAAAAGACAGTTATTGCAGGGTCTAATAGATTCAATTGATAAGGACCAGAGAATGCATCTCAGAGAATGCAATGAACAGTAGACTAACTCAGCTGCAGCAATGCCATTAATGTATTGATAGGCCTCTCAAACTAGAGGCACCATTTTCAAAATCAAATATATATTGACCTTCATTTCAGAAATGTCAAGCATGATGTAAACAAGTTCTCAGTACATCACATGCTTTAGAAACTACATGAGAAAGACTGAAAAGGAAGCTATTCTTTGAGGATAGTAAACTTCAAGATAGCTTATTGTTAAGTGTTAAGCTACAGATTTTAGCCAACAATGATAGAGATGTAGTCATCAAAAGCAGAAATATCATTTTTGCTTCCCACCACTGACACAAACAGACTGACATTTTCTGCTGAGCCTAAAAGCAACAATATGCTGGCACTTTCTAAACTACAGGCTGCACAATGTGCGTGATAACTGTACTTCAAATGCATCTTTGGGCATTATAAAGCACATGTGTATCAGTATACTTTGCACTGATAACAATATTCACTGAATGAGTTCATAGTATCTTAAAGAAGGAATAGAATAATGTAATTGAAAGAACTGGTACAGTGTGAATCTGAGTAGGTGAAGAAAATGCTACTTTTTGCCTTGACATTTGTGTTGGCCTTTTTTTTTTTAATCATTAAAATTAAAATCCGTTTGCAAAGGCTCCTGTACTTAACAACCAAACATAATGATACTAGTTCCTGTTCCAAATGTGACTAATATTTCATGTAGCAGGAGATAGGAATACTGCTATTTTAGAGTGGACATGGCTAAACAGAGTCAGGCCCCAATGGTGGGTATTTAAAGGTGGAATAAACCATGAGTTTATAGAGCTCTTCATTCATGGGGACAATTTGGAAAAATCTCCTCTCTCAGGCAACAACTATAAAACTTTCTTTATACCATGGAGAAAAGCACTAGTTTTAGCTGAAATCTATGGATTATAGTTTGTAAGTCAGTCCTACATTCAGATGTCTGTCATGGAATTCTGACTCTTCCAGTAGGGAAAAAAAAATTCTGGTAACAGATTTATCCAGAATTAGGCAACAGTAATTATTTAAAGCATTTATTGTGAGGATTTCTGAAAACCAGAAATGTGTGATTACATTAAAAGTGCTCAGCACTTTTTGCTATGAGATCCATTATAATAATGTGAGCAGAAGCCTGGGGAACTCAGATGAAAGCAGTTACCATGTTTCCAGAGCAGGACCATAGGCAGTTCCATGACCACCACCATCACCCTATTTTGCACTGCTTTACCAATTTACTTTCTGCACTGAAGGTCTACAGTATCATCATGAAGAAGAACCATATGTGATCCAGTCTAATTTCATATAAACAGCCTGCCCTAAGCTTGTCACGAACGTTAAATAGTATGCAAAAATGACATAACATATGCTACCCACTTACAATTCGTCTTCCATAGGTTCTTTTTATCCAGGAAACAATAAAGGAAAGAGATTCATTCTAGCATTTTTGCAGTCAGTACAAACATGGGAGTAATAATGCATGGTGTACATGTAGCCTGGTTATCGTTAGGTGCTAGCCATTCCCTTCTGTTCTCAATCCACAAATCTGGTAATGTGACATTTCTCAGAGTGGGAGTATGAATCCTCAGCTCAAGCTGTTGAGACACCTTCTTACAGGACCTAGCAGTAGCACTGAGGCAGTGTATTTCAGATGAGCCTCAAATCCTCAGGACTGGTTTCTGTAGTGTAGAAGTCTCAAATGCCCTGTGCCAAAATTTTTACAAATGCCCCCGGCACCCAAATTACAGGTACAGATCCATCCTAAAGATCCCTTTGAAAGGCATGGAGTCCAGCCTCAGCTGATGTAACTTGGCCGTATTCCCCTAAAGCTAGAGAAGGCAGGGGTCATTCACACCAGCTGAGGAAGTGGCCTGAAACCATAACAGTCACCAGAAACTGCTTTTAAAAGAGCTATTCTCCACCATGATGGAAAGTATAACACAGACAAAGTACTAAAAGCTTTTATGTTTAGAAAGTCTTTGATGAGATTTTTTTCTGAGGACTAAGATGACTCTTATTTCAGATATGAACATCAAACTAGAGTGCAATTCGGAGCTGTCAGTTTAACATCTGTAAAGAGAAAAATCATAGTGTGGCTCAGGCAATACTTTTGAAAGCACAATGTGAAAGACAATGTAGATTACACTGAGAGAAAAGTGTGCTTTTCTAATGTATGAGGAGACTGTAAGAGTTAATCTCAGTGCAGATAAGCAAAATGGAGTGGATGATATATATATAAAAGTATTTGATTAAGCAGCTTACCAAATTTCAGCTAGTGAGGTATACAAAAAATCTGGGTACCTTTGTGGTACAGGAAGAACTGCATTTAAAATGGCTTGAGGAAGGGAATGTCACCTCAAATAAAAAGTGGTTCTAACTAAGAACATTTTAAACACTAATTAAAATTGTCACTGAACTGACTTTTGAGTTTGGTCTGGTATTCCTAAGATTACATTATCTTGGACTAAAGTATGACTTGGATTATCTGCTTGGGCAAATGAGGAAGAAGGATGAAAAACAACAAAATAAAATATTTCCTTGAAAATCTGTATTGGCTGTCAGGAGATTTGGCCTGGGCACATAGGAATAGAACATGCATGCTTACTGGGTTTAAAGAGTTATGGGAGAAAAAACAAACACACCTTTGGCTTTAATGTATCTGCATTCTGGGACTCTCCCAATCTATATGTTGTCCAGATTCGCTCAGACTTAGAAATGTAGGAGTGAGAGATAAATCATTTGCGTTAGAAACTGGGAGAAAGCAGTGGAAGAATTTTGACTTTGAGGGGTGCTTCTCTATCAAACCTGCCAGGGTTGGGTCTCGTTGAAGAGGCTCAGATAAAAATCTCTTCTTTTGGAATTGTATCCTAGGACTCTAGTAAACACTCTACCCATAGCAACAGCAAATTCTGTCTGAGAGCTTCATTTGATTCAGCTTTTTTAAAAGTTTCAGGGTTTTGGGGGTCCTTTTAGCAACCCCAGGTACATCTCCAACCACATGAATTTCTGTGTCTTCCCTTTCCTGGTCCACTATCTTTCATGAGTGTTTTGCTTAGAGTTATTGACTCTCTTTCCTGCGTTCCTCCACCCTTTAGTTTTCTGAATCCTCCTTGGCCACAGTGTTGCATTCCATGTCAATTATTTTAATTTGGTGAACACATCAAATAAGCTCCAGTTTCACTTGGTATTTCATCTTCCTTGAGAGATTTATACCTCCAATCTCTGCTAGATTACGGAGGCAAACAATGAATTCAATTACGAAAATTGTAGTAAATGGTGGCGATTCTGTCAATAACACCATTTGCTACTTCTCAGAGGTTTCACTGTTTCATTCAGTGACCTCTTGTTTCATATACTTGAAAAAACACCATTCCACTTCTAACAATCATTTGTCAAGCTTCCATTCATCACCTACCTTCTGGGTTTCTTTCTGAAAAAAGGAAAGTTTTTAGAACTACAGATGAGTTATCTGAAGAAAGAAATTGTGAGCAGGCTAAAATCATGGGCAGGATTATGCATGGGCTGCTAGGTATGTACTAACACATACCAAGATAAAGCACATGCAATGGATGTGAAAGGCTGCACACATTCATAGAATCATCTGGGTTGGAAGGGACCTCAGAGGTCATCTAGTCCAACCCCACTGTAGTGAGCAGGGACATCCCCAACTAAATCAGGTTGCTCAGAACTTTGTCTAGTCTCACTTTGAATGCCTCCAGGGACGGAGCCTCAACCACCTCCCTGGGCAACCTGTTCCAGTGTTCCACTACCCTCAGGGTAAGAAACTTTTTCCTAATATTCAATTATTTTTTCTTTTAGTGGAAGAATTTCATGATACTCTAACATTTGGTATCCCAATAAAGCATTTGGAACAACATCTTAAGGCAATATAACTTAAAGCTTTACAGCATTTCTACTGACATAATTGCATTTTAGATACTACCCACCATACACTCCTGGGTTATTCTAATGCTATGTGGTTGTGGCACAGTTCTCCCTGCCACCATTAGAACAGCAGAAAGGAAAAAGCAAAAATGTAGCAGCAAAAGGTAACTATAGAAGTTGGTGATCTCTCAGTAGAATGAAAGATGTTACTTTGTGGTGTAACACTGAACAGAACTGACATCAACAGTTGTGTTGTTATACACAACACAAGCTTTCAGGTTTCAGGGTAAATCCAAGAAACTAAACTTCATCTCATGCTTTTGGAGAGGTGTGGGGGAGCAGCAGGCAGCCCAAGCCTTTATATATGCAATTTTGCTCTGGCAAGTGAAAAACCAGGAAATAGCCCTCTTTTGCCAACATCCATCCGTATCTTATCTGTGTTCTGTTAGGCTATTATTTTGAACATTTTCACAGAACAGGGATGCTTTGCAGAGGCTGAAATACAAATTCACAAAAACTGGGGTGACTTCCCCAACTCAACAAAGGAATATAGAAACACAGATGACTCAACCACAACTTGTGCAATACCTTTCTAGTTAGTCTGTTTAATTCAATCCAATGTATTTCTAAGCAGTAAAACCACTATTATGATGAAAAATTTCCTGATAGTGCAGGGATATTTAAATAGGCTCATCTTTTCTAGATGGAGGCTTCACCATCTGTTCTGCCCTTTTATTACAAATAGAGAGGGAATCTTAACACACTGCATCAGCATATAAAACCTAGCATCAAAATGATTTAGATGTATGTGTGTGTTCTTTATGCACCTGCTATGTTTTCTCACATACCAAACACAAATCACGGGGAAGACCTGTCTCTTGTAATCTAATCAATTCTCTGATCTAGTGCCTTTATTCCTTTACTCATGGTAGCAGAAATTGATGGCCAGTAGTTTGCATTTTATTAGAACAATTATGACCCTGTTGCTGTCCTGTAGGAGTTATATCTTTATTGGGCTGACATTTTGTGATACCATTTACCTCTCTACAGAAAATGAGCCTTGATTCCTTTTCTTTACCTCTTGGTAGGCCTACATATGTTCATCATGGGCAGAAATCATGTAGAAGATGTGGGGAGTATGTGTCAGACTGCTGAAAAGCTCTGTCTTTCTCCAAAGGATGACATGCGATCTGTCTTAAAATCATTTAGAGAAGGAATATGTTCTCCTTGGAGTAGCACAGGACCATAAACTCCAAAATGCATCACACTGCCTCACTTTTACTGTTTTAAATGACAGATTTTGTAGTAGGTTAGGAAAGGAAATGAAAGTTACCACACTTCATATTCTCTATACCAGGAGACTGACTGCATGGTCAATGAAAACATTAATGCAAAGAAAACCCTCAGAGCCTACCTGTGTTGTAGCCCCTTCCAAGCGCTGGCCAGGGCCGATGATTCTTCCAAAGGTTGCCCAAATACCAATCACTCTGGTTCTCCACCAAGCCAAGAACTTGCTGCCCTGTAAATGTGCAAATTTCAAAAAGATCATGAGACAAAAGACAATCAATCAATGGAAAACTAACATGAAACCGGGAGACAGCCAGCCATTGGACAGAGAAGACAGAAATTTGAGTGCTGCTTTCCTCTCATGGATTCAGAAGATGCCTGCTTATGTAACAAACAGCAAGCCTGGCACAGCAAACTCAGCATGGCTCATTTCTTTCCTTCTCCCCTGGCTAGCCTGAGTAATTAAACACTGTGGGAACCTTTGTCACGCTGACAAAAATATATCACCCACACAAATCTGAATGCTGCTTGATTTTGGAATACAATGATGGAGAATCCTCCTAGTGAGAAGTAAGTGTTGGTAAAATGATCATCTAATATGAAGATCTATTCATACTCTGATGGAAATAATATAATTGAAGAAGGCAGCTCTGTGTAACAAATAATTCTCTTCCCATGCTCCCCCTCAACTTGTTTCAGGGATTTTTTTTCTCAGTCACAAAGGAAACCCCTTTTGCTCAGGAAAACACAGGATTCTAAGGGTTTACCCACATAAGAAGGTTACACTGTTTTAATTTAAGAGAACAGTTTAAAAGTCTTTTAGGTAAGCTTGTGTGGAAAGCTGCACAAAAATTATTATTTCAGTTTTGGATGGGTTTATTTTGGTTTAGCTTACATTGATCAGCAGCTGGCTTCAGCTAGAGTAAAACGTGTTTCAAATCAAATGTGTCTGGAAGGTTTGCACTGCTTAAAAATCAACTGAAAAGTGAATGTTTGTATAGATAAGGACTTAATTATCTATCCTGAAATGTGCTGTACAAAATGAAAATAAGAGAAGTGATTGAAATGATGCTCTGGTGATGAGAGGTTGGAGGGAAGGGGAAAACTGCATTTGGATCTAGTCAATGAAAGGAGAGCAAATGGTGTTTTGACAGAGGGGCTCACTCAGTGAGGACACTAAGACCAGGATTGAAAATTATTTTGCAGCCTTTTGAGAAAGCAATTAAGAACCATACTCTGATGCCACATTTTCAAATCCCAGCTATGCTCATAAAAATGAATGTATGGTCACAGCAATGCACTGAAAGCATTAAATGATTATTCTATGTTGTTCATGTAGGACCATAGCTGCCTTACTACAATTTCAGCATGGCCTAAGACAAGGCTGGGCTAAAAAGCAAAACAGAAAGATAAAAGTTATTAATTTGATTTTATAATTGTCTAGGAAGATGTTAGGACAGGTCAGGTGACTGCAATACTCTCCTGTGGTAAGAGTGGAACATTAGTTCATTGAGTCCAACCATCCACCTAACACTGCCATGCCCACCTATAAACCATGTCCCCATGCAGCACATCTACACATTTTTTGAAGTCTTCCAGGGATGGTGATTCCACCACCTCCCTGAGCAGTCTGTTCCAATGCCTGATAACCTGGTGAAGAAGTTCTTCATATCCACTTGGATCCTTCCCCAGTGCAATGTGAAGTCATTTCCTCTTGTCCTATCACTCATTACCTGGGAGAAGAGACTGAGCCCCACCTTACTACCACATCTTTTCAGGTAGTTGTAGAGACTGAGAAGGTCTCCCTGTGCCTCCTCTTCTCCAGACTAAACAACCTCAGTTCCCTCCTTGTAACACCTGTGCTCTACACCCTTCACCAACTTTGTTGCCCTTCTTTGGACATGCTCCAGCACTCAATGTCCTTCTTGTAGTGAGGGTCCCAAAACTGAATAAATCAAAATAAGAAACTATCATGGCTAGTAAAGGATGAGGGGAAAAAAAAAAAAACACAATAAAAAATGCAGGTGCAGCTAGGCTTGAATGGATTGGCACAGCTGGTAGGAAAAGAGTGACCCTGCCCATATTCTAACAGCACATTTCACAACTCAGCAGTCTGTCGGTGCTTCTTAGGATAGTACTGCTATCATCAAAAGAAATGTCAGAATTCCATTTGCAAGAAGCAGACACTGAACTTCCTTACCATGGAGCATCAATCTGCTTTCATTATTTTAGTCCTGTGCATTTCCCAACAAATCACAGAGTTCAGCCCTTAAAACAATGAATAATAAAAAAATGAACAAACCTTGCTGCTTGCTAATGGTTTTCCTTTCCCACCTACCAGTCCAAGATCTCAGTTCTGACAATGCAGCCCTGAAATACTTATTTATCAGTTATTATTTCTCATGCAAAGACAAACTGAAAAGGCTTGGGAAATTATGTTTGCACATACGTATTGTAGCTGCATCATTTCCTCCCCTTTTTTCCCTTTATTTTTGAAAACACCAGAACAATTCCTGCTCTCATCAGTATTCCTTGAGGCTTGATATATGACATGGATAAAATTAAGATAATTTAAGCTTTAGGGTTTAGATATGTGGATCAGATAATGTGACTTACTGTATATCAACTGAGCTGGAATAACTGCCTGTACATGTCGTTTGAGCTTGTCACAAATGCAATGTAAAATGTATTAGCTAACACACTATAGTTTGCCTTTGCAGTGCCATGGGAAAGTGCAGACGTTCACATACTGTCCTAGGGTACAGCATTCATGCAACTTATCAGGGAGTTGTAACTCTTGCTGGTTTCTAAAAACCTTCTAGGCAGATGTGATGGTTTGTCTCCCAAGCCACTTTGAAGAAAGTCATGATGATATGTTTTGTATCTTCTCTAGCTATATTTCTTTTTTCTCTAGGCAGGAATAGTGATGCTGTCTCTGCCAAAAGAATAACACATTTTTATTTCACTTTACCTTGTCTCTATCATCTTGACATAGGGCAGAATTGATCAGGAAACCAGAATTTCAGCTGCATAGCAAATATTAATGGTTCCAAGTATATTTTTGTTCTGAATCAGTATAGAAAAAGGAAATTCAGAAATATTTTCTAGAAAAAATTCCCCAAAGATTTTGACCTGAAGATATCAAACAATCTTATCTAAATGCAAAACCCTCCTGATTTTATATAATACCAATGTAACACATAATATATTATGATAAGTAACACATTATGTATCTAAAAGTTCAAACAATAAAATTGTAAGTTATGCCCTTCCAATATTGAACAACTAAAAATGTTTCATTCAAAGCTTTTACCAGCATTTTTATATTAATGAATCATTGTGAGAATATCTGTCCAGTGTATGTGAGCATCACCAGTCACTTCATTTAGTTATTTATTTTTTCAAAAGCATTATGAAGTTACGGAAATGAGGCACTGGCCAAAGCAACGAATGGTGTCGAGCAGGCACAGTGAACTCTTCCTTTGCCCACAGTTCTTTGACTATACATCAACCCCAGCCTGGTCCTTTTGCAGCACTCCATGCCTTCCCTGCAAGGTGCCTGTAGTTCTGTGGAAACTTTCACCAGCTTCATTTTACTTCTGATCATACTGCAGTCAGAATTCAGATTTTCTGAGATGAAAGACTAGAGTTCCTTCCCACTACATGGCCTTTGGAAAAGGCAAGCATAAGACAGTTATGTGAGTTACTCTTACAGCAGATGAGAACATGGTGGCTATCATAATGAATTTGAATCATTAAGTATTCTAAGCTGCCTGTTTCTTCTTCCTAAGAGTTATTATAATAAAACACCATCACTAACAGGAAAAGCTCTGTCACTGTTTTCTGCTCTGGCCCTGTAGTTATGATTAAGTGCATTCCTCTCACTCTCTTACTCCAGGCACAAGTTAGCTTATGAAAATGAAGCTGTCTTTCTTACTTATTCATATATCACCACTAACAGCCAGACAACAGAAAACAAGGCTATGATTCTGACATGAGCACCGTGAAAAATTATTGAGCAGGCAAAATTACAGCTGGATTGTTGGGAACAGGGCTGTATGCTGCCTGGCTGTGGGATGTGACTTCTCCAGAAGGCAGCTGCAGAGCTTACAGCATTTTGCATAGTACAGCTCCCTGACAGCTCTCACATGATGAGAAGGATGAGAAGTGCCTTTCCTTGCAAAAGTGTAGCTGTCCCTGGGAAGACGTTTCCATGGAAAAATAGATACTTCTGAGCCTGACAACCTAGTGTCTTTGATTCTGTCTCCACTTCGTAGATTTTTGGTGGCTAACAGTGGGGAAAACATGATCCTCTAAATCAGGAATTGAAGGGGACTCCAAATGTCACCTCAGCTCCTAAATCTGATACTGATTTTGTGGGTGACACTGGACAGGTCAGGCAACAGCATCTTGCTCAATTCTCCCTCAATTAAAATAGGGATAACAAGAACTTTATGCTCCTCTCCCATTTTGCCTGTCTTGCAAATATGTGAGCTACTTTCTACTGAAAGCATAACAGTAGCTGCAGGTGGCCAGGCTGGAGCTCCATCCAGCACACCTTTGTGCCTCCAGCCGCAGGGACTAGCAGCTGTGCAGTGGGGAGCACAATAGTGCAGCTGTATGGTGGCACTTTTAATAGTGGTCCTCCAGTTTCCAGTGACTTATGGCACATGAAACATCTGAAGAAGTATTAGCTTTTATTTATGTTGAGCCTGCTGATGACACTAAACTGGGTGGAATGGCTGACACACCGGAGGGTTGTGCTGCTATTCAGCGAGGCTTAGACAGGCTGGAGAGTTGGGCAGGGAGAAATTTAATGAGATTCAATAAGGCCAAGTGTCNTGAAGGGGCTGGAACATCTTCCTTATGAGGAAAGGCTGAGGGAGCTGGGTCTCTTTAGCTTGGAGAAGAGGAGGCTAAGGGGTGACCTCACCTATGCTTTTAAATATGTGAAGGGTGTGTGTCGGGAGGATGGGGTCAGGCTCTTCTCAGTGAAGCCCAGTGACAGGACAAAAGGCAATGGCTGTAAGCTGAAGCATAGGATGCTCCGTGTGAATACATGTAGAAATTTTTTCCCAGTTCAGGTGCCAGAGCACTGGAACAGACTGCCCAGAGAGGTTGTGGAGTCTCCTTCTATGGAGGTATTCAAAACCCGTCTGGACGTGCTTCTGTGTGACCTGGTCTAGGGAATCCTGCTGTGGCAAGGGGGTTGGACTAGATGATCTTTCGAGGTCCCTTCCAACTCCTAATATTCTGTGATTCTGTGATCTACTAGTTTCATTTGGTGCTCAGTACAATCTTGGTGCCTGTGAACAATATTTTCCTGTTCTGCCTAGATTTTCTTTTTAGTTTTAGAGGATTACCTAACCTTAGCTCTTGCCTTCAGGTATTTCACTATTGCAAACAATAATAGCAGCAGTAAAAAAATTATAGCTATTACAATTACTTTCAACATTTTTAGTGGAAGCCTTTTTTTTTTTTTTTTTTTTTTTTTGGCACTTAGGGTTTTT
>VWZX01006290.1:735801-812760 GCA_013399015.1 Galbula dea
TCTTGGAGACTGCAGTGACTTTCACATAACTCCACTGCAATCACAGTAAGAGAATGGGTCCACAGCAAATACTTAGGGTGAGTTGCACTTCTGTGGTCCTCAGGACATCAGGGTGTTTCCAGAAAGGAAAAATAAAATGGCATGTTAGGGGGTGGGAAGGGGTGGGGTGCCACCTTTTGATCATCCATGGCCAACGGGTGAACTGATATCACAGGAAAGGTCTGTTTCAGCACAGCTCTCCTGTATGTTCTATTTGCAAGGTTTAGTTGTATTTGGTACAGGCCTCCAAAGTGAAAAGCAAGTGCAAAGTATTTTTTAGCATTTAAAAACACAAGTAGTAAGCAATTTCTACACTGTGGAGGTTATTAAAGGAGAACAGAGCAAAACTCTGTCTTGCTACTTCTACCTTAACAGCTGTGGTTTAGATCATTAGGAGTTTAATACAGACATGAATGCTGGAGCTGCAGCCAGGTATGGCCAGAGCAATGCACGCCTTCAGCATCAGCAGAACGAACAGGAAAAGGACTCAACAAGACTTTAAGCCACAAGTTTGGCAGGAATCAGGAGAACTGCAGAGTTCTGCTCCCCCAATGGGACACAGAATAAAAAGATGACAGGAGGGAAGCTGGGGAAAGGTTCATATTCTTAATGCTGGAACATTTCTAAATCAGCCAGTATCAAGTTTGAGGAATACAGTCAGGACTAGCTGAATCTATAATGGTACAACGAAGCTGGGCTATTTTCTGCACGACTTGAAGTTAAAAATCTTTCAGTAATGTCCTTGATATTATGAAAAATTTCTGAACTGAAGGAGTGGTTAAGCATTGGAACAGACTCCTTGAGGAAGTGCTGGAGTCACCATTGCTGGAAATGTTTTAAAAACATCTAGACATGGCACTTCATGACACAGTTTAGTGGGCATGGTGGTGTTGGGTCAATGGGTGGACTTGATGACCTTAGAGCTCTTTTACAACCTCAATGGTTCTATGAGTCTCTCCTTCTCCTGATTTCTTTTTCTTTACCCTTTAAAAACCTGCATAAGACAACCTTCCTTTCTGAAAAGTGTGAGGTCACATCCTTAGCTGGTATAAATCTTCATGACTCAATGAATCACTATACTTGTGCTGATTGATACCAGCTGAAAGGGTTGCACTCATGTTAAGTCTTGCCTGAGTAACTGACCCTTTCTCTTCCTATCCCTGATTTTGCACTGGTTCATACAAAGTACAGAGCGTCTATCATCTTTCACTTCTCCTGCCACATCCCTCATCCACCTCCCTCACTATTGATGCCCTGTGCAATTCTTGCACAGTCTGTACCGATTCATGCTTCTTGCTGCTCCCAAACACGCTCCTCTCTTCTACTGCCAGGTCCTCTTTCACCCCTAAAACAGACTGCCTTCTGATGCGACAAATGCCCTGAGTTCCCTCTGACAATATATTTCAAGCACAAAAACTATAAGCACTTTCCTCTGGAACGTTTTTAGAACTTTTACTATGAATCAAGTGTAAAACATACACAGGAAAGACAGTGTGTGCACTGTAACACAAGCCTGCCTGCCACCAGAAACACATTATGTTTTCCCACATGCCTGTACAGTACAGGATACACTGTGTTCAACAAAAATGAATACTTTAACCCCTACTGTGCATTTACTTCACAGATGTGCATAACAGATGTATGCATCATATGTGTATGTACACATACACATCCTTAGGCACATCTATACACATATATATACATGCATAAGTATATACAGACATGTGTGTAGATACAGGTGAGTATAGGAAAAAGCAGTCCTTATTCTGAAGAACTTCTCTTCTACATGTGAAGAAATCGAATTTCAGAGGAAAATGCCTCCCATACATGTATAACTTTTTTATTTACTATCTCATTAGTGTCAAAATTGCTGTTTCCTAAGAGTCCTTAGCCCTTCTTAGTGGAGTAGTTACTCAGAGAGAAAAATAGCATGGACAGTTATTAAGGAGCAATTTGGACAAGAAGGAGGCCAAAGAGTAGCTCACTGAAAATACTGCAAGACTGTCTCAGGAGAGGAGAGGATGGCTCCATGGCAGCACCATATTGGACAGCACACTTGTGCCAGGAAATGGAGGAAGGAGACTGGCAGTGAATATCTGATAAGACAGGAGAGAAGACAAGTGAAGTAGAGGTACAAATGGTACATAAAGGGCAGGGGAAGGCAAGATGGGCCAGGCTGAACAAGTAAAGGAAAAAGGAGCTAGTTAAAAGAAAAAAAGAAGGTGCTGGCAATGCTGGAACAATGATCTAAAGCAATGAGATCAGCTGACTTTGGATGTACTCGGAGGTGGTGATGGTGATGCAGCCAAGGCAAAAGAAGTTACAGCAACTTGGGCCAGAGAAGAAGAAGAACTCAGCAGGAGTATGTACAGAAAGAAATGGAAAAAGTTTTGTAGGTGGTAGGAGGGAGGATTCAAAAGGCACAATCATACAGAAAAGGTGATAAAGAGGATGAAGTACACAGAATTGGATCGAGAAAGGTTGACGTAAAGAGCTAGATCTGTGATTCATCTTCATAAGGAAAGATGAAAGAATGAAATCAATAAAAAGAAGAGAATATATTGGGTTTTCATGCATCTTCTCCACTCTTCCAAGGAGCTTGTTAGAAAAATGAAGAGGACAGTGAGGAGTCCAGTAAACTACAGCAAAGCTAGCAAATCTATGATTAATGTTCGCAGCACTTTTATCTGCAGAATTTCAGGGAAATGGATTCTCAGTAGCTAAGCACATGAGAGTAGGTGCAGAAAAACCTTTGCACTTTGGAACAAAACTTTTTGAGGTTACCTGTGACAACATCAAGGCTTTGTGCACCCATGAAAACAGGGCTCCTGTGTTGCCAGCAACTTAAGAAGAATTCAAAGATGTTACATTTTGAACACACACACAGAAGTTTTTGTTTGTTTGTTTTCTACCTGGCAGGAAAGGATATGCACAACACATTGCCAGGAAAAGTGTTCCAGCATGGAGTCTAGGGAAAAACGAGACTGATTACTGAAACGGTGGTTAAATTGCAAGCTAGACCAGAAGACATGCCCACACCAACTTCACATGCTGCTGAGCCTGTCATTCCCCACGTCAGTTTTTATGTCACTGTTTATAGCACAAAACATTCCAGCAGCAGAACTGACATCTAATAACAATACTTGGAGACTTGACATGAGCCCTTTCTCAGGCGATAGGTATTCTCTTCTAACCAGGCTGCCGGTCAGCAAGATGTACTCATTGCTGTGACTACACACTGCACTTTTTTACTTACACCAACGTCAGCTTAAAGACTGTGTGCCCTGATACTGCCTTTTACTCATCATGGTCTCCTTTTTAACTTATTCAATATAAACCCCCATGCTCTTACAAAACTGAAATTTTCTTCAAAAGCAGCAAAACATCTTTGTGAACAAAGTAGTCAATTCAAATCCGCTACTGACAACTACTTCTAACATTCACGTATTGCTTTGAGAGAAAAGATATATTCAAATCACCATACCCAGAGTTTCAGAAACATAGAAGCTATTAAAGCCATGCCTTGAATTTGTGTCATGCAGAAATATGTGATCACTGAACAAAAAAAATTTTTATTTTGTGCTGCCAAAGATAATGAAATAAAACTGTCTTGGAGGAGCATGAAAATAACTCTCCGTGCATCATGACTGCCTGTCCTACCTGTATCAACTTTACAGAGGGGATAAGGTCCTGATATGCATACGTTTATTGTCATAAACCCCATTTGTGAAATGCATCTCAATCATGGGCAGCTGAGTAGCCAACTGCAATGTGTAATCAACAATTTGACTCTTATGCAATACCCTTCGTCAGTAGCACTTTAAGAAGGAAAGGAGAAACCTCCTTACAAGAGGAGAAACTGAGGCATATGGTGATGGAGTGACATTTCCAAGGTCACCAGAGAGGTGGAGTGGTGACCTATGAACAGGTGCCAGGACTTGTGAGATCCAAAGCACTGCTTAGACACTGAGAGAGACTGCACTTTTTAGTAGCCTAGTGCCTAAACTGTCACTACCAGTAATAATTTAGAAATTCTCACTGAGCTAGTCTTTTGAGCAGCTGTCAGCTTACTGGGTCTACTGATGGCTGAGTTTTCCTCGCCATATCCCTGACTGCTATGCTTTGCTGTGCCATAGATTTACTTTGTGTATATCCCTTGGGATTCTGGGCATGTCTCCTTGCTTTCCTGTTGACATTCAGGCAGCTGTTCATTTCAGCTGTATTGATGTAAACCTTAAGCTGCCTCTGATAGCTGAACAAATTTAACTCAGATTCACACCAGACTAACAGAGGTTAGCAGCTGCCTGTTCTCTCCTCACTTCTATTCTGTGAAATGAGGATAACACCACTGCTTCACTACACTTCAACAGGTAAGAAATCAGGTCTTTGGAATAGTAAACTGTTTTTTATTAGCAATGATTTAGAGACAGAGGATAAGAGCTTTCTAATATTGCAGAGACTGTTCAAGAAAACTGTGCACAACTTATTGTTTCATATCCTTTTTGGCAGTCATCATATATAAATGGCAAAATATCAAACTGCTTTTTATTTAAAAGAAATAAAATTTCTATTTGATGGACACAACAGAGTGTTTGTAAGCAAGAAATCCGTAGGTTTGTATCATAAGTACTTTTCACTGAACATTAGAAAAGTCCCAGAATGTAGAAGCAGTGTCAGGGAAAAACAAACAAACAACAACAAAACAACAGCAAACAAAACAGGCAAAATAAAAAGGATTGGTTTTGTGGTGACAAGTGAAAAAAGAAAAAAAAATCTAGAAAAAACAGTGCCATATTTAACAGAAAAGGGCTGTTGTCACCCACGTGATGTGAAAAAGATTGCCAAGCTTCTGTATGTGGTGTTGAAATCCAACTATGTTGACATTATTTTTCCCCTTTGTCGGGTTCAGTTCTGTTAAAAAATAAACAAGCTCTGCATTTCCCTCTGGCTATGTGGCTTTACCAGCCTATGAAAATTTTTCAGGTTGAAAATTCAGGAGTTGACTCTTCAGTAGACACAGATTGCAGTAAGATGCCCAGCACTTCTTATCAATGCTATTAATGGTGCTTACTATACTGACAATTGGATTGTATAAACGTCTCACCTCATCCTTTAAATTATGGCCTTCAAGACAGGTTAGAACTCACAAACACTACAGCTAAAAATCATTTATGCATCAGGAGTATCAGATGGTAAGATGACACAGCAAACATTTTTTCACATCTAATGACTAAGAACAACTAGTCCTGTATTGAGAAATATGCTAGAACTCTGATACCAAACAACAACCTGCAGGTTTGCATCTTGAGCCTACAGAATAAGAGATGCTTCTGCCTGATGTGACAGAACAGTGGCTGTACCAGAAACTTCATGCTTTAGTGATGAGCTCAAGAGTCTTGGAATCTGTTCCTCATTCTGATGTTGACCTGTGCAACCACAGATGGGTCACCTCTCAGCTGAGCCTCAGTCTCTCTAAGCAGAGCATGATTCTGCAGTCAGCCTAAATAGCAGATGTGCATATAAGAAGAAATGAACAACCTGGAGAACAGACTGGAAAATTTTATCCTGACACAGTGCTGCATGGGGTTTTTTTGTCATCAAGAGATGAATCACTGCAAATATCTAATAAACATGTAGAGAACTGCTCTTAAATTTTAAACAACCATTCTTTCTCTGTGTCCTTCTTTGTCTTTTAACCTGTACCCTGGAGACATCCAGATTAACAGGGCAAAGTGGTTGAGATGTTCTCTTGCTGAAAATGCATCTGCTTGTAAGCTCAACTTAAAATCATATACAGCATTGACTCAGTTTTGCCAGAATGTAATATCCCTGTCCAATACTACAGAGTCAAGATTGGCACAAAGATAAAATTATAAAGCTGCCACTCACACAGTACCTTGAGCTCCAAGGTTGAATAGTACAGTATGTCTCACAGTGCTAGTAAGCATTAGTTAATGTTTACTTTCTTAGTGTACAGCTGTTTACTGCATATATGACACACTTTATTAGTATAACAATGGGGTGGTTAATATTCCTGAAGGACAATCCAGTAAGGCTTGGAAGAAGAAATAAAAAAACCCATTCTTCATTTTTTTGCAGATCAGTCTTTGTGGATAGTTCCAGAGGTTTTAGGACGTTTAACTGAAGTTCACTTCAGCACTGACATTTCCCCTTTTCTCCCCTGCTTATTGGCTTAGCACTGAGTGATTCCTATCATTCTGAAGAACCTTGGAGCAGAGAGGAAGCAAGGTGTCTCAGTTGAGTGAGGGGATAAAAATAAGTGTTATGAAAATAAGCTTAGGGTCTTTCTCCCTCTCTGTTGTTTAATCATCTAATTGAGACAAATAGATGAAAAATGTGAGCCCAACAGTACCCAGAGAGTGCAGAATTTTATTAAACAGCCCTGAGCCATTGAAATTTTAAAGTATTACAAAAGAGTTAAAGGCAAAGAAGGGGAAGACTAGCAGAAGGTGCCAGTGTCATTAAGTAGATATGTTGATAACAGGAAGAAAGGGCAAGACTTGCTGCCCACTGAAACACAACAACTCCCATAATGTATTCTGCACATCATATCGTTCAGGCCTCTAATATTTCATTCATTGATTTTATTGTCAAATGAAAAGGCGCTTGTTCCAAGTGGCATTTAGTGAGACAGATGGGGAGAGACTCAGACTTCATTACTGGGAGTTTGCTCCCTGGATAGTGTTGACATTATATGGACAAAAGGCAAAAAGAGTGCAAAAGTCTACCAGTCCTAATGTTTAGAGGAATCTCTCTGGTTCTCTTCTTGGAAGCAGAAGGGCTTTTCATCTGGACAGACTGCACCCTGCCTCAGAGGCCACCTACATCTGTGAAAAAGCATGGCTCAAACTTCTCATACAGGTGCTTTGAGATACGCTCTGTTAGGCTAGGATTCAACTTTTGTGTTGACTGCCGTTTTCTGCTACAGGAAGAGAGAAGACAAGAAGAAAAGTCTATGAACTATTAAATATCCAGTTTTAAGGAAATATTCTGCATTGTGCTTACAAAACAGAGGACATATATGTATTCAGCTGAGTCTGTTCTTGTAGCCTCAGTAGCAAAGAGAAAGAGTGTTTACTGATGCTCAGTTACAAGTAGTTGTACTTAAAGGCAAAGAGCTCAGAGTTCATTTTAGCCACAGAAATAGATGTATTAAAAAGCCACACACCAGAAAGAAGGAAACATACATCTGTATGCGAGTTCAAAAAGCACCCCAAAACAACCTACCCCCAAATCTATCAAGTAGAGGCTCAGAGAATACTGAAACAGGGCTGGTGAGAAAAAGTACTCCAAACCTTGCTCTCTTGGAAAAAAATAGAGGAGGCAAATGCAAAAAGTGAAAGCAGTTTCTGGAAGAAAATTCAGAATTTTCCTTCTTCAAGAAGCATCCTCTTCAGTGAGTGACTGGTTTATGATCATTCCTGCTTATCCCCCCTCCCTTTATAGTGAGTGACTGGTTTATGATCATTCCTGCTTATCTCCCCTCCCTTTATAGTCTCATTAATTTTAGATTCCTGGTGCACAGTACCATGGCCTGACCAAGAAGATGCCTGCAGCCAGATGTTACAGATACTTTTCTCAAGCAATAGGAGAGGTTGGTACAATCCCTTTCAAGCTAAAGAAGAATCTGTAAGCAGTCTCTCACTTTTCTGGTTGTGTGCACCTTCCACTACATCAGTATGCAAAATCTAGCACTAGCACCCCACAAATTCTCCTTCACATTGTTCCCCTGTAATGAGGTCATCTTCTGAAAGGTTAGGTGCAGGAGAGTCAAGATGCAAAATGGATTTAAGCTGAAAACAGCTGGCAGTTGTCTGGCTTGACCAAAATGACAGCATCTATAAGGCAGGCTCAGCAGGAGACCTGAAAATGCCCGTATGTTGTGGGTAAAAGAAAGGTCATAGGATCATAGGATCACAGGCTGGAAAAACTTTTGTTAGTTTCATGTATGAAATTCACCCAGATTTTAATTTAAACAAGCATCCCTTTGTTCATCTGAGCCTAATTTAACTGCTTATTTACTGATTTTTACACTGTGATTTTTACAGCCAAGTTTATGGTGCAAGCTTTCCTTCAAAAATACTAAAGAGAAGAATGATGCTCAAATACTGAAAATGTCTAGATAAGATAAACCATGCTTCCACAATAAAATGAGAGACAGGCATGAAAGTATTAAGAATTCTGAGGACATCAAAATGCATTAAGTCAGCTGTGCAACCACTGCAGGAAGCCATGCAAAGGGCAGGAAGTTAGGGTATCAGTTAATCCCCTTAATCTCTACTAATGCATGAAGTGTAAGCAACATTTCTTTTATGAAGCAGTAAAATGCTGTTATGAGTTCTGAATCCCTCTTGCATCTCAATGAATTCTGTAATCAAAAGGCTAAGAATGGCAAGTCAAATATATTTCCCTTTACTTATTTTCCTCTTCACTTGTTTAGGGACAAGATGGAAAACAATATGAAAATTGAAAGCTGTAAAATGGACTTGGCTAACTCACTCCCTCATAACCACAGACATTAGGTGACACACTGTACTCGCTCTTAAAAAGGGAACAAACATATGAGATAATTACCCACAACCTAGCTGCAAAATAAGCCTCTTCCATGTAGAAAAAAGGTATTACAAAACAAAGGGGTTTATTCTGTTTTCCTTGGGGAGAAAAGAAAAATCCCTCACTCAACAGATGACCATGTGACAGACTCTTTATTGGCCCACAGCTCCTTGTACTGGAGTCTGATGTCACCTTTCTTAGTTATGCTGCATATCTTACTAAGCACCATAATGAAGATAAATTACAATAGAAACACATTTAATACCTTAGAAAATTAAAAATAGATTGTGTTTCAAATACTGAAAAATAGCAACAAATTAACATGCATTTGCAGATCAGAACAGCAGTCAGTCAAGAAAGGGTGATGTAGATGACAATTTGGGCTACGTACTGGGAAGATCAGTAAGACCTAGTTAAATCTAGTGATAAAATCTGGGCTTCTGTTGGATTTAACACAGAATTAATTCAGACCTCAGTCACGTAGATGCTGTAGAAGTAAGGAGACTAATTTGAGAAATTAGCATCTCATAGCAGCAGTAACTACTGCCTACCCAGTTCATCTCAGTGTACAGCCATCTGGACTAGCCACAGCCCTCTTCACTAGCCCTCCATAAAGGCTGTATGGAGAGTGAGAGGACCAATGAGTCACCATCAAATCTGTTAATGCAGCTCATGGAAAAGTAATGAAGAGGTGACAGCAATAATTTCTTATATCAATCAAAGCAAAGTTGTCAGGACATCAGTTTATGCCTCCAAAAGCATCCAGTAAATGGGATGTTCACAATTAACCTGTTCTAATCTCTAGAAAAGGTAAATCCATTGTTAGCACTGAGGACAGATTCAGTAAACAGGTAGATTTGTGAAAGTCTCCCTTCAGTATCTCACTTTAGATTCCACCTCTGCCCTTTTAAAAGGCAAAATTGATCTTCTTTCTCTAGGATTCTTTCCCAGAGGTGCACAAATACTGTACTTATGAAATCCAACTGTGTAGTCCCAAAGAGACAGACCTGCCTACAATTTACTTTTCACAAATAAAAGATAATGTAGGTGGTTCTGAATAACTCTTGTGAAATAATCTGTGTACAGATTTTTTCAAATGTACCCTAATTAACTCTTACTTTGGTCCACCCAATTCCAGTCTACTTCTATTATAGTGACTTAAGTGCACCCCTGTGGCATTTCTTAACTCCCCCCCTCACTAGTGCTACTTTTACCTTGGACCTACACTTGCTCCCCATTATGCCCTAAGGGTTTTCAAAAATGAACTTTCACAAGATTATTTTATTTCTAATTTGCATGATTTTCTCTGTGTTCAATGCTGTAAAATATGGATTGTCAACTGTGCTTTGTAAATTGACATAAGAAATGTAGGGATCATTTTCAGTGGTACACACATTCAAAATAAACAGAGTAAGAGAACACAACATCTCCTGTACAACATGTGAAATGCCAGTTTCTTCTAGAATAAGAGGTGACCTGACTGAATTTAATGCTTCTATTCTGTCACTTTGGCTTAGCCCATTAATTGCACAAGGAAACAAACTCCAACCCATAGATCAAATTCTAGGACAGTTTTCCATTTGTTATCCCCACATGAAGAGGAACTGAACTCCTCTTTCCATGAAAGGAAAATAAACAATTTCTCATTTAAGCTTGTAAGAACAATCCTGCAAGAAACATGTGAGTATGCACAGAATCACAGAATATTAGGAGCTGGAAGGGACCTCGAAAGATCATCCAAGTCCAAGCACGTACTGAAGTAAACAAAGACTTATGCAAGATATGACTTAAGACACAAAGGCATTAAATAGAGAAGATTATCTGTTTTGGAGGTGGAGAAAAGATCTTCTATATATCATTATCAGATTCTGATCAGCTCTAGAAAGTGGAAAGTACTGATGTTATTTCATTTCACAACAGATGGGAAGGTTCACCCCTTAAAAAGACTGAATGAGAGCTGACTCAATGGCAATCATAAATTATTAACAACTTTGAAGGATTTTCCCCTCCTCTTTTCCTGCAAGTCCTCTAAGCTAATTCTGTAGCTTGTGCAAGGACAGATCTGAGGGAGTAACTATCAAGCAGGTACGACAGGATTAAGTAAATGCTCTGTGACAAGACCGAACCACTACAGAAATTTTTTGTGGTCAGGATTAAAGTATTTAATTAAATCATCTTTATGTAGATGAAACATGAAAATTATTTTTTAAGTTGCTGCAAGAGAAAAAAACCCCTTCTGCTTCTTGGAATCTATTATTGAGTCTGCAGTTCAAAACGATCAAAACATCAGTGACTCACTGGCGAGAGCATTAGGATAAATCAACATAGCTTCAAAGTTATCTCCTTTCATACTCTTCTTCCCCAACCAAAATGATTGCAAATGCATTAGTGGAACAATGACAGCTTCCAGACCAGAAAGGTAGTGTCCCTCTGTGGCCCAAATGGTTTACACACAGGAATTTTCCTTAAGGTGAAGCTGTCAGTCACTTCAGTGAGCTCTTACTTAAAGATTAGCAGTCTGCTAGCAGACTCCAAGAGAGAAAAGGGATTGTAATTTGTTTTTTGTTTTACACAAACAATAGTGGGAAGTAAGGAAAAGCTTGCTATTTATGAAGTAGCATTTTTTGACCCCTGAGAACATCAATGGGTAAAAAAAAAAACAACCTAAAGACATAGCTCTTCCTTCTGAGATCTGTTTTCTACAATACCAGATGGGAGAACCAACATTGCAGATAGAGTTGCTCAGCTAAGGTCAGTAGGGTTCAAAAAATCCACTGCCTCTCTTATTGCCCACAACTGTGAGACACAAATACGCTAGGACAAGAAAATTGAGAAAGATATACCTAGGGTTTTATGCACTGCACTGAAGAACATCTGAAGTCCTGGCAGAGCTGGGGCAGAGAGAAAATTCTTTGTTTCCATGAAAATGTTTCTTGAAGTTGCATTTAGCAAACTGTTCTGAGAAATGAACATCTGAACTTGGTTTGCCTCCATCTGGCTGCAGAACTGAATGAAATAATCTAGTTGGTGGATAAAATACAAGGATTTGGACTTAATTCTCTAGCCACTGTCAACTAGGATGGAAGGACTTCAAGCTATTTCTTAGTACTTGGACTAGAATCTTGTCTGGAAGAAAACCCAGCAGGGAACGAGTTGGTTATTAATGCAAATCCTTAATATCTCCCTTCAGAAGATAAAGGTGTTGCCATTTTTCATACTGGATGTCTACTTCTTATTGAAGAAAGCAAATCAATCTATTTTTTTTTTAATTTCAAGCTGCCATAAAAGGTAAGAAAAAAATAATTTGTAAAAAATCATTACAGATGTATCTTACAATAAAGTACTGTGAATTGATTTTAATGTCTAACAAACCTTGTCAGAGTCCCCTTAAATGACAGCTAAGAGGGAAAAAGCTACCTCCATCTAAACTTTATTATTCCCTCTGCTGTATGGAATGTAATAAATTACAAATAAATAATTTTCTGAAGGAGAAAAGAAAGCAAACTAGAAAAATATTATACACTTATATTCTTATTATTTCTTCTCAAGTCTACTGTTTGAGAAACAGCATATGTATCCTTTTCTCCAGAATAGCAAAACAAATGGTCTATGCAAACAGCCATTAAATGGAAAGTCTATGTGAATATATNGATATGTATCCTTTTCTCCAGAATAGCAAACAGCCATTAAATGGAAAGTCTATGTGAATATATGTGCAATAAAAACCATGACCTAACAGCCAGTGATTTCAGTAAGCTATATACACAAACACATGTGCCTACAGAGCAGAGGCTACATGGACACTGATGAACAATATATCAAAGTAAGCAGCTTCTTTTATTAGCTTGAGTAATTTCTGGATATACTCTATCAATAAGTCTTTGTGGAAGAGAAAGAAATTATAAATATGCCTGCAAATGTTTCATGTACCAATGCAGGAAAACCCCCATGGAAACAAGCATATGGAACTGCTAATGGAAATGAATTTAATTCTATGTGAGGATTATGGAGTGGAGATCTGAAGCATGCTATAAGGTATATGATACTGCACATGTTAAAATGTTTCCACAGTATAATCCAAAAGTGATTGAAAAACCTACAGCAAAAAGTTTGATGCATTTCTTCTGGATCACTTAATCATGGGCTGCTGCTTAATTTCCTTTCCCATCATTACTTACTGTCAATAAATATGTCTGTTAGATTTCATTTTTCTCCTTTGTAATTAGTCTGGGTCTACCTCCCTGACATATTAACTGATTCTACAATCTCACATTTGTGAAATCAAATGATTTCCATGGTGACAGATTGAGATAGTGGTTAAGTGGGTCACATTTGACTGGAAAGGGGGGGAAAACACCCAACACTCCTTTATATATACTTGCTTTGGTTAGGCTAATCGGTAATTAAAGGAGGAGAGTCTAAGAGAAAAAATCCAAAATGGAACAGTTGAATTTGCTTGGGACCCAATAACCACAGCAGCTTGTGAAAAAGTTTAAGGTTATTGTGGGTAATGGAGATTTTCAGAATGTGTCAAACACTTCTTTGGAGACTAATTTGATTCATAATGTCAGACTTGGCTCAGTACATAACTTAAGTTCAATGATTTTTTTAGTTTTGTTTACAGTGGACTGTTCTGTAGAATATGCTACTTTATAGGCATGTTGCAGCAGTTTTATCATTAAGTTCAGTCTAGATTTGACACTGCAAAGTCTCTGGTCCTTGTCCCTTTGAATGTGGAATTTGTCCTTTTTTCACGTTTCCCTCTATTTATCAACTTCCATTTGTACTAGACCATACTTCGATATGCACATATCTGGGTCTGGATTAAAATTCAATGTGTTCTGCTGCAGGAGTAGCTGCGTCCTTGAATGCTGCCTGTCAATGGTGCTCCAGTGAACACTAGTATCACCAAGCCCTCGAAACACAGCACTGCTGGCTTTGAAGGGCAGCTGAATAAAATACACTCAATAGGGCAGTCTTAGATGTCAGCAATAGCAACTGCTGTGTCTCCTGATAAAATGGATTCAGTGGTGTGAGACAGTATAAGAGGGAATGAAGACCCTCCACTTACATTCACTGACTTGAAGGAGTCAATATAGAGATACAGTAAGCAGGTATGACTCCTTTTATACCAAATGGAGCCCTTCCAACTTGTAGCAGTTCAGAATCTGGCTCCTTAAATTTATACTACAGAATGATGCACTTTTCATACATTTTCTCATAAAAACACCAGCTGTTGGCCTTGCTGCTGATTAACAACCTCCCACTTTCCCATTCTGGGAAAGCCGGTGAGGAAAGCTGTCAGTCCAAGAACAGGATTGCTGGCAAGTCACCCTCTGGCCAAGGCACACTCCATAGAGCATGCCACTGTGTGGGAGAGGCTTTGCCATTTGGGGACTGGGCTTGATGAGTTCTAATCCATAGCAGCCCAAGTTTAGTTCCTTAGAAGAGCAAGCTAAATTAAAACTAACAACTTTTCCAAATGCAAAGGGATTCAACCACTATTTTTGAAATGATACCAGGATGGTATAGGGGGATGTGTAAATTGCTGCTTGATCACTGTGAAAGTACATCTAATTTGATGCCTTCATGGGAGGAAACTCTGCAATAAGAAAGTACCAGAATCCTGTGTGGCACTAAATGTTAAAATTCACAGAAGACAGTATTTGCCCTCTGAAGGTGTCTGACAGTTGTCATTCAGGAATACACACAATAGCATCTGAGCAACCACAATAAAATCAGACAGCTACAGCTTCATGTATTCACAGTAAATCTTGCACAATTATTCCATTGACACTAAATGTGAGAAGGAACTGTGAATTCCCACCATAAAAAGGGTTGGAAAAAATATTTATTCTTAAGGAGAATTTATTTGTAGAGTGGTAGCTTATCCAGTGTTCTGCAGCGCTAGGTGCTGTACAAATACACAGCTTGCCACAACTAGGTAAAACAGACAATGGGAAGGAGAAAGGAAACAATGGTTTTGCAAGCCACAAACAGGACCCAGGAATGCAGAGACAGTAAGGTGCCTGCAGCTGACTTTGGCAGAGCTAGGAAGGAGAGCCTAGATCCCTGCTGTTCCACCCAGCATAACTGCTCTTACCATTCCAAGCCCTCTATGGATTTTTAACAATTTATTTCATGAGCAACAAAGTTTGCCAATACACTGACTGACACCATTAATGTGTATAAATCACTAATCTTTTTTATTGTTTCAACAGAAGTCTAAATAGCTGTTAAGATTGCAAATTAGTTCAGCTTTGCTTAAAGGATTAATTTTTTAGATCTTTCACAAATCAGAGAATTTGAAGGGAAAAAAAGACATACTAAGTTTTCCTGGAGGGTCTGAAGTTATTCCCTCAGCAATGCTGCTTTCAACATCAAGTTCTGCTAACAAAGTGGAAAAGGAAAGGCTCTCTACACCAACTTATTAATTTCAGACATGACCTTAGGAAATGTTTTGTAACATGTCAGGACACAAAGAATACATAAGACTGCAACTAGCAAGCATGCAGAAAGATGATGTTCATGTTTTATATGTATAGGCGGGTAGATAAATGAAGGAAAGGCAGCAAAGAGGAGTACTGAAACCACAGCAGGCTGGACAGTCAGTTTGATGAGAGTAGTTAAGAAGATTAATGTACACTATAAACTGAACTCTGCCAGTTGGCCAGCGCTCAATAATTTAAAAGACAATGCCAGAGCCTTCATTTCAAGGGGACAGAAAATTCTGATGATGAAAGAGGTAGCTGAAAACTTACTTTTAATTAAAAAGCAAACAGGCTGAAGCTCCCATGTGCTTAACAGGAAGTAATACCATTTAGGAAACAGAGGGGAGGGATTATTATTTAGCTAGTTCATTTTATTAATTAAAAGAACTCAGAGAAGCAGTAACAACTTTTCTGCCCTAGTATCCTTAATAATACGATTACTCATTGACTTAATGAGAAAAACTTGGAGGCTAAAGAGAAAGCAATTAAACTGACAGATTTATTGCTACCAAGAAGAGATACCCAGAAAATAGAGCTAGGATGTATAAAATAACCAGAATAATCCATGAACATTCCCAGGAAGATGAATAAATGTACGACAAAGCTCGCTCACACCTTTTACGTGATAGAAATAGGTAGACACATGACAAGCAAATAGTTAGGTGCATGTTTCCACAGACACAGAGGTGGTTTTCATTAAAAAAAGATTGAAAATGTTATACTAACAGCTTAAAACATGTGAAAGCTCAGAAATAGGGCAAAATAGGCCAGATTAAAACTCAGTTTCTATGGAAATTGGAGGTTTCCAGTTAGCTCCACCCTCTTGCTACAAAGACTATTAACTTGCTGAAGTGTAATTGTAAAACTATTTGAATGTTAAGAATTTGTGAATTGTGGTCAAGAATGTGTGGTTTTTTCCTAGTGATCACTGAGCTCTGTAGCCTCAGGCATGCACCACCTGCAACAGAACATATCAGTGGGGAGGAGCACTTCATAATGGCCACCTGTGACATTTGACTGCTTGCTCCACCTTTTCTCAGTGCTAAACTCAAACCACCTTAAACTTTGGGTTAAATTTCAGCATCAAAGGGCTAACAGAAAGTTAGTCCATCAGATCTTCTCCTTGGGAAGACCACTTTTGGCAAATACAGTTCAATGGGGGGGGGATAAAAGAGCATTCTGGTGGAGAGCAACACCAGGCCCTTAATCTATTAGCCAGGACGGGCTCAGACCTTTTCACCTCTAACTCAATGCTGTATCTCAGTGCATCATCATTTTTATCTTGCTGAAGTCAATGAGACTAGTCATGAGCTTTTGCATTTCAGCCTATGATTAAGTACTTCACTAAATAAGGTCATTAAATTTAAATTGTAGATACTTGCTAGGTACTCCTGAAGGTTGTTCTCTCACCTGCAACATATTCCCTTCAGGCTCATGGCTGGCAAAACAACTGGCAAAATAACATCCCAATTTCCATGTCAGCAATCCTCCCACTAAACTTAAGACATGGGAAACAGATTCAGGAAGGAGCTGTGTTTACCCTGCTGCTGATGTAGGGAAGACTAGCAGGTTATGACTCACAGAAAAGGTGATGCACAGGAAAGGAAAGGTGTATGAACCTAGCATACCACAGTTTCTTCTGGAGATATCGCAGTTTCTTTGGCCAGCAGAAGCCATACAAGTGTGTTAATGCAGTATTTTGCCACTGTGCATTGTTACCGCTTCTCAGGAGGACTTATCAGTCCAACAATACTTTGCTAGTGTATTTAATTAGCTTGGGCACACATACACATGCATGTGTTTGCCTCCATAAAGACATATCCTAAAGGATTCACACAGCACTTCCAGAAGCTATCAAGCTATTTTCACTTCACTCAACGTGTACACCTCAAAGCAGCCCTCTATCCTTCCAACTCCAAAACAGGCTATTGATCATGCTGAAGTGTATGTTAAAGCCATAATGCAGATAACAGACCACCAAAAGCTCAAATGAGACTGCTAAAAACATTTCATTAATCATAGCACAATCTAGTCTTGAACCAGGAACTACAGCTTTGGCAAGATGGGAATGAAGGCTTCCTTCTACCCTTTGAGTGACAGGGAAAGGGAGAACAGCTCCTGATCTGGTTACCTTAAGCCTTTTGCCCTTCCTCCTTTTCCTCAGGTGTATGTGGCCTGTGAGGATTACATTGCTGGGGAAAGAGAGTGAGTAGAGGATAAAGAATAAAAATAAGAACTGCTAAGAAGAAAATGTGAAAGCTGTTCAGAGAGGCTGAATTCTCAAAGGAGCCAGAACACCCACAACTCAGACCAATTTTAATAAGAGCACTTCTGAAAAACTGGCCAAACTGGCTCCCTTGTGCTGGCAAGGGGTCTTTGTTTAGGGATTTGACAGGATAACAGAAAAATGACTTTTCTTTCTAGGGGCCCAGACCCAGTGTTCATTCTATCAGTATACAAGCATAGCAGGAAACATTGTGAAAAAGATGCCACCGTTGTACCACTTCTTATTGTTACGTCTCTAGCTTTTCTCAGTAGCTTCCCAAGCCCTTTCCAGGGAAAGTCAGCAGGTTACACATTTCCTGGTAGGCAATTGGCAGGTTAACAAGAGTTATCTGCCAAGCACATTTGACTGTTTAACCCCACTGATGCCATGTGCCTCTGCATACTAGCTTAAAGGTGGGGCATCCTTTTAGTTTTTCTCAGGAAGCAGGTTGGAGAAGGTGATTTCAGCCAAGTTGCCTCCTTTAACATCAGAGACTTAGGAAACAATACAAATAGAAGACCCTACTTTAATAATTAATGGTAAAAGTGAACATACCTGAACTTAAGGACCTATCACTACAGTGTTTAAGTTTCACAGAATCACAAAGGTTGGAAGAGACCTCTAAGGTCATCAAGTCCAACCACACCTATTACTAACACGCCACTAAACCATGTCCCTAATGCAACAGTGACTCCACCACCTCCCTGGGCAGCCTATTCCAAGACTTTACAATCCTTTCAGTAAAAAAATTTCTCCTTATATCCAACGTAACCCCCCCTGCTTCCACTTGAAGCTATTTCCTCTCATCCTCTCACTGATAAACCTGGAGAAGAAACCTACCCCCATCTTGCTACAACCTCCTTTCAGGTAATTGCAGAGCATGATAATGTCTCCCCTGAGTCTCCTTTTCTCCAGACTAAAAAACCCCAGTTCCCTCAGCCACTCCTCATAAGACTTGTGCTCCAGACCCCTCACCAGCCTCACTGCCCTTCTCTGGACACCCTCTAATGCCTCTATGTCCTTACAATGATGGGCCCAAAATTGAACACAGTATTCAGTGTGTGGCCTTACCAGCACTGAGCATGGGGCGATAATAACTTCTCTGGCCCTACTGGTCACGCTATTTTTGATAGAGGCGAAGATGCTATCAGCTTTCTTGGCTACCTGGGCACAATGCTGGCTCATATTCAGTTGACTATCAACCAGCAGCCCCAGGTCCTTCTCTGACAGACAGCAATCCAACCACTCTTCCCCAAGCCTATAACATTACATGTGGTTATTGTGACCAAGGTGTAGGTCTCAGCACTCGGTCTTGTTGAAGCTCATGCCTCTGGCCTCAGCACATGATCCAGCCTATCCAGGTCCCCCTGCAGAGCCTCCCTCTCCACTCTATCCTTCAGCTCAGCCACCTGGCTGAGCAGATCATTCACCTGTTCACATCTGATACAGGTGTTGTCTCCCCTCCACTGCAAGTGCAGCCAGAGGCCTGGGCACCCATCTGTTTACATGAGGCCTCTGTCTGGGTGCCCACAGTTTTTCTAACAACCACCTTCAGCCAGGTAGCAACCACGGCTGGATCTCTACAAGCAACTGACACCTTGCAACTCAAGGGTCAGCTGGGATGAGCACTCCTGACCTCTGACCACCTAAAGGGACTGAACTTACTTTGTGCAGAGGCTCAGCATCCTGCCCTTCAAGCTGCAATCAGCTGAAGCACCCACCACAGCACACTCAACCACCAGCTGCTCACCCTGTGCTCCATAAGCAGTCACTGCCCTCCCGAAGGCTTCTTATAGCCTGATCAAGGGTGGGAGGTGCTGGCTCCACCCAGGCTATCTCAGCAGCCTGCCCAACAACTGACAGCCCCCCAGCACAAGCTCAGGGCTTATCCTAGCTTCAAAAAGCACCAAAAAGAGCTTTTTGTCAGCCCTTTTTGCTACAGATCTCTTCCCCAGTGCAGTCTTAACTGCCCTGAAGCTGGTCTTGACAACAATCAATCCACGCAGAGGATCTGAATTAACAAACTTCTTGTGAAGAGGCTAGGTTTTTTACCTTAAGCTTCACCTCATTGTGGTCTAAGCTCCCCAGTTCAGACTTAAAAAAGACTTTTCTAAATGAGTAGAAGCAGTTGCTGACATCATTACATAGAGTTTACTATGCAGTGTTAAAAAAAGAGAAAGAAGTGTTGAATGTGGAACAAGAGCTTTCAAAAACACAGTAGCAGAGGCTTGATTACGCCAGACATCACTATTTTTGAGCTGATTCTGTTCCCAGAGGTATGTATTTGATATGTTATCACGTAATTTCTATTTACTAAAATGACATAGCTCCTATTCCAATGAAGCATGTCCTGGGTAGGATTCTGGAGTACTATCTATTTAAAAGGCAAAAATCCCCTGATACCTGTTATTTGTTGGGGGAAAAGTGGTATTATAACTACACTGTAGTTTTGTTATTAAATTCTGCCTAGTATTTTGATACTACTCTTAGTTGTGCCCTGTTAAATTGAGTTGGGTTCAGAGAATCAACATGTCCCTGTAGTATCTGCCAAAGAACTTTGACCCTACTATAAAATTTCTTGAACACACTGTGCTTTATAGCATTGCTTGGAAACACTCCTAAGAATTTGGAAAATGAAATTCCTGTAAATTAATTATGTTTCTACAGACCAGTATCTTCCTTCCTGTATGGGGCTGGCAGCAGGAGCCCCACTATACCTTGGGGGTGTTTATTAGTATTGCATATTCAAGAAGTATCTAATAACAGGAAAAACTTGCTCTTCAGCTGCTTTTTTTAAAGAGTAAACTTTTTGCTCTTATGACTGCTATGAAAAGCAAGGCAGTGTAACATTAATGAGCCAGCCAACAAACAAGAGCTATATAATTTCTGGGTTTTTTTTTAATGTAAAGTAGATTTCCTGATCTTTGAGGGTTTTACCCTGGTAGGCTATCCCCAGTATGTCAAGTCTCAGGAACTAAACTCTCAAAGTTAGCATTTCAGGTCCATATATTCTTTGTCACAGATGATTTCTTCTCCTGTGTGCAGAAGGACATGATGATACCTTTACTTTCCCTGGAATAGCTATGAAGGGAAGGGAAGGGAAGGGAAGGGAGAAAAAACAAAACAAGTGATACCAAGGCCCTTCCTGTGGGTAGACAGATGCAAAATCAGTTCCTGAGCAAAAGATGGCTAGTCCTTGAAGTCTCCTGTTCTCCCTTTTATTGCTGAACATGACATTATACAGTATGGAATAGCAATTTAGTTAGTTGGGAGTCATCTACCTGATTGTGTCTCCTTCCCGACTATTGTGCATCCACTGATCTATTCACTGGGAGGGCAGAGTGAGAAACAGCGAAGGCCTTGATGCTATGCAGCCATTGTTCAGCAAATCCTATAACATTAGTGTGAAATCAGGACTGTTTTGGTCAAAAATCTAAACCTCAGCACCTTATGAGCTGCTATGAAGAAAATTAACTCTTCTAGCCAAGCCCAGTACAATCTGACACATAAAAAAGCCCAACCCAAAGCCCATACAAACCAAAACCACTCAATTCCCATGAACAAGCAAAAAGTAACTAACCTCCTCACTATTAGAATATTGTTTCTGTCAACTGGGTAACTTAACCAATTTCTCTTACTTTCTGTCTAATAAAAGGGAAAATATCAAATGCTGCAAGGGGGTAAGAAAACTACTTATATTATATTTGTTTTCCCCATTAAAAAGCACTTGCAGTATTTAATTACATTAGAAGATATTTCAGCCACCAGTGTAGATGTATCCATGAAAATGCTGGACTACACAAAACTAGCCTGGCATTGTGTGAAACAACTCTTTGGTTTCAAGCAAATGCAAGTTGCAGTTAAACTTTATTTAGACTACAGACAGGCAACATCAAGTATTGATAACTTGAATTTAAGTGACTTCCCAGTGTGAGCAAGGTGAAATACTTGCAGATGCAGATCAGATTTAATGAAGCTGGTATACAAAGTGATCCAAGTCATGTTAAACACTTTAGATGGGAGAGTATCAAAAAGGAAAACAGGTGACAGAAATAGAGCTACCCTCTTGGACACTGTGTTTTTATTTGGGTTTTACTGCAATATGGCCTTTTCAGGAGATCTGCCAGTATTACATGGATGCAACATCTCCCTGCCAGCAGCTGACCATCTTTGGAGCTATGTCACCCTTCTCCTTCTGCAGGTTCTACTGATGGAAGGAGAGATTCCTGCCCCATTCAACCATCACAACCTATTACACATGGGTTTCTTTTGCTGTGGTCTTTAGTTAGACATTTCACATACCTCGATGTAAATGAGACCCAGGCTTTGAGTGAGGGAGTGAAAATGTTACAGAAGACTGAGAGAATGCAGGAAAAATCTCACCACTGTAAGACTTCATGAGTCAGGTAAGCTACATCAACAATTAAACATTAAAAAGAACGAAGCAGAACAAGTGTGTTAGAGGTGCTCCCCAAATATGGGCTGGAACTAATGAGGCTTTTCTTTTTACTATCAGAGAAAGTTTATTACATGTACTTCAAAGGCAGTTGACTTAGTAAGCAGTGTTGGTGGGTCAGAGATACATCCTCTCCAATGATGCTAAGCATAAAACAAAAAGCATCCATAATGGAATGGCTGAACTGGCTATGAAAATAACAACCCATGACTTGGGAAAATTTTAAGGAGAGGATTAAGCCTTAAAACAAAGAGAGACAGCAATGAGGAAAGGCCTATAAAATAAAACCAGAATCCTGCCACTTATTCCACAGCTACAAAATGTTTGTGCTGATGCCATACATGCTTCTCATTTGGAGCTCTGGCCAGGACCATAAATACTGACCTGTGATACACTGGGTTGTTAAAATTCCTCTACCTTCTTCAGCTGAGGCTGCCCAACTGAATGTTAACACTAGTGAAAGTGGGGTAAAAAGTACCCTGATTACCAGTGTAGGTGTCATTAAATTGAGAGCTACTGCATACACCACCAGACCAGAAATGCTATAGACCTAGAGTGAAGGTGGAGAAATAAGAGAAAAAAAAATATCCTGGACACCACACAAGTTAATAAGCTTAAAGAATAGAAACCAAAATAGACAGAAAGAGTGAATTGGGTGGAAACTTCTGGAAAGCAGTATAGCAGAAAATAATGAGGGAGAGCTGTGATCTGTTTTGCTTTTCACAGGAACTCAGATGTGAACTGTCTGGTTCTAGTCTCACTTCTGAGGCTCCCTGGAACTGAGTCCCTATTCAACTTAGATCCTCCTGGGAGTGTCGATCTGCTTGAGGGTAGGCAGGCTCTGCAGAGGGACCTGGATAGGCTGGATCGATGGGCAGAGGCCATGGTATCAGTTTTAATAAGGGTAAATGCAGAGTCCTGCATTTTGGGCGTAACAACCCCCAGCAGCGCTACCNAGGGGAGACCTTATTGCTCTCTTCAGCTACTTGAAAGGCCATTCTAGGGAGGCGGGTGTTGTCCTCATCTCCCTTGTGACTAGTGACAGGACTAGAGGGAATGGGCTTAAGCTGTTCCAGGGTAGGTTTAGATTCGATATTAGGAAGAATTTCTTTACTGAAAGAGTGGTAAGATATTGGAATAGGCTGCCCAGGGAGGTGGTGGAGTCACCATCCCTGGAGGTTTTTAAGAAGAGGATAGATGTGTTTCTTCAGGGGATGATTTAGGGATAAGAGTAGTGTAGGGCTATCGGTTGGACTAGATGATCTTGAGGGTCCTTTCCAACCATAATGATCCTGTGATTCTGTGATTCTCTAACATTTAGTCTTGCTTGAACTTTAGGTGATGTGGAGAGAAAAAGCTTTGGTCAGTGCTGAGAGTAGACAGGCACAGCAAAGCACCTATACAGTACTGGATATCTAAAATGCCGTTGTATCAGCACCATACAGCCAGACAAACCTAGCTGTTTCTCTTGCTACTCTGTCACTAGATCTTGTGATTCACAGGGAATTGCATCAGCTTGGCAAGTAATTATCAACAGCTGTTGATACTTCAATAGCATTTTAGGAAAAGGGCTGTGCCACTACAACATGGGCTATAATGAACAAACACCACCCTTAAACTAGAGCTCAGCCATAAGCAGACAAATCCCACACTATTCAGAGCTAAATGAAAGCTATCACATCTTCTCTTCCATGATCACCAAACTCATCTACATTTCACAGTTTCCAGAAGTTTGTGACCTTAATTTTTTCTTGCATTTTAACAGAAAAATTGTTGTTGTATGGGGTTTAATTTTTCAGAAAAAAAAGCATTATCAGGATCAACTTCTTCCCTGGTTTTATGTTGAACATAGATGGGAAGATTACTTCTGGGAGACCTCTGCTACTTACTGAAGTCTGTTGTCTCAGGAAAAAAAACAGCCTCACAGTACATCTCACTTATGCACTGCTTTCTAATTAAAAGCTGAACTCACCACATTTTCACCAATATAAATCCACGGAGAACTTAAATGAAAGCAATGGACTTACTCTGGATTCAGTCTCAGGCAAATGAGACACAGATCTTGGCCTAATTTCATAAATGTCTCCCTTAAGATCTTCATTGGTAACACTGAGTTGTTAGTGAACATCCTTGCAAGATCCTCTGGTGTGGAAAAACAGCATTTTGTAGTACATTAATTCTACACGATTACAGCAAAACTTTCGGTGAGATCTCAGGGGAAACGGTTACAACATCCTATCTCAGTACACTTCCTCACCAACAGCACCAGAAATACATAAATAAACTCTGCAATAGCCCTAATGTTTAATTAAGTAACTAGTTTCAGTTTGTGTATTTTTTAAGTCTCTAAGGGGAAAGCATGATTCAATCACACCTGTTCCCTCATAAGTATCATTAGTAGTAATTACTTACAACATCACTTGTGGCAATTGCTAGATGATATTCAGCTTTCAATATATTGCTGAAAAATCCTAATTCCAAAGCAGAAAATGACTATTGGTAATTGGTAAAGGTGCTTCAAGCTTTCAGGCTAATACAATTGTGACAGTACTTTTTCCTGATTCATCTGGAAAAGTTTGCATCCTCTTTGTCTGTTGATACGGACCCACTATGAACAAGGCATCTGCAAAGCTCCTAGGAACAAGCCTGACAGCTAGGCCAGACAGAGGCTTTCTTTGGAGAGTAGAACAAAAAGTAACAGTAATGTTGGATGCCTTAAGAAGCATATCTTCAGTGCATTTTTGCAGATGGATATTTTTGCAGGAGGACATTTAAGCATGACTTGTTTTTTCTCCCCCCAAAGCTCTCAGCCTTAAATCACACCTGTCTTGTTTCTGGTTCAAACTCTAGTTGCTTCCTTCAGATAACTTCCTTCAGAGGTTATCATTGCTTTTTCAAGCAGTGGTCACAAGGGGATGAAATAATGAAAGGTGCACTCCAGGTCTCAATCCACTTGCAAGAGATTTCTAACCCAGTCTTTAGTTCTAAATTTTGACAACCTGGAGGAGACCTTACATATTGTTAGAGAAAAGATTAAGCATCTTTCTCTTCTACCAGGGGATAAATTAAGACCAATAATAGCTTGGGATCACTAAAATCAAATTTCTTCTACTTTAGATTCTGCCTTCCAAGCTTCATTCCAAGAAATTAGCATTCCCATCTGCCTTCAACGTGAAAGTCAGAGCTACAGAGCAAGGTACCCTGGAGCAATATATTTCCACAAAGTCAGTCCAAACCTCACACCAGTGATGGCTCTGTGTTCATTAGTATACAGAATCTGTTCATGAATGAGTCACCCAGCAGAGCAAATCTGATACATAATCAAATGTGGGCACAGAATGACATTTTTATTGCATTAGCCAGAACACATGATTTGGAGTTTATGCTGACTTTAAGCTTACTATGGAAAAACAGATGGTATCTGATCCAGGGTAAGGTTTTGCAGAATAGATAATCCATTAGTATTTAGGAATAGAAATGAAATGGTGAATTTACACTGGATTACAACTTAGTGCTAGGCATCAATGACATTTTGATCCAGTACCAAGATCTCTACCATTTTATTTACTTTACCACTAAACAACTTTCATCTGTAAGACCCTGTACTTCATAATTTTGTGCCTTTTAGGGAAAGGTTAAGTGCAGACCTGGACATCTATCTGGTGCAGCGTCTCTCATCAGTTCCGAGACAGTGTGTTCCAGCAAGGAACTACAGATGGACCTCAGGTGTAGGCTGCTAATGTTTTCAAGACACTACAGAAAACACATGGTGATGAGAAGACGAGAAAAGGGTTGTAAACCACAAGAAAAATGAAAACCAAGGCAGCTGAAACATTGGTCTCACATCTACAATGAAAAAACAGTCCTGAAGTACATGAAGAACTATTGTTACTGAACCACACTGATATTCAAGTGCACTTGCTTGCTGCCCATGCTCAAATGGTACTCGCTATACCGGCTAGGTCAGCCTAATGCTGATTGTATGTTCTGTACTGCAAATATCCTGAGACTCCCAGGGGAATACAGTGGGTTAGGATAACATTTTTTTACAGGGCTGGCAAAGAGCATATTGCAACCTGCAGCTCTTCCTCACCTTTGCTTCACTTTAAAAGGAAATGTCTACAAATTCTCTCTCTGCACAGGTACATATTCCATATCTAGATCCATCTCTGACATGCTCCATAGGACTGAAAACTTGATTCTTTACCTGAGCTCATCTCATACAGCAATCACAGTCAAGTAAGACAGGAAAAACTCCCAAACAATTATGAAACTGAATAAAAGATTATTTGTTGATAGAGAAGGCTCCATTAAAAATGAAGCTCACATAAGGGGTAATAGCTGCCTTGGCATTAGTATTGGGTAAGGTAGCAGTGATTTATTTGGGTTGATACTATTGCTCCTTTAAAACCCACATATGCATATGTTCTGCTCAACAGTGAGTCTTCCAATTATTAAACAAGTGGACAAGATGGCATCTTTGAACACCTGTCCACAGTCCAGCTCTCAAGAAAATTAAGACTTTCTAATCCAGCCATAAAACCCAACTATGAACCACCGAGTTTATGGCAAAAAGAAAAGGCTGTGGCAGCTTGTTCTGCATTAGAGGTGGAAGGACTATTCAGAAAATGGATCTGTACTAAATGTAGCTAGTTAGTAAGATTAATGAGTAGAAATCACACTCCATGGTGGGCAGTCTTCAGTAATTTAATTGAAACAGGAAATAATTTAAAGGAGATATAAAAGTCCCTTTGAAGTTTGGCTACCATTTTTTTTCATGGAGTAGAAGTCAACATGTCATCAGGATGTAAAAGCAAAAGATAAGCAAGTATTTACAATGTTTAACTTCAGCCTTTGACTTACTAATTTGAAACTTCTTGACTGGAGAAAGGAATTGAAGTAATCTATCAGAAGTTAGAAGAGCTGATATGCTCCAGTAGTGCACTGTTCCTGGAGAGGTATGTAACAAGCAGATGGAGATGCAGACTTGTGGAAGGAAAACCTCTATTACCATTTTCCATGAACACAAGAGACTTTGCAGAGTATAGCTATTAAAGATATCACAGAGGGAGAGGGAAAGTCCTCAGTACAGACAGATCCCAAGCAATTTAGGGCTTGCCAGGTCAAACCAACACCCTGAAGCTTACAGGCTATCAGTGAGCAGCTGGAACCAGCACTCAGCATGAAGCAATGCTTATAAGAGGGCTGCCCCGTTCAGAAGTTCTCACTTCAGCCTCTGAACAGTCTCAAGGAGCAGCCTCATGCAGAGAACACCGAAATAGCCCTGTCTGTGGTAACTACAACTATCATGGCAAGTTGTTTTTATACAAGCTCCCTGGTACATAATCTAAACTCTAACTCCTGATTTGATGTGTTTTTGTTTGAGTGTTTACATCCCTGAGAACATTCAAGTTCGGGTTGATGGGGCTTTGAGCAACCTCATTGTGTTAAAAATGTCCCTGCTCACTGCAGGAGGGTTACACTAGGTGACGTTTAAAGCTCCCTTCCAGCCCAAACTATTCTGATTCTATGTGGACTGATTAGCCAGCCCTGCTCTAAGCTGACTACTACTACCTCCAAGTTAAGCAACAGGAATTTACTTTTACTCTTTCTCTGATCTCAGTCAACCTTGACTCTATAGATTTTCTTCTTGGATTTAAGTATATGCTTCATTTTTGTTGTTTATTACATCATTCTGACACTTTATGGAACCCCTGTAGTGTACTGAGATATACTTGGAGAAAGACCAGTGTTAAAAGACACTATGTGAAGAGCAGAGGAAAAAAATCCCAAGATTCTTATAAAAACTGTCACCCACAACAGCACGTTTCTATGGTAATACAGGATTGCTTTGGGTTGTTATGGCAACTAAACTTTAAAAGCAATAGCATAAAAGCAAAGCAAAAAAAGCTTCATCATTGCTCTTCACAGTTTTACAAATCATTCTCTGCCCTTCTACCTCACACAAAGACTAGACTGGGTGTTACAGTGATCAAAACTCTTTAGGAAAAGGAAGAAAATCAATTGGCTTCACAGCAATGAGTTTGCAAAGCCTTCTTACCCCTTTCTTTTAGAAACATGGACTAGAACTGCTGGTCCACAAGCAGAACTCTTGCACCAAAGCGTAAAGCAAATAAAGTGATAATAATGACAGCAGGACTATGGCTGACAGCAGCCAAGTGGGGAGGCCGCATCTGGAATATTGTGTCCAGTTCTGGGCCCCTCACTTGAAGAAGGATGGGGAACTGCTGGAAAGAGTCCAGTGCAGAGCCACAGAGATGATGAAGGGGCTGGAACATCTTCCTTATGAGGAAAGGCTGAGGGAGCTGGGTCTCTTTAGCTTGGAGAAGAGGAGACTAAGGGGTGACCTCATCTATGCTTATAATGTATGTGAAGGGTGGGTGTCAAGAGGATGGGGTCAGGCTCTTCTCAGTGAAGCCCAGTGACAGGACAAGGGGCAATGGTTGTAAGCTGAAGTATAGGAGGTTCCATGTGAATACACGAAAAGCATTTTTTCCCAGTTCAGGTGCCAGAGCACTGGCACAGACTGCCCAGAGAGGTTGTGGAGTCTCCTTCTATGAAGATACTCAAAACTCCTCTAGACACGCTTCTGTGTGACCTGGTCTAGGGAATCCTGCTGTGGTAGGGGGGTTGGACTGGATGATCTTTTGACGTCCCTTCCAACTCCTAACATCCTGTGATTCTGTGATCTTGCTGATGGGACAATCATATAATTGACCTCCAAGCAATACATTTCACCTTGCAGCTCAAGTCTGTGAGACAGATATTCCCTACACCATTTTACCCTATGCAAATCCATGTGTTGTCAAGGACAGTATTACAGATACAATTTGCAGCATGAAATCAAAAATGTGAAATCTTGGATGAGAGCTTTGTAATTGGAAATTGGGCCTTAAGTCCTCAAAAATATGGATTGCTAATGCAGAACAAGATACACTCAGAGAATATGTCTGGTTCAGAGAGGGAGATAACAGAATACCAACTATTACAATGCATGTCACAGACAACTGTGAAAAGCATATATGTTTGATCAATTGCATGTGATTAGAATGAGGGCCTTAGGCACAGAAACCTATCTGTTAAATATCATTCCTTCTTTAGTCCTAGTAATATAACTATCAAACCTTAGAGTAAACTTAATTTGTTAGGTGAATGACCCATGTGCCTCATCCTCCTGGCTTTTTCACACACGAAATAATGTGTGAATCATCATCACACATTATTAACTGGAATGATGAACAGGTTGCCACTCTCTCCATATTCACTGCCTGCTCATGCACTCCCTCTGCTTTACTGTCACCTAGGGAATGCAGAGTGACTGGTCAGAGGGATTAGTATATGGACTTCATTTGTGAGCTCCATGTAAGAAGACTGGAAGACTGGCAGGCTTTTCTTTTTCTTTTTCTTTTTTTTTTTTTAATAGCCCTTTCAAAAAACATATAATCAAACAAGTTTTGAGTTGATGGGGCAGGGGTACTGAATATATCTGAGGGGAGGCATGCCTATAATTGCACAAGAATGAGAATGGATTGCAGGAAAAAATGATCAACTCAAAACATTTATTGGTGCACAGCAACTCCTGACTCAGTTGCCCGTATTAATTGGGATGGGTGGTTATTATTATTTTGCTTCTCAGTTCATTCCCACCCTTTGTTCTCACAGGTTTTCTTTTCAGCACAGTCCACTGGCATCCTGTTCCCAGCAATGCATTTTTCCTCTAACAAAAACAAACATGCAAAGCAGAAATGATCCTTCTCCCAGTGTGGACCCTCTGGGAGCTGGATTTTCTAGCTTCTGGAAAGTCAAAGCTTCTGCTAGTAAAGGGAGATGGGGATATGCACTTTAGTCCTCTGAAGCCACACTCTGCCCAGATTTCTCTTAATAAATATTTGCAAGGCAATTCAAAAACCTTTAGGTCCTTTCTCCATGGTTGGAGTACTTGAGATTAACAGAATTAAAGTCTCTTTAAAGCCTGAAGAAAGAGCTCAGAGGAGAGAGAAACTGTTTTTTTGCTTGAACACTCTGTGAGTCATGCAATGTTTAGTTTGAGTGCTTGGTACATCATAGCATCCAAGCCAAAAAGGAAACTGTAAAATGAGTGGCAGGTTAACAAAGACTGGAGAAAAATAATGCAGAAAAAGCTCTAGATTGATGTTGAGAACATAGAAAAAGTCCTCAAATTTTCAGTCTTTCCAACAAGATTTTATTACTAATCTTGTAGTATGTGGTGAGTTATTATTCTGAAAACTCCGGTTGTGGAATCAAAAGATGCAAAAGAATAGCAGCTTTCATTTTTAACTAAAACATTCCTAGCCCCCATGGTATTCCTTGGAAATCAAAAGGGAAAAATGGAGAACTCGAAAGGACTTGAATCTTCTACCTTATTTTACTTTATTTTAGAATTTCCCCCACCATGAGTTATACCCCATTTCTATGTACTGTTGGCCTTTCACCTCTAAATATTTCTGCCTGGTGGCAGAAAGAGACAAAGAACCATTCAGCTAAAAAAGAACTACAGATGTTTCAGAAACTGCTGCCATTCTATTTTAGCAGCAATTCATAATCAGAATTTTCTGATTATGTCCCTTGTCACATTAAAACCCACAAACTAGAATGTGCACATGCTGATCCATATAATAAACTCTCTCCCCTGGTGCTCATTTACTGAGGTCAACTTTCTTACATACAGTCTCTTTAATAAAGACATACCATAGCAAAGCAAACTGCAATTAGGAAGGGAGAAAAAAGAAAAAGGGGAGGGGGGAAGAAGGAAGAAAAGAACTTCCAGGCAGTCAGCTTATCTCACAAGTGTGGAGAAGCAAAAGTGTTTTCCCCTAGACCCATAGAATCAGAAAGTCTCATTTCTTTGCTTGATCCCCATCTAATTAAAACCAGCAAAATTAACCTCCAATTAGAGTTAGGAACTTGTCTTATTTTACCCAATATCCTAAATGCTTATTTTCTTTGGCTCTTCACCAAGATAAATGAGTGTTCACTCCTGTAGTTCCACACACAGATGATAACAACAGCATCATGAAACAGAGGAGCACAACCCCAACATTTCTATCACTCAGCTATAGCTAACAAATAAAAAATATAGCTAACAAATTCTTCATCAATGAAGCTTCAAAGTTTCTGCAGCAGAAAAGAAGAAAACACTGCACTATAACAATCAGCAACAGAAACTCTTGAGCAGATAAGAGTCTCCACAGGGACCTTTTCAAAGAGAAAATGTATTTCATTTGTGGAATAACCCTAGGATGAGCTATGTACTGTAGTCTAACCATTAAACATTTACAGAAGTCTATCAGAAACTAACAGATGTTCCTTTTATGAGCAAAGACAAGTGCCATTCGGCCTTTTTAGACATCTATAAAACTTCAGAGAATATTAAGCTATTTTAATAGCTGCCTGACAATTTTATTAATGCACTGTGCTACAATGTGATCCTGTTTCCTTCATAAAGACTGACTCATGCATGGATTTTTACACATGCTAAGGTGCACGTTGCTAATGCTTTCCTCATGATTAGTAAGAAAAGAAAAGCTATTGTACTGACCAGAAGGAACAGAAAGATGTCTGCAGGATTTAACACAGTGTGTCAGCCTGCAGAGATCTTGTCTCAAAATGATCCATGGAAGCTTTAATGATTTACTCAGTGTAAACTGACAGACTGAACTACAGAACCTGCCCAGAATCAATTCTGTGGCTCCAATCCTGGCTTCAGTCATAGGTGACAATGAATTTTAAATTTTAATCTTGGCAACTGTATGTTTTACATCATCACAAGGAAAGCATACCTATAAAAAGCACAATTTTTGCAGAAGAGCCTAGATTTTCAACAAGTAGTTTATTACAAGAAGGCTTCCCTGACCTAGATAAATTCAGGGAAATTTATACAGCACCTGCTGATTCTGCCTGACTCTCACCAATGCCATCAGCATCTCACTTTCTGGCACACTAAATGCACATACAGATGAAAAGTTGTGCATGCATTTGATATTACAACCCTATGCATAATAGTTCTTGTTGGAATATCATTACCAAACCACCTAGACAAGTTGTTGAATTTTGTGACTGTTAAGACTTTTTTTTGTTTGTTTGCTCTTTTTTCTGAAGAAGCTGCAAAAATAGCATGAACCTAGATTGTCACCCCAGGCATTCTGCAGAGCAATATGCCAAAGAACCCACATACTGTGTGTTTGGAAATTTTAAGGTTGGGATTGACTATGTGCCAATCCCTCTTCAGCTGTGGGCACTTGATCCTGCACCAAAATCGCTGTTGACCTTTTCTGGTATTTATGATGTCAGTATGGATTTTTATCATTGTTTGAGCTCCTGACATGAAGGAAACAGCTTCTATAACATGTTTTTATTCATGTGAAAAAAGAATATGGAAATCTCAGTCTTCCTATCAAGCTTTCTGTTTCACCTTCCTAGATGCTTGGTTAATGGAGGTAGATGATTCTGCCTTACTGCCTTCATGAGCTTTCTAGGTAAGACTTAGTTGCACAGATGAACAGTAATTGTAGCTTGTATTCTCTGGATGACTTATCTACAGGTAGAGTTACTTGAAATACACTAGTTATGTACTATCCAGTCTCTACTGTTTACAAATACTTAAAATAGCCAAAGTGATCAGCTCTGGTGCAGGTGCATTCTGCAGTGGTGTGGGGGATCGAGACAAATATGGGGGCTTTCCTGAGCCAGGGAAACCCCAGGAGAGCATGGAGACTCGCCAGGAGCTGGCAGTGCTCATCAGAGAGAGCAGCTGACAAGGCAGGGCCAGGGGTAAGGGCAGCCACCCCCCACTCTCACAAATGGCACCAGCAACCAGGGTGTGGTGTGGCCGTTTGCAGAGGACAGCACACAGGGAAGGTGCCTCTTTGTAGAAGGCCGAGTGGAGAGACTTGAAGTTCACATAACCCGGCAACTGGGGGGGCCCTTTCTGTGACTATATTTGCCCAGGTCAAGGGCACTCATCCTACCTGACCTTCAAGGCAGAATGGTGGGCACCCATCTCCCAGTAAAGGCTGTAACTCTGGCTGGGGGGCGGGGCACACCATCTACCCTATCGGTAGCCAATGCCTTAGATGGAGCTGCTGAAGGTAGAGGCTGCAGTGCAGACCCCAGGCTGCAGGAAGCGCCTAGATCTTTTTCCTGGGACAGGGGCAGGCAGCAGACCTCCCTGCAAAAGGTGTGCCCAGATGGACAACCTCCTGCAGCAGGTTTCTGAGCTGCAGGAGGCTGTGAGAAGGCTGCTTAACATCAGGGAGGCTAAGAAGGAATTGGATAGCTGGTTCCAAGCACAGTTTGCAGTGGACCCATTGCCAAACAGACAAAACTCCCCACCACCACACATGGAAGGGAGGTGAGCCAATAATGCAGAAGAACGGAGGCTTGCAATGGCAAGGACCTGCAGAAGAAAGAGACTTCCCCCAAAGCCTGAGGTGCCCTTGCGGAACCACTTCACTACTCTGCAGACTGAAGAGGAAAGACTCATCACATCAGGAGAGACATTGGAGCTGAGTAAGGCAACCCAATCTGCTCCCTGAGTTATAAGCAGCACAACTAAGAAAAGGTAACGGATGAGGGTAGTGGGCAACTCTCTTCTGTGAGGCATGGAGGCACCCATCTGCTGACCTAATGCACTCTCTAGAGTGAGCTGTTTACCTGGGGTTTGTATCAGGGATGCCACCGAGAGACTACTAAGCCTTGTACAATCCCCTGACTATTGATACTGTTTTTTCTCGCGTGCATCAGTGATACAGCCAGGAGCAGTCTCAGGAATATCAAGAAGGATTACAGAGCCCTGTGAGCAGAAGTAAGGGATCCTGGAGCAGAGGTAGTTTTTCCCTCAGTCCTCCCATTCACAAGTAAGGGGTTTGAGAGGGCCAGTAGAATCTGGTGATTCAACAAATGGTTACAGGACTGCTGCCACAGCCACAGCCACTTTGAGCCACTCTGGTGTGCTGGGGGGTGATGGGGTCCAGGTGTCTGAGAAGAGGAAAAGCATCTTTGGTCACAGGCTTGCCATGCTGGTGAAGAGGGCTTTAAACTATGATAACAGGCTGAGAGAGTTCTGGTTCTTCAGGCTGGAGAGGAGAAGACTCAAGGAAGACCTTATAGCAGCCATCCACTACCCTCAATAGTAAAGAACTTCATTACATCTAATCTAAATCTACCCTTTTTCAGTTTAAAGCCATTACCCCTTGTCCTATCACTACGTGCCCTAGTAAAAAGCTCCACTCCAGCTGGATCCTGACTGGAACTGCAACCTGTAACACAAATAATTATGATGACTGTTATACTTAGGTCTCAAATAAACTCACAATACCATTTACAATTAATGCTCTTAAGAATCCATATTCAACATACAGTTAAAGTTAAAAATTAGAAATTTGGAAAAAAGAACCTGCATTTCAGTCCCAGGAGTTTGGGTGAGAAAGAATAACAGAATGATTAGCTGATGTGGTCTTCCAAAGAACTTTAAGATTGACAACAGGGAGCATAGCTTTGGACTGATTCTTTCCTCAGAAGAATTCAAACAATCTCTGCAATAAATGCATATTGGTAAGACTAATCCTTGCTGTCTGAAACGCTTTGCAGCACTTCCTCCAAGAATGTGTATGATCTACAGTACCACTCTTCTGCCCTTAGGCTAGATCCTTTCTCAAGTTTAGAACTGTCAAAATCCAGTGAAAGATGAATAGAAAACATAATCAGTGTCAACTAAGTCACAGAAAACATACATGACAGGTTATCTTCACCAGACTGGCTGCAGACTCACTCCTTTGAAGTCAGTACTTTGGAGGTATATGTCTGTCCTAGAGAAACAGACTGCTCATATGTCAGAGAGCAAGAGAGAATAAGGCTACAGCAGAAATGTTCAAGTCCCAGCTGAAAAGCTGGATGTGACTCCTGAAATTTAAGTTAGTGGTTCCCAAAAACATATTTATGCATAGAGACTGAAGCTTGCATACAGAAGGAATAATAATGATATAACCCCCAGTGACTGCAAGAGAAATTTTTAAATGTTACATTGCTTGAGACACTGTTCCAGGCTATGGAAGAGAGGTATGAATTTCTTCCAAAGCCTAAGGTTGTCACTTCAAAGAAGAGATTTTCAAATTAAATCATGTATGTATAGCTCTAATTTGTGCACTCTGTTACAGAATAGCTGGCTCATTTATCATTAAGGGTGTATGCAAAGAGCTTATCAGAAAAGGGCAGAAGAGCAACAATTTACAAAGGAATTCTACTTCCTCTTTTCCATCTACAGAGAGAATGTAATAGTAGCTTTATCACTTAAAATACTAAGTTAATATGTCAGGGTCTGATCTTTCCAGCAACTCTTAAAATGACTGGAAGATGAACCTTTGTGGTACAAGGATACTGGGTACTGCAGGTGCTATTTAAAGCATACTGTGGGCCTGTCAACACAGCAAATTGGACCTGGTTAAATTGCAAGACAACCCTGAATTTTAGTTTCTTCCAAGTGTGGTGTCCTAGTAAAAAAGGAGTCTGAGCTACTGTTCTCTTTTTGTCTGTATTTTCATCGGGAAGAAATGTGTTCCTGGGCAAAGAAAGAATCACATACCCTAAGACCTCCCCTCTCTTCTTCTGTGTGGCTGTAACCTGGAAGAGGCTGTGCTGGACTCTTATCAGTTATCTTGCAGAAGAAGGCTCTTTCCTTTCCTACACTGATGTGAGAAACTTCTATTTGCTCACAACATCCTGGTGCAAGCAGGTTTGTAACTGCCACTGCTAGCCAACAACTGGGTGTTTAATATTTCTAGGACAGCCTGTGGGTCTAAAGCTGCCTTCCAAGCTGGGGTTGGGTAGAGTGTCAGGTTCCTTTGGACAGTAGAATTTCCCTTCATAAGGATTTTATTTTTCTTCTGTTTAAGTAATATTTCAATGAACACACTAGGCTGTCCCAAAGAAATCTTCATAAACTTACTTGGGACTTCTGAGGGAGAACTAAGTTCATTCTGCTTCCCATCCCTGTCTTCAAGCTTAGTGGGCTTGGTACCCAGAGAACAACTGGTCTTACTATTAAAGACTGAGGCAAAGAAGCAATTAAGTACCTCTGCCTTTTGCTCACCTTTTGCCACTATGTTTCCTCCCACATCGAATAAAGAATGGAGATTCTCCTTAGCCCTCCTTTTGTTAATGCATTTATAGAAACATCTTTTATTGTCTTTTCTTGCAGTAGTGAGATTAAGTTCTATTTGGGCTTTGGCTCTTCTAATTTTCTCCCTGCATAACCTAATGACACCTTTGTGGTCCTCCTGAGCTGCCTGCCCCTTCTTCCAAAGGTCATGAACTCTCCCTTTTTTTCCTGAGAACCAGCCAAAGATCTCTATTCAGTCAGGCCAATCTTCTTCCACACTGGCTTGTTCTACAGCACTTTGGGATAGCCTGCTCCTGCACCTGTAAGATTTCCTTCTTGAAGAATGTCCAGACTTCCTGGACTCCTTTGCCCTTCAGGACTGTCTCTCAAGAGACTTTGTCAGCCACGCTCCTAAAGAGGTCAAAATTTGACCTCTGGAAGTCCAAGGTAGCAGTTTTGCTGTTCCCCCTCCTTCTCCAAGAACTGAGAAGTCTATCATTCTGTGGTTACTATGTCCAAGATAGCCTCCAACCATCACATAAAACACAAGACCTTCTCTATTCACAAACAAGAGGTCCAGCAGGGCACTTTCCCTTGATGGTTCACTCACCAGCTGTGTCAGGAAGTTATCTTCCACACGCTCCATGAACCTCCTCGACTGGTTCCTCTTTGCTGTACTGTTTTTCCAGCAGGCATTTGGTAAGTGGAAGTCCCCTATGAGAACAAGGGCTAGCAACTGTGAGACTTCTCCCAGCTGCTTACAAAGTATTTCATCTGCTTCTTCATCCGGGTTGGGTGGTCTATAACAGCCTCCCACCATGATATCTACCTTGGTGGCCTTCCCCCTGATTTTTGCCCATAAACATTCAAACTTATCATCAATCTCATCTCTCCTTAATAGGACTGTACCCTTTGATATAGGCTGCAGAACAAGGCTGTACTTAGACAGTAATTTCCCTCTCTTCTACAACATTTAAGATCATATTTCAGACGTACATATCCTCTCCCATCCTGCTCAACTCCTGGGCCTGTGAGGTTGTCCCATTAATTCTTTCTTTGTGCGTGACTGTCTGGAAGAGGAGCAGATGTAGACGCTGACCCATGTATTGCCAGGACTAAAAAAAATGTGGAGAAGTAGGTGGTCAGTTGGAATTAAAAAGACAAGACTGGACAACTTACAAAATCATACTTTTGGGAGTTGTGATATGTATGTTATGAGGGCCAGCAGTAGCACAAGAATTCTGTCTCCATGAGTAAGTTAGAGCTTTTCACAGCTCCTATCAGCTGAATAAACTTGCTTAGCTCTATGGAGACTGACTTACACCCACTGTTTGACTTCCAGTGATTATCCTTCTCCATGTTTTCATATTTTCTGTCTGTATTCTTTTTAGTCTTGGGCCTGCCTCTGCTCCATAATCCTTTCTTTACAAGTAGCCTTTACGCTTACTTGATTTCCCCACTAAAAAGTGACTTTCACTCAAACTGTGGCATAAAATAAAAGCAAGGTGATGATCTCTCTCATTGTCTAAATTCAGATTTTTCTGTCTTTGACCACACAGTGCTTTATGCCCAAGTTCACTTTATACACATGTCTTTACCTGCTATACCATGCTAATACAGTAAAATATTATTATTAATGGGACAGCAGCACACAGTGAAACAGTAATAGCCCAGCATTACTCCCTATGCATACATTTATGTAAATTATGGTTGTCAATGTATATGTTTATATGAAACTCAAGGTTCAGTGTAAGGAAAGGCTTGGTGAAGAGGCCTGAACAACACCTGAAGAGGAGGAAAAACTTTATATTCCTTAATGAAGCTAGTTTGTGAATAGTTCAGTTATTTAAGAAGGGGATTGCTTCTGGTCTGCTGAAGGGACATCAGTGTATCCAGAGAAGGGAAAGGAAACAAATGCCTGAAGCAAGCACTAGAACCCAGTCCTTGACTGCAGAGTTGAAGATAAAAGATCCTACCCACTATCTGAGTACTGGTAAATGCAAACAGCCTTTGTAGAATTCAGCATGGCATAAGCATAGTAAATGTGCTCTCTTCTGTCACCTTTCTAACAGAGTGGTGTATTTTGGCCTCTGTAAATAAATACTCCTCTTTGCTTAGGCTGACTTTTCTTGAGGTGATTTTAAGAGATAGGCATCAAGGTTACACTTTTAGGAGGCTGTAAACCTTCAAACCAGTATACTGGAATGCTTTTGCACTTACCAGCAGTGCAATACATATTCTGAGGGTAAGAGGAGAGCAATAGGACACGTCTCTGACTCAGAAAAACTGGCAACACTGGAGCCTAGAAGAATTAATTTGTTTTAGCAGTGTGTTAGCCAGGAAAGTGTTCTGGTTTGTGACAGAGAAGTGATCTGTGAGCATCTGCTTAACACAGTTACTCTCCTTTCTTGGTCAAACTATCAAGGAAATTTTCAAAAAGTTGCAGGAAATGGGGATAGGCAAAGAAAACTACTTTAGGTGGATACTTCAAATCCAGAACTCTTTATCAGCTCATTAAGAGGAGCAAGCAGTAACTCAATTCTATTCACTTGTATTACTCTGCCCCCTTCATCTTCCTCCCTGGTCCAAGTATGATCCTAACTGCATTCATCGTCAGTGGTAACATGGAGAAGTTGTATTGAAAGTAATAATTAGGCTTTACTAATAAGAAGTAATAGAAAACAAGTTCTTCCAAGTATCAAATGCCAACAGGTACTCAAATGGTACATCACTACAGCATCTTTATCATCTACCATGTCAAGCTCTCACCTGTCCCAAATAATCAGACCAATATACCAAACTACACAGATAATGTTGAACTTCAACCATTCTATATGGAACATCCTTATGGAAAGTGCTCACAAATAGAACAATTATATTCAAACACCAAAAATCAAAAGAGTGAAAACATTTAACAAATCTCAGATAGCCCTTTTACCCCTGCTGTATTGTTTTCTTTACCAGTCTCCCCCCCCTCAAATAAAGACAGTAAAAAAAATCATGAGAATACCTTTGAACTTGTGAAAGACGGCCCAGAGCTCAGCAATGTCAGTGGCAAATGTTATGTCTGTGTCGAGGACAATGACTCGCTCAAGATTGGAAGGTAGAGTCTTAGTCAGAACCAACTTCATCAGCCCGTATATCCCAGAGTAGTGTTTGTTGGGGATCCAAGACACTTCCGACTGACAGGAAATGGAAAGTGGGAAAGAGGAAGAAAAAATAATCTTCATTAGAGAGAGAAACTCTTCCTGACACTAGTTTCTTGTAATAGTAGATCTCTGATGTGAAAACAGACACCTAAAATTCTGCTTTTAAATTAACTTCAGAAGCTCTGAAATATGCTAAGGTTCCTGAAAGCTTTGGAAAAAAAAAATGTTATTTGAGGAAACTGCTTTAGACAATACAACTAAAGTTAGTCAACCCTTTCCAAGCTGGCACAATCCATTCTGAGACAACCATGTATCCTGATAAAACTGAAAAATATTTTTAATCAAAAACTTCAGGTGTATTGTAGGTTGTTTTCATTTTCAAATAAAATGAAAACTTTTCTGTTTGCCATTCCCAGAATTTTCTAACTCTGAAGTAGAAGTAACAAACATAATTATTTTCCTTTTATTTCTTACAGATTTGGCAGTCAGATTTCAAAAGGCCAGTTATTCAGAACAATGGGCCAAAAAATGGCAAAAAAATTCTTTCTTTGCTTAAGCCCTACATCTCCATTTTAGTCTGGAGAAGAGGAGCCTCAGAGGGACCTTCATGCTCTCTACAACTACCTGAAAAGAGGTGTAGTAAGGTGGGCTTGGTCTCTTCTCCCAGATAAAAGAGTGATAGGACAGGAGGAAATGGCTTCCAGTTGTGTCAGGGGGGTGTTCAGTAAGAATTTCTTCACTGAGAGGGTTATCAGGCATGGGAATAGGCTGCCCAGGGAGCTGATGGAATCATCATCCCTGCAAAGGTTTATAAAATATGTAGATGTGGTGCTTGAGGACATGGCTTATTGGAGGGCATGTTAGTGTTAGATGGATGGTTGGACTCAATGATCTCAGAGGTCTTTTCCAACTGTAATAACTCTATGATTCTGTTTTTAGCTTATAGCTCCTGACATCACACACACATGGTCAAAAGTGGAGAATGTGGTAAAACATCTTTAGCCATATTTTTTGTTTGGTATATATTGAAGAGGCAAACTCAAACATTTACATTTCTTCTTAAGAGCTAACTAAAACATTTCAACAGCTTCTAAAATAATCTTGGAGACTGAACTCCTTATTGCATTGTGCTACTGGTATTATGATGTTCCATGAGCTAAGCTTAACTTACTTTCTGTGAGACTCAAGTTCCCAAATATCAAAAGTCACTGCTGAAACTGGGATACAGAAGTTTTTGAGAGGCTCCTATTGCCCTGTCTGAAACTCCTCTTGTTTCATGTTTTAAAGGGCATGCACAATTCCCAGATTTTAAGTCTTCCCCTGAGTCATGGTCCCATTAAATTAATTTAGTATTTTGTCTATAGGGAACTTGAGTGAAACAGATTTCAGGATTTGTCCCGTCCTGCTACACTTTGAAGAAAGCAGGCAGAGACCAAGTGCATTCATAAAATTGAAAAGATTTATTCTGTTGTTTAGCTGTCTCATATCTATTCAGTAGCATTGTAAAGTTTATTATGTGAAACAGCTTTTGCACAGAAAAGCTCATTTCCTCCAAAACCCTTCAAGAAAACCTTGCCATAAGAGTATTGGCTCCAAAACGTTTTTTGGAAGTTGGAAGAGTGGTTGAAGAAAGGCTAATAATAGCTACTTAGAGTGCATTTCTTTTTGAATATAAGGTAACAAGGCCTCTGCTGATGTAATCTGACCTGCTCTTTACCCTTTAAAATGACACACAGCTTTCTTCTCTGTTCTCAGGGCTCCCGTACCAGGGCAGAGCTTTCCTCTCCCTCTGCTAATTTCATTAAAAAGACTGAGGGTAGTAGACCAAACCTTTAAAGAGAAAGGCCAAATTTTAAGGAGAAAAGCAGGAAAAGCAGGTTACCTTAAAACAACCCAAACCAGAAATTGCAAACTGAAGTGTGAAGTTTGTTTAGTTTTTTTTTGAAGGCATCTCATCCTGGCAATCCATTTGTGTGTTCCCTTGTCTGTGCATATCATTCATATGTAATCACTTTCCCATACAATCTGGCTGGCATTGTCACCCACACATGTTTATTTACTTGTGCTCTCCTTAGAACTGTAGAATGTCAGAGTAACACAAGCAAAGATTGCTAGAATGCTGGAATAAACCACTATGAAAGAAATTAGAGGTGGAGGCAACACATAGCATGCTTTAATTTACAGGTCTAAAGAGCTATCATCCGATTTCATTCTTTCTTGCTAGCTCTCTGTAATTTGTATGGTGCTCAGAAGAGAAAACTAGTTTCTGGCTCCCAGATACATGCCAATATTAAGTCTCTTGTCATACAAAAATAAGAAGCACTTGGACAGGGCACTTAGGCACATGGTGTGACTATGGAGTTATCCTGTGCCTAAACATGAGTTGGACTAGATGATCCTAATGGGTCCCTTCCAACTCTGGCTATTCTGTGATTCTGTGAACCTCACTGCTTCTCAGAAATGTCTTTTATGTGTCTATCAGAGAGAATTTCAAATCCACACCCTCAAAATTCTAGTTATTTGTGGTCCTATCTCTCTCATATGGTGGCCTTAGGAATGGACCAACACACCAAGGTGCAAGCAAAGCAGTATTTACCCTGCTTCTCCAAATTCTGCACGTCATTCTGAATCAGCCACTTGACATCCTTGTGCTAGACCAGCCATGGAGATCAGCTCTCTCGTCATACTTACATGGTAAAAGAGTTAAAGTAATTTTACAGGTTTGAGCTTGCTTTTATTATTACCCATCTCTATGTTATTAATTTTGCAAGGCATGTACTTCATTTTATCAGTGCAAATGCAATGCTGCTCCAAAGTAACTCTTAATATGCTTATGCAAATAAGCCTAATAAGGCAAGGTTCAGATATGGCATTAATAACCTGAGACAAACAGGGAAGGTAAAAGGTGGCTGGAAAAGTAATGCCCACTCAGGATACCCACTATCTAACACCACTACCATGCACCACTGCAGAGTTCAGACAAGTTACCATTTTTAAGGACAGAAAGATAATATAGACATAGAGGTTAAAAACCAAGCTTCTCTGTTTCTATGATGGAGTCAGGGCTCATTCTCCATGAATTAATTGTATAGTGGCTACATTCCCATGTATTTCAGTATTTTTATTCTTAAAAATCACTTAAGTCTGGTAGCCCACACTAGAGATCCAAGAGTACAACACTTCTACCAAGTCATCACAAATATATTTAGCCAGACTTCAACTCTTACACTGTACTTCTTTAGGAAACTGTAGTAATAATTTTTCCCCAAGTATGCTATTTTCTCCCCCCTACAGGTGATGTGGAAATTTGCCCAGGTTTCCCAGGTGAATACTGACTGCTCTGTAGCCATTAAGTGAAATCTATACATGGGCAGGTATCTTGATTCTCTCTGAAAGGGATGGAGACTTGGTCTTGCAGACTTAGCAGAAAGCACATTTGGAAAACACTACCATGAACAGAATAACAGCAGGAACAGTGACCAACAGGAAAGGACAAACAACTTCTGTGTACCTGTATCATGCCAGATCAAAAGTCCACTGACCTCAGTAGCCAGATTCTAATAGTGGATGGTGGCAGGTGCCTACTGAAGAATATAAAACCAGGGAAATACCACCCCCATACATACTCCAACCCTCTGGCAATTTGCACCAAATTTTGGCACTGGAGTAGCATTCTTTTTATTAACAGCTTTAGATGGATTTTTCACCCATGAATCTGGCTGATTTTTGAAGTCCTGTAAGCTTTTAGCAACCACAATAGCCTGCAGCAAAGAGTGCCACAGCTTATTTACAACTCCTGTTTGTTTGGACTCAGCTATCTACCAACTTAATTTGGGTCACATTTGTTTTCACAGAACTACCAGAACAGTAAACTTGTTTCCCTGAGTAGACATGGGTAATTCAGAACCCATCTCTATACACACAGAGTTAAGATTCTTTTTTTGTATGTTTCTTACTCTGCATTTATTAACAGCTGCCACATGATCCTCACTGGGATAAAAACAAAGAAAACAGCTCTTACACAAATGTGGGAAGTAGGGTGCAGGGATGAGTACCAGTCTTGAGCACAATTTTGGAAAAGAACAGGGCAAGTTCTCTGGTTGAGCAAGCAGAAAAATGCACTTTGAAGTTATGTGCCAGGATCAAACACAGTTTCTTATTTGCTACAAGGCAAATTAATTTAATTAAATGATTGCTACATATATATTTAAACCTTGTGCTCTTAAAGGTCCTCAGTCTTACAGGCTAAGATACTTTGTTGGAAAATATTATTTTGCTGCACTTAACCTTGTCTTTGCTACATTACTAAAATTATGATAAACAGAGCAGTAAGGTGAAGCACAAGAAAAGAGATAATGTATTTGATGTCTTACCTTTTTGCTGGTTTATATATACACAGATTGGGGCATAAAACCAATATCAACCATATAAGCAGAATTACTATCTTTCCCTGAAGTACTGGAGGTCAACATAACCTAACAGTCTAACTTGCTATGTGCTTGTTGGATTGGGAGAGAGGGTATGTAACAGTACCATTAAATAAAGCAGCTGAGAGTTTTAGCTAGATAGCTACATAAACCTGAGACTGGTTTTCCCTTCTAAATGCAGTCCTTCCCCAGTTAACTACATCAGATTACCTTTGTACCAAAACAAAATTTATCTTGACTTTTCCTGGAGAATAGTTTGCAGTCCATACAGCATCACAGAATGCCTGAGGTTGCAAGGGATCTCTGGAGGTCATCTGGTCCAATCTCCACCTGTTCCCATAGGGCCACCTAGAGTGAGTTGCCCAAGACTGTGCCCAAATGACTTTTGACTATGTCCAAGGACAGTGACTCCACAATCTTCCTGGGCATCCTGTGCCAGTGCTGAGTCACCCTCACAGTAAAAAAGTGTTTCCTAATGTTCCAAAGGGACCTCCTGTGTTTCAGTTAGTGCCCACTGCCCCTTATCCTGTCACTGAGCACTTCTAAAATGAGCCTTGCTCTTCCTTATTTGCACCCTTCCTTCAGGTATTTATATACATTGATGAGAGTCTCCCTGAGCCTTCTCTTTCCAGACTGAACAGTCCCAGCCTTTCCTCATATATGTGATGCTTCAGTCCCTTCATCAACTTTGTGGCCCTTGGCTGGACTCTCTCCACCATATCCATGTCTCTCTTGTACTGAGCAGCCCAGAACTGCACCTAGAACTCCAGATGTGGCCTCACCAGCGCTGAGGAGAACTTTCCTTGACCTGTTGGCAAGACTTTGCTGAATGCAGCCAAGGACACCATTAGCTGCCTTTGTTATGAGGGCAGACTACTGGCTCATGTTCAGCTTGGTGTCCACCAGGATCTCTAGGTCCTTTCCTGCTAAACTGCTTCCAACTGGGTGGCCCTCAGCGTATACTGGTGAATGGGGTATTTCTCAGGTGCAAGACTACACTTTGTTGAACTTCATTAGGTTCTTGTCAGACCCTCTTGTCCCTTTAATATTTTTTTTTTTACTTTTTAACAGAATTCCTCACTGTCCCACAGAATATACAGTACCATAGCATCCTCTGAGCTACAAAAAGTGCTTCCTGTTCAGTGGTAAGATGAGGGAGGTTTGGCTGATTAAGTGTTTTCCCTGGCAGCTCCTTAAACACTTCACACTGAAAAAATGCAACTTTCAATACTGTATTGATCTTCTCAGTACATTCACTGCATCTTCCTAGACATGCCTGGGAAAACAATCGATCAAAATAATCCTCAGCTATGACATAATATCCCCATACCCATTCCAAATAAAAGACATCCTTTCTGCTCAGCTGACTTTACAAAAACACTACCAAGGCCAGTATCTTTCAAGAGTCTGAAGGTCAGAGTGTCTGGGTTGATGCACCAGGCTGAGAAAGAGCAAGCCTGGAGGCAGAAGGTGTCACTTGCATGCAACTCTCCCAGAGGTGGACTAATAAATAGCATCATACAGAACCAAATCCCACCACTCCCCAGAGGTAATGGCTGCAGATTCACCGTGGTGGAGAAGTACAAGTCAGAAAACTGAATGCTAGGGGAAGTTGAAAAAGCTGTAGGTAATTCTGCCTCCCTGGAGCTTTCATGCCAGGTTTTGCTCTAAAAAATATCTGGCATCTAGGATATACTGATTGAAATAAAGAGAAATGTGAATTAGGCTTTAGCATGAATGACTTGATGGAAACCTGCATTTCCAGAAGTATTCAGTATTCACTTGCTCTCACCAACTTCAGCTTAGGCACCATCTTCCTGAAGATCATATCAGTCAGGTGATAAGCTAACTTCAGGATCTTTAAAAAAAGCCAAAAAAACCAAAATAAAATAAAACTTCCATGCCACAGCACAACCATAAAGAGTGTTGTAGAGTTCTGCAAATTGTAGCTTAATTGTATCTGACATTGATCTGAAAATGAGTGTCATCTCCATGGTGCAAGAAGTTACAGCTTGCAGGGATCTCTGTGAAGGAAGGACAAATTCTTTGGTAGCTGCAAGTTTCAGGAAGCTCTTACAAATGGCCAAGGCATGGGAAATGGCCCTGGAAATTCTACTGTGTGGATCAGACAACAATAAAAGACGTTATTTCCTCAGAATGGGTAAATAACTTTATAGACACAGTTGATGACTTGTTTTCACAGTTTCTTCATTACTTGTTTAGTTGCAAATTCTATGAACATTAGAAGTAGCAAGATTTTTAGTTTTATTTTTTAAATCATGTGACCTTTATATAAGACAAAGGTAGTAGAACTGGGGCTTTCATGTAGTTTCTAAACTGGAGAAAACACTGTCCTTATTTTAATTGCAATCATTTATCAAGTTTTTGTGCAACACAAAGCATAAAAAGAAGCAGAAAACAAACAACATCACACTGACTAGCAGAGGACAGGAACTTTTCTTGACACTCACTTTTTCTCATCTTGTTTTTTAATTTCACAAAAGGAGAATTTCATCCTGCTGTGAATTTCTGCCATACCTTTTCTCACATTCATGACAGTTAAGTTGCAATTCCAGCAGCGCAGGCACAGAGCAGGGTTAGTTTGTTTACTTTCAGGATAATCTTTCCCATTTCACATTGACCATACCTCACAATATCTAAACTCTTTGCAGGAACATGTGGCTGATACCCTTTTTTCACCCTTTTGCATCAAGGAGAGCAGTATCAACACCTTGTGCTAAGATTGGGTTAACTGAATCATGAAGAAAGGAGGGAAATACAAGGTTAACCTTTAAATATGGGTAACATTCATGTCTCTCTTTAGCACTGTATTAGAGCCCTTCCCAAATCTTCGTTTGCGAAGCCTAGCCATGATGATGATGATGATTAATACTAAGAAGAAGAAGAAGAAAGAAGCAAAAGCAAGAAAGGCTAATTCCAAGTGACCAAAGAGCCTGGAAGAAGGAAAGTGACTGCCACCTGTAATAGTTTCCTCAGGTGATTGCCAAAAGGATTCTCCTTGCATTTCACCTTTGGAAAACCACTGCCTTTGCTCCATCCTTGACAGACACCCACCAAACATTAAGAGTCTTTTTAAAATGAAAACAGACTCTTCTATAATGTTTGCTGGATAACTTTGAACTTCAGTCTTGAGTTTAATTTTTTCCTGGGTAATTCACAGGTTTCAGTTATGCTGATATTCCCCCCCCATAACAGATTTTTACTATTTATATGAATGGTTGTCAAGGAAACCAGAAACCCAGCAAAGCTGGCTAACTTTTCTAGATTCAGAACTTCTGGTGCCTGAGTATTTAAAGAAATACTAATAATTCACACTGAGAAACAAATGTAAGGAGATGGGAATTTATACATTTTTGCTGAAATTGTATTATTATTTCTGCTGGCCTTTTCTTGTTGTTCTTAACTCATCACAGAAGCACTGGTGACTTTAATAGAGCTCTGCCTCATCTCACTTTATGAACAGATGATATCGTCCACACGTACATGCAACAAGTCTGGATATAAATAGCAATGAGCAAAAAGGTTGAGATAGAAATGGATGATTATCTGAACCTCTGGGTCCTGGGTAATGTAGAGCAAACATAGAAACCATAGAGCAAGCCACAACTGGATAGGAAGATTAGACATTAAAAAGGCAGAACAAACAAATCCTCCCAAATCAGCATCAGCATATAGCAAAGGAGAATAAGTGCAAATCAATTCACACCTCTGTAGCAAAGTCTGTAACACAGTCTAACTGATGTTGATGTTATTTTCTTTTTCTTTCTCTTTTCCTTTCTTTCCAAATCTCTCTCCAATATACCAATATAAACAAAAGTAGACAAGTGGGGAAAATCTGACTTAAGAATGCTTCTTCAGAATGACTTCATCAATAATAAAATTAACTGAAGGTGCCAAGAGTTAAGCCATGCTCTGTGTTTGGAAGCAATGTCCTTTGTACAGATGAAACAGCACATTTATACAAAGTAAAATTGATGGGTTATTTGTCTCTGCCATTTAGGTAACAAGACATTCAGCCACATAGCTTCTTCAGAAAAGAAATGACAAGAAGGTAATTCATCCCCTGGGATCTTTGAGGGTTATCTCCCTCCTCTTAGGTCTTTGGCTGGCTTTCTACCACAAAGTTTCCATTCCCCCCTCCTTGATTAGCCCCATTAAACTCAAAAGGCCAGTTTCCATTTGACTATGAGTCCTTTTCTTCACTCTTATTTGAGAAATTCTTAATTTTCACCAATGTTTATTACTATCTCTACACTGCTGAATGCCTCTTTGGTTTTCTCTCTTCATTTGTGCAAGATGAGACTGCACAACAGGAAAGAAAAGTCTGTACAGTCTCAGTTAGTGCTGTTTCTTGTTCCTTTGGGGCCTTTGGCCTCAACTCCAGCTGTTTTCAGTGTGTCAGCCAAAGGTGGAGGACCTACAAGAGTCAGAGCATCCTGAGAGAAGTCAGTAAGAATAAACCAATCAGCCTCCCAGTCCTACCTCTCCATCGGAGGCAAAAGTGCAACTCTTCCCTAGAAGATAAGATAAAGTGGGTTTTGTCTTGTTTTGGTTTTCCTTCCTGTCAGTGAATGAACGAAAAGAGACACAGAAGCTGGACTAGATGAAATGGGAGGAAGACAGAGCTTTCTGCTAAAAGCTGGCTGACAGGTAGATCTGTCTTGAATTTGGCCAGTGGTCAAAAGCAACTCACGGCCACACTTCTCACATCACCTGTATGGAAAGATAAGAAAGATCAATTGCATGTTTTAATTGCTAGTGAACTCAACCAACATGCTCTTTGTACTAATCCATCAGGGAAGATACAAATCCATGAAAATACTATAATTGCCAGCTTTTTAATATAGTAACTATGCAAATACATGCACATTAGCTACAGCCATTATATGTTCTGGCAAATTTCCATGCAGCTTTTGGAGTCAAAGTCCAGAGGCATCCAATCTGTATTTTGGTGGATGCCAGGTTATTAACAGGTGTCATGAAGACACAGTCTCCAGAATAAAAGGCAACACCACCTCCTGCATAAACACATTATGTTGGATGGACAACAGCCTCAGTGACAAAACTGTATCTGAAGTGACTTATTTTCCCCACTAGACTTTGCACAGGAGTCCTTTTCTTAAGGATGATGAAAGAAGGTAGCAGAACTCTTACAGTGACTATTATTATACAGTCAACTAATGCCTGGCAGGAGACTGCAAGTCAAAAATATTAGTTATCATGTGCAAAAAAATCCCCAACTGAAACCCAAAAGTGTTGAGGGAAGGACTTCCCACCCTTTTAAGACTGGAAGGTCTCATCCTGTTTGAATCCAATACAAGACAGAACACACTCCAATGCAACAGCTAGAGTTAAAGAAGATGATAATTTCTGGAAAGGATCTGGGAATGCTGCTTCTACCAGACCTCTGACATCCTAATATGTACTCAAAACATATTAAATACATACAAGAAAAAAGGATTGATTCTTCTATTCAGAAGGACATTGCAAGGTACTGTCTGGCATCTCCCCAGTAAAATCAGCTCTCTCCAGACCTAAACTTTTAGTGTTTCTACTATAAAGCTAGAATGGTGAAACTTCAACAGCTGAAAATGCTTCACCAAGAGGCCATTAGCGGCTGGAACTTATATCCATCTGGTGGAATAAATGCCACATCCTATAAAAAACTATTAGTTCTCCTACTTTCAACAAAAGCAAAGAATTTGCAGGAAAACAAATCATCCTCCACCCTGGAGGCTTGGAGGCCAGGTGAGTGGGACTTTTTATATGACAACTACTGCTTCAAGACAACAAAAATTACATGAAGCAGTGTTCTTTTCTTCAATGGGAAGTATTTTAATAGATCAAAACTCCTGAGGACTAGAAAGCTCCAGGAATACATCTGGGATAAACAGGATAATAAAGGATAAAATGTATTACAATTACGAACAAACAGTACTGACAAAAACCTAGTATAAGAAGCTCTGAATGCAACAGGAGAAAAATGTTATTTTTCTTTGTTACTAGAAAGAGATAAGATGTCTCTCAACAATGCAGCACTAACTAGAGAAAAACCTGAAGAAACAAAGACATTATTGGGACAGGTTGACTCCTCCAAAGCAAGGAATATTGAACTTGATGTTCATGACACCGGTCTAGTTTCTTGTCTTGGTTCTGTCTAAAAAGTGATCAAATACTTTAGATAACAGTGTGTTTACATGAGTGGTGTTTAAAGGAAGTGTCCATGTAGCAGGAATGTATCTCTTACACCTTGTGAAGCTTTTGGTGTGAGCACTGAAAGCGTGAGACCATTATTTACCCTCAGAAAAGGAAACACTTGCAGGATTAAGTCAGTTTGATCTCCAATAACAGAAATTAAATATCACAATTTAAAAATTCAAATGTTCTCATATCAAGTCAACTCAAAAAAGAAGCATTTTATTAATAACCTTATTATACATCTCCCCTTTGAAGGAGGTACTTAAACTCCCAATCAGCCTGAATGCCGTCACCCAGGCTGACATGGTTTCAGAGGACCTATGAGAAGAGAGACTTCGCTTCCCTACATGCTCGTGCTATATCAGGTGCACAGACAGCTTGTAGTTTCCAGTGCTGTGAAAAAGTGTCATAGTGAGATGTGCAAAGGTAAGATGAACATCACTTTTTACCACAAGAATGACTATTTCAGCCCTAGTCCTTCTTTCTGCCTACACTGCCCATTGGATCACACCATCAGAAGGAGCTCATATTTGAACTATCACTCAATACTTCCCCAAATTCCAGTTATTTCTCAGAAACATGATGTGCTAAGTACTTTACAAATGACGAATTCTAACCATTTCAGCTCCTTGGTGGTGAATCAAGGATTTTCTTGGAGTTCTTCCAGCCTGCTATCTTTTTGCAGCTTATCAATCAGACATGGAAATTATATATACTTCAGTTCTTTCTAAATCAAAAAGCATATATAACTAAACATTTTTGTAAGATGGTCACATCAATACCAATCCTAAACAGGAATGCCTTGAACAGTCACTGCTGTTCTCCTATGAGTAAGTGAATGCCCTATGACAGGGATGTGTCTTTATGAGCAAGTGAAACGCCATTAAGACCCATGACCGTAGTCATTATACGTCTTCCCAGTTTCTTACCTGTTAATGCCAAGAAAAGAAATTGTGCTGGAACACAGGATGACCATTAATTCTCCTCAGCAAGTACAGGGGATATACAAGCTACAGCACTCATGCAGATCAAAGTGTTAAACAACTTCTGTATGTCCAGACAGCAAAATGCTTTCATTTCTAACGGACAGATGATAAAGTTCTGACTAAGCAGTTGCTGTAATGAGCATGCATAGTACAAACAGCAGTTGCAGCAGTCAGTTCAAGGCACTGAATGTTTTTAGCATCTTTTTTTCCAGGACACATTGGATAATTTTTGTCAAACTGAGTAATTTTTCAAAAATCTTATGCACAGCTATTCATATTTTTCTCATACTCTGCTAAATAGCCTTCCCTGGAGGTGCAACACATGTTGCTGCAATAAGAGTGATGTTTAAGAAGCTGGATGCCAGAAAGAATTCCTGTTGAAATATCACATCAGCTACTACGATACAAACTGTGGGTGATGTCAGTGGAAGCGAGTTGGCTCCTTATTCCTCAATTCACATATGTAACAAAGGACAGTGACCCTGGCTTCCTGTTGGAGGTAGTATATAGTGACTATACTGCTTTCCCCTAGAATCAAGAAAAGGTTGGAACAACAGAGAAGCCTACAACAGTTAGAGATAAGTTATAAAACTAACAAAGGACTCTGATGTTTCCAAAACATCATCAGCAGAAGAAAAGTAGAAGAGGTTTGTAAAACCAGACACAAGGCTTTCTTTGGAATAGCCAGTTATGTAGTAGAAGCACCGCACAATAAAAGACAGTAGATAGACCAGGACCCTTGAAATAGGTCCAGGAAATGGTTTGCTTTCTTGCATCACATGGGCCTTCATTTCAGTATAGCAAATTCTTACAGTTTCAAATCTTAAATTACCTGACAATGTTTGTAAATTCAAGGAGAAATTGCACAAAAACCTATGAAAAGCTATCCCACCTTTGGTATCTTGCCTCTCTACACAGAAACAGTCAGAGGTGAGGCTGCTCATGAAAGCTTGATGTCACTAAGCAGGTAGCAACTGCTGGAAGTCAATAATGGCACCAGAACCCCCATTCTCATGACCAATTCCTGACCAGCCTCACCAATTTCCACTGCACTTTTTTCATCAATGGCTGTTTGAATAGGCAGAAATTTAAAACCCAGTGTAATTTCACATAAAATTACTTTTTTCATATTCTAGGCCTGAATAATAACAGAAAACACATTTAATAATAATTTGAAATCTTACATGGCTTTTCTTGTGCAGAAGAGGGGCTGGGAGGGCAGAGGAAGTACTGCTTAGGCTACTCAGTCTGCATGGATAGATTCTGACCACTTCACAAAGGTCCCACTGTGCTGGGGTGCCTGAATTGCTATCTGTTTCTTGGTGGATACTCATTTCCTCCCAATCACTCTAAAGGAAAATATCTTGGCTTACAAAACCTGGTCTGTTAATGTCCAGTCATCTGTGCTGAAAACCATGGATAAAAGACCCTGTTCTTAGCATGGTAACACTGTGTCACACCCACAAGCATATTTTATCACCTGAGACTTCATGTCTCTACTATTCAATATGTTCATTAGTAAATACACAAAATCTCAATTATAACTTGGAAATTCAAGTCTAAAACTAACCTAATGCAAGTTATGAAAATGTGCATAATGTTTTGATTATAGACTTTGGTTTTCAAAATCTTAAATTTGCCTCTTTTTTTTTGATAATCATTTTTTGAAAGAGAAAGGGAAAGGGTAGGAAGAAACAGCAGTCTGTGCCTACTACTTCACCGCCATGTACAGGAGGCCAGTTTGCAAAAAGACAAAAAGGTGGTGAAATGCAGAGCATTGCAAGCCCATTAAAACATGTGACAGTACTTGACCAAAACCACAGTGCTGTAGGAAAACTTTAATTGAATACCTGCCACTGTGTAAATGAATGTAAACATAAACAGAGGCTGTCTTTTACAACCTGTATTGTATTAATAGCAATTAGATCTTGGATATGAAGTGGAAAAGAAGGGAAGGAAAGTAATGTACATCTGCTTTATAAATTTTTGTGTATGACCCTGAGGCATAGAGTGAACTACTTAAATAAATCAGGCACTGTCCCTGAACAATATATAAATTGCATGCAGTGCAATGCAAATATAGTCTAACGGCTAAAACCCATGATATTTATGGAGACAGTCACTAGTTCTGTGAAAATCAATTGTTATGACTGTTTGCTTCTGCAACATCTAGTGGAACTGCTTGACCAGGAAGATAGTGGAACATAGGAGAATGCTGGCCAGCTTGTCCAAGGCTCTATCAACACTGCTATCATTACCCTCTGCAGCTGATGTGACTAACATTAAGCTAATAATCTGTTCATCAAACATCATTTAGTGAAGAGTTAGTGGTGGTCTAGTGGTTAGGATTCAGCGCTGTCACCGCTGGGGCCCAGGTTCGATTCCCGGTCAGGGAAGAATCCTGCTGTGGCAGGGGGATTGGACTAGATGATCTTTTGAGGTCCCTTCCAATCCCTGACATTCTGTGATTCTGTGATCTCACGTCTTCCAAATTGCTAATCATGTCCCTCTCTCCCATGTTCAGCAGTTCTGTTGAAAGTATTTGCTTGAACATGGTTCCAAAACTGGGATATGGCAATGTATGATGCATACAGCCCTACCAATGCTATCATTCATTGGAAATGTTTCCACTGGTAGCAAAAAAATTCATGGCATTTGATTTGCTTTTGGTGTCACTTGGTGCACAGACAGAACAAGAGCATACTTTAAAACAGCTAACACAATGGGGATTTTGGCCTAGGGTAATGCTTGCATAGACAATACAATTTGTGAAACAGGACACTTGTTTGCTGTCTGGATGGTGAAGGGAGTCTTCATAGTAAAGGTCCTTGTACGGGCATCTTAGCTGAATTGGGAGACACTCCCTAGAACACAATTCTGTCCATTTTTATAGTCCATCTTGCCTGTGGCACTACCTGACCATACATAACAAGACATACATAAACTATCACTACAGGTCACCTTAAAATACATACAAAACATTTCCTAACTACCTTAGTATGTACAAAAGATTGTCCTACATGATCATTTTACACACGTAGGAACAGTTTCTATTGTCTTACGCCTGCACAAATGATTAACTTTCCAGGAGGAACCGTCTGAGAATTTTTGGGACAACCAGATTCTCTAGGATGTCACTCAACACATTTAAGCATACAAATTGGTCTAGGCGCAGCAAGGACTGCCTGGGAAATCTCAAGAACTGTCTGAAATTCCCATTGGGACAGCTCCTGTAACAATCTGTCAAATTCTTCTTGTGCAGATAACCAGCAGTTCAGTCAATCACCTAGTTTCAACTTGGTCTGCTGTTTCAAATGAGACCTTTATCTCATGTATGCAGATGACTAGTCTGGGAGTGCCTGATCCTCTCTGGGAATTAGGAACTTAAGTGCATTGGGAGTGCACACAGGCACAGCCCTGAGACCCAGCTACACTGCAATTAAAATTAAAGCATTAAACTTTGCTTTTCTGCTGAATTCTCATAGCACTTGCTAATCTATGTGACCAAACAATGTCTATGTCTGACCTCATGAACTGCCTTCATAGTTCAGATTGAAGTGGCTAGGGAGTGACTCATCTCGTGCTTAAGTATGTGCTTGAAGTTAGGTAATATTTATGACATGCATTATTCCAGCTTGGTTTTGCTCTCTGGATCATACCACTGATTTTTGACTGAGTGTGCAGACTGCATCAACATTTCTGATGTGAAATCACCTAAGGTAGCACAGGTAGTGAGATGTGTGGTCGATTGTTTTTGAAAACAGTAAAAGCTGGAATATTGTCTATATATGCAGCAAAGTATGGAGCATTTCACATTTCACTTTGCTTATCTACTGCAAAAACCTATTCACCATCCCTACCTTCAAATTCACAGATCAACTGCAGCATGTTCATGGGCTGAACTCTTTAAAGGACATGGCTTTTCCAGTTTACCAGTAATGAAGAGACTATGTTTATCTGGGCCATCAAGATTTACACACAGCAGAGCAGGCAACTGCTCATTCTACCTTCTGCTTCCCTCAGTTCACCTGATGTTGTCAGCAGTCTGTCAGGCAACATCTGGGAAAACAAATTCATCTCACCTGTATTCCATACATCACACATACAGTACTGCTTTATCAGCTGCTCCTTCTGCTTTGGGCCAATGCAGATCACAATGGGTTTAGTGCCTATACTTCCCTTTGAGTGAACTGACGTGATTCCACACTGAACAATGAAGTGTAGAAGTGAAGTGCTTGTGTTGCACATCTTCAACAGTTAGCTCTGCAGTTTCCTCATGCAAGACTGAACTGAAAAAAGTCTACAATATCCTGCAGCCTAGTATTTGCAAGCCCCATCTGTAATGGGTCTTGTAGATCACTGTTTCACAGTTTTGGCCTTTTTCTTTTATTTAATGTTCAAAGAAAATAATTTTCAGTTTCCAGTTATTTTGTGGGATGCATTGCTGTAATAGCTACATCTACTGCACTAGGACCGAAGCTGAACAACAGGACTAATGTGATGATATAAAATGAATCTACATTGCCAAGTAACTTTCCAGTTTGTAGTCACAGCCATATGTGACCACATAAATTTGAAAGAGTTGTATGTAGGCCATACTGAGTAGAACAAGAACAAAGTCTGCAGGGCTCAATTACTGACACCTTTATCAGCTGTCCACACTTCAAGGATGCTTATCGCTGATTACTAACTGCATGTAGCAAGTTTAGTTAATGGGAGAGAGTTGCACTAGCAGTACATCTCACAATCTGAACAGCTTCTAAGTTGAGGGAGAGCTTTTAAGCACAGATGTCCCTTGTGGTTATTGGGAGGGCAATGAGGAGACAGGCCAAGTTATACTGGGGGAGGCTACAAGTGTCTTAGTAGAACTAGCTGTTAAAATCATCAAGCTAGCTGTTTAGATAAAAGCAAGCTCCTATTTCATCTGTGTCTGATCCTCTTCATGGAAATACTGTTATTATGGATCAGCTCCACAGCAAAGTCTCCTCCTCTCCCAACCCTGTAATGTGACTCAAGCAAAGGTAGACTTCTCCCTGTCCATCCTTGCCTATGTTCCATCCCACTTCCAAGCAGGCTGGTGTTAGTTTGGCAGCATCTAGGGACAGAATGAATGTAGACCTTTTGTGGTGCAGGATGAACATGAATAGCTATATCACGTTGCAAAAGGAAAAATAAGTCTTCTCTAAATTTTAAAAGGAACATCTGACATGCTTAACACACAGTAGCAGACAATGTAACTACCCTTTTAGACATCAACAACTGGCACTGGTTAAGGTTTTAAAACAGAACTATGGAAGGTTACTAAACCTGAAACACAGTATATACCGTAACACTGGATTCACAGGCCACTTCAGAGAGAAGCAAACTTTCTAGTAAACATGCCAGTATCCTATGTTTTCCTAACACTGGACAGCTTGATGTAGCTCCCAAGACTACAGGTGAAATACATGAACCCAAATCAATCACTATATCCTCTCTAGATGCTATGTAGGAAACAAATGAGATGAACTCCTACAGCTGTCTGTAAAGAGCTCCTCTGTTATCTTTGCTAAAACTTCCAGAATGATCTGGGTATGAGCCAGCACTGTGTCTTTTTTTAAAACGCCATTTGTATTTACAACTCTGCTGTTCTTTGGCAGTGTCTGGCACTTTCACCTATGGTAAGTACTACTTTATACTGTGGGTTATGGCTACTGGAATCAGGGAATTTGCTCGGCATGCAGTATGATGAGCTCTGAGCACGAGTGGCAGAACTGGAAAGATGTACAATATGCATCAATACTTGCATTCAGAAAGAAAGCAGTCCCCAACTTAAAGCCTATGGGTTACATGCAAGACAGTCCAGTATTGTTTTGGGTCATCAGCCATATACAAATTAAGGCTGAGTGAAGAGGGAGGCACAAAACAAGACTTTGCTCTCTAGCCTCATATCTACACAGTGTTTTGCCTATGTATCAGCAAGTTGAGGATAACTGAAATAAGCTCTCTTGGTTATTACTTAACTAGATTGGACCATCCCCAAAATGTCCTGAAGGAAAACACTAAGAGGTCTGTCTTGCCCAGCTGAGAGGCTAATTAAGCACTGTTAAACCCTACAATTTGCAGAAAAGCACATGTAATATAGACACGTACAAGATTTACAAGAACAAATGTCCTCCTTGCTACAAAGCTATAAAGAACAGAAGGGAGATCTTTAGCTAATTAGGTTAATAACAGCTTATGGCTTCATGTAGGAGGACTAATAAAACAATAAAAACAGCAAGAAACAAAATATTTTTCTCAAGGATCATTTTCCCCTTTTCCAACTCTTCGTACAACATTTTGTACTCAAGATTCTACAACAAGGTGTGCTTTGATTTTACCCCTTAATTAGCACAGCAATTTGCTAAGTTTTGTTTTTAACTTGTTTCAAGGTGCTGTTCAGAGCAGTCTGATGAATTATACAAATTACTGCCACCAACTCTAAATGCTAAAATCTGAATACTTCATTCTACCTCCACAACTAAAAGCCATGCAGCTCAAACTCAGTGCTGTGCCTCTGTGATCTAATTTAAACTTCCTAACTATGAATAGATAATTACTTTATGCTTTGAGTACATGATATTATTTTTCCCCTTGGAACTCTCCTTTCTTCATACTCATTCCTTTTGAAAGGGCATCCAAAAAAAAAAAAAAGGTAGCTATTTCAAAATGTAATATTGATAGCTCATCAGAGTGTTTGTACTTACAGTGCTACATACCCATGCTTATGTTGAGTATTTCTAGGAACAGACTTGATCTTACTGAACAAGATACTTACGATTCCACCATTGCTACTAGAAAGAAGTATCCTTAGTGAAACATAATATGATTGGATGCAATACAACCTGGGCAGCCAAAATCCTCTTGATAGCAGGTAAAATTCCAAGCTGCTAAACACTATATTCCATTAGCGAAGAAACTGCATTGATTTTAGCCTTTTAGTATCTTCTAGGTAAGGGTAGCTGGGGTTACAATCGTGTGGCGCAGAATTAGTTTTAGCCAGGGAAACATTTTAGCCAGCAGTTCTCCCAGAACCCACCAATCCAGAGCTGAATAAAAAAGGGATGACACGAAATAAGGAGTGTATGAGTAACGTTTGTATTTGTCTTTCTTTACCTTGAGCTCGTCTGCATCATAGAAGTCTATGCGCACAGCAGGGACCATCCACGTCTGGAACAGAGTCGCCAGGATCTGTTTGGCAATTGAATCTGCGATGAGGTGGAAGTGGAGTGGGTTTCGTCTGATATAAGAAGGCAGAGAAATGCATTATTTCAAAGGTTTTTAATTCCTGTTGTAAAAGCACAACATCAAAATTTACAAAGCTTTATTTATGTCTAAGGTTTCAAGGTAAAGTGTACAGCACGTTCAGTGAAGATGTGCTCTGTGGCCAAAATGCTGAGGCACTACTTGAATAAACATGACAATAATAGAAATATTGGATCCGTTTCTGGGTGGTTGTAAATAGACACAGTTCCTTTGACATTAGTGGAATGTGATGATTTATAATAGCTAAAGATCTGGTCCCTTCTACTGGCTCCCTAAAAAAGGCCAAGTTAATCCCCTTTTGAGGACTTCAGCTGTGAAAGTCATTGCTTTCAGTTTCTAGGTCAACTTAGTAATTTATCTTTGCAGTAAGTTGCAGGTGGAGAAATGGGGGTGGAAGGGAAGGTTAAAAAATAGTAATCTGAATGAAGTGAAATTCCAAGACCACTGAGTTTACATGCATCTTTTTTACAAAGCAAATTTGGGAGTAAAAACAGCTGACTTATGGGAACTCAAAATCAGATGTTTCAGGTGAGTAACTTCTAGCTACTAGCATAATGAATAGAATAGAAATTGTACATCTCCACACATCCTTGTTCCTAAGAAGGAGGGAGGGCTGAAGAAAAGCATGAAAAAAGAAAACACTCTACTTCAAAACAGCAGATTTGGGTAGTAGTCCTGTAGTTACAGGATTTGGGGTAAGTGAAAAGCTTCAAAAGAAGATGTGTGAAGCCAGTATCAGCAGGAGTGGTAAGGTTTGACAAAGGGTATGGATTTTTCTAAAGAAACATGAATTTGGACATTACAGATGTTACAAGTTTGTATTCAAGTGTACATAAAACACAATTGTCTGTTACAATTACAAATTACCTTGCTTAAACCCCTTATGCTTCTCTCTTTTAGGGACAGTAAGCAACAAAGTCTGGACTTTACTCAACTTCTGTGGTAAGATTATGGAAACCTGCCAGTGCGAGTTAGTCACAGTTTGTATTCGTCCATGTTAGCAACTTACCCTGTCAGCAAAGAAGTACAGAGTTTGCAAAAGCCACTAAGAAGACAGATGGTTCGTTTAGACCTTAGCATTGGCTAAACCTTTCTTTGATCCCTAGGGTGAAATAGTGAAGTCTCATTTTTGTGAAATTTATAAAGGTAAATTGGTGTACTTGTTAAATGATATTTTTAGAATCCCATTTAGTTTCAGATGCTGGTTAAAGTGGAAGATGACCAACACTACTACATTCTGCTGTATGACTAAGAAGTGAGGAAATCTCTGTTAGTTCAGGCCAATGTACTTCCATTGCACTTTTGGGCTTAATCCAAAAAATGAAGGTTATTTCTTTCCCCATTTACTGAACTAATGAACAATACATGCTTCTCTCTTTAATGCTACTTGTCTTGCTTTCATGAGTAATTTTGTTTCTCACTGAACAAAGTCCACAAGACAACATAAAAATATCTATAATGGTTCATAGTATCATAACATACCTCTCAACAGAAACAGGAGATTGTTATGCGAAGCAACATATGGCTGGATTTTGCAATATTAGAAATAATGTACCTAAGAGCCAATCCAACACCCAGGGATGCCAATGAAACTTTTCTGTTGGCTTCAAGGGCACTGTGGATCAAATTATGTGCTTACAGGAAAAGCAGAAAAGGGCTGGTTAGAAGCCTTATATATAGCTGGTGATGAAGCCACAAGTCCATGAGCAATCCAAAGAGACTGCAGAGCCTTGGGATGGTTGGTGAGGGAATCTGGAGCACAGCTTATTTTTAATTCCTTTCTCTTCCTTCCAGTTCTCTTTCCTTCCAGTTGCAGGCAGTGTCATTGGAAGACAGACCCAATCTATCAATACATGACTCTGTGGCTGGTCTCACCACCACAGTTTTGGGGATTTTGATAATGGCATGGCTTACATGGCACCAGGCTTACTGGTGTCAGATGGATTCACCTTTCTCAAAGGAGCAAAAGGGTCTTTGCTCAGGAGCTTGCAGGGCTTATTGACAGAGCTTTAAAATAGACTTGAAGAGGGACTGGGATAATATCAGGCTTGCCTGTGACAAGTCAGGGGATGACACACCAAGGTTAGACTGGGTGCTAGCAAGGGCCCTCAACCTGTTGCTCTGAGATGTGCTGGGCACACTGTAGTACATTTGAAGTTTAATGGAGATGAGCCAGGGGCTCCTGAGGTAATAGGAGCCAACAGGGAAACACTGGTGAAAAAAAAAATCAAAGAAATTAAGGGGTGTTCCTCCAAGAAGGTGACACAGCCGAAGAAGGGAGGTAGGGGGTGCCTGTATGTCAAGAAATGGAAGAATTGAAGAGCTATCTCTGAAGAATAGGCATGAGCAGGTTGAAAGCTTAAAGGCAAGAATTAAGAGACTGAGGCAACAAGGGGAACCTTGTGATTGGTGTCTAACTACAGGTCACCTAATCAACTGGAGCCTACTGACAAAAGCCTTCTTACTCCAGTCAGAGGAGGCTTCGTCCTCACAGGCTCTTGTCCTGCTGGGGGACTTCAATTACCTAACATCTGCTGTAAAAGTAGCATGGTGAGGTGTAAGCAACCAAAGAGACTCCTGGAGTGCACTGAGGATAACTTCTTAAGCCACATAATGGACAGTCCTACCAGAGGGGATGCAATACCGAACCTTCAGGTCACCAATCCAAGAGAGCTGGGGAAGAGAAGGCTCCAGGGAGACCTTATTGCAGCCTTTCAGTACTTAAAGGGGGTCTATAAGAAAGATGGGGACTAACATTTTAGCAGGGCCTGTTGCGATAGGACAAGGGGTAATGGTTTTAAAGTAAAGGAGGGGAAGATTTAGACTGATAGACTGGATAAAAGGAATTTTTTTCTTTTTCACAATGAGGGAGGTGAAACACTGGAACAAGTTGCCCATCCCTGGAAACATTCAAGGTAAGGTTGAACAGGGCTCTGAGCAACCTGATCTAGTTGAAGATGGCCCTGCTCACTCTAGGGGAGTCGGATTAGATTAGATGACATTTAAAGGTCCTTTCCAATCCAAAACATTCTATGATTCTATGATACAAGATAATCATGATGGTGGAATAAACCCACAGCTGACTGTCATTTAACAATATCCAAAACACTAATGCACAATATGCTTTCCATAAAGACAAAGGTCTTTTAATCTTCAGCTTGCCCTGGAGTGAGGAGGGGAGAGAGAAAGGAGTAGGCTGCCAGCTGCTGAGTGTCCCATTACCAAGCTAAAGGGAACACAGCAATTATAGCTTCTTCACCAGCTCAGCAGGAGAGAAGAGGACATCCTGGCTCATGCAAATTCTGCAGTAACCAGGCACCTTGCCAAGAAAAAATCGGGAAATAGCGGTGATCAGGAAATACATTTCATTAGCAGAGAAAAGGATAAGAGAAACAAAGTACACCACCAGTGGCTTGGGGTCCGAGGAAACCATTATCTCAAGGCAAATAGGTGTTGAATGTCAACACAGAGGTTCCACATAGGTCCCTCTGCATAGCAGGGACTGAGTTTGGTATCTGGTAGGACTATTTCCCAGAAGGTGTCTTTAGTAATTTCTTCTCCTTTTTTTCAGGGTCATTTATCTAAATATTGCAAAGTAGAATAAGAAGAGTAAAAAAATCAGTTAAAACCAAGAAAACTACATTTTCTTTCAAATAATCATTTAGTTAAATAGAATTGATATAGAATATTTCAGGATGAAACACACTAGTTGAAAAGAAAAAATCTGAATCAAAGACACTCAGATGTTCAGTAGCAGTTTATACTTATCTGAATGACCCAGAGTGTATGAAACTTAAAATGGGAATGAGTGAGTGACATTTTCTTTAGTTCAGCTCCTACTGGGAAAAAGAAAAAAGGAGTAGTTGTACTCCTACACAGAAACCTCTTTCAAGTTGTTAGCCTCATGATAAAGATTCAGCTGGAAGGAAAGCATTTGTCAGAGGCAAAGCAGAAGATTATCACTTACCAAAATATATCCCCCAAACAGAATTGTGACCTGATGACATCTACAACTAAATGTGTATGAGCCACAGAAAATTTTACTCCAGATGAGATTTTAGTTATGTGAAATGTGAGGTTAAGAATGGTGATAGAAGCCACCACAGCACAGGCTCAAACCTGGAAGGTCTTCTGAAGGCAACGGTACTAACACACACACAGATGACACCTCTGGTGTCTGTAATATGTAAAGCCTAAAAGACATGGATTGCTTCAAAGTGTTTAAGAAAGAAATTCAGAAGCTTAAAGATCAAACAACATCCACTGTAAAAGATACAGAAGAGATTCTGTAAGTTGAGAAATCTTTCTCAAGAGATATGAGAAAGGGATGTCATCATTATTTGCCAAAATGATTAAGTCACTGGCTGTAAGAATTAGAGTTGACAATCAGGATATTGTCAAGGATTCCACTGAAACCTACATTTCATTATACTCAGATGTTTTGCTCTACCTTTTGGTGTCAGTAAAAGCTATTCCATTCTTCAGACTGGTCTTCTTCCAGGATAGAGACATTTTGGGATACCATATTTTAAAAAAAACCCTGAAATCAGACTACTCCTATGATAAGTTAAGGGACAGACATGTGGTACCTATCTTGGGAGGCATTTAGCAGCTACAGTTTAAAAAGTTTGGAAAAGCAGCAGGAGATATCCAAGCCTTCCAGAGGGAGGCTTGAGACTCCCTCACTTGGGTAACAAGGAAGGGTGGCATGGCCTTTAAAGAAGTTTAACAATCAGGAAGACACTGAAGTTTGCTAGTGGAAGTTAAGTGACATGAATCTGGAAAAATATGATGCTGTGATTAAAGACAAACCTGACTTATTTCTGTGTGAAGGTAGATCAAGATATGAAAGTTATTTCAATGGTGTGATTTCTTGCCATAGCAGAGTTAGTAAGATGATGACCCAACAGGTTCTTTCCAATTTCCTGAACCTCATGACTTCAGTGCAAGACATCTTTCTTGGGTTGATGTGAACCTGGAATCAAGTCTCAGAGAAAGTGAACTCCAGCACAGACCTTCTCTTCTCTTGCTCCAGACGTGAGGTGGACTTCCTTTAACTTCACATTCTCTAACCAACTCACAGATCCACACACAGAATCACAGAATATTAGGAGTTGGAAAGGACCTCGAAAGATCACCTAGTCCAACCCCCCTGCCACAGCAGGATTCCCTAGACCAGGTCACACAGAAGCGCGTCCAGACAGGTTTTGAATACCTCCATAGAAGGAAACTCCACAACCTCTCTGGGCAGTCTGTGCCAGAGCTCTGTCACTGTTGTGTGTTGTGTTTATTTTTAACATATATATTATTCCCTAGAACTCATTTTCCACTGGGCATGTGAAGAGAGTGAAAAAACAAGAGGCTGGTTTTATCTTGTACTGCTAGAAGGCACTGTAATGTAACTACTGACTCTAAATGAAACTATGGAATAATATAGGTTAATATATGATGATTTTTACAAACTTGTCCTATAAAATTAGTAAGATTTTTGAAAATTCACACTATTCATGTGAGTTTGTATGTTTGGAAGTCAAGGTTTTCAGTGTCCTGGATTTCAGAACAAGACTTGAACTCTAAGCCTTGGGTCCTCCAGACTCCTCACTATACAAGCAGGTACTGAAAGAGCCAGAGAATTTCTCCCAGGGTTCAGAAGTAATCTCATTTACCTCAAAGATTTTTACCAACTACAACTTCTCATAGTTTTTGCTGCATGGGAAATGCTGACATGCTAGTATTTTAATGTGGAAGATTGCCTTTTCAAAATACAGGTATTTCCCATCAAGTGGAAATGCTAGGTTTTAACCACTATTTGGAAAACTGCAATCTTCATTTACTAAATTATTTCCACTTATCTTAAGATCAGAACCCTATCTAGCAAAGTAAAACATATGTAAAGAGCACACATTTATTTTCCTAAATTGCCTTCCTCAAAAGTGAATGAAAAGAGTTTCTGGCAAGACTGTCAAGTATGTCAAGTATGGATGCTTAAATAGAGGTTCTTAGGCCTATATATAGGAGCTTAAACGAATGCTCTCATTTTCAGAATTGCTGAGGTCCTATAAAGTCAGTAAAATGAAAAGAAGTCAGTAATTTCAAAAGTCAGGCTCTGAATTTAGGAGCCAATTCCAAAGTACCCATTTCTACATTATCATTATGTCTTATTTTTATATTTCAAAACTTCTTACTCTTCATTACAGTTTTGATCAGCTTGCTCAAACATTTGTGTCCCATTCTTTTTGAACAGCCATTGCCACAGAGTTAAACACAAAAAATCTACAGTTGAAAAAGGGAATAGTGAACCAAGGTTCCCTCTTCCCTTCATATTATTCCATAGCTCGATTGTTAGCAATTCAAAAAGCAGATGCTTGGTTGCACTGTTCTGTGTCTGCAACAGAGGAATTTTATTTTCTAAGAATATATAAAGGTCAGCAGCCCAGGGGCTTTACTTCCAAAACCTATACTTTATTAGGGGAAGCACAACAAGATAATACCTTTTGTATTGTAACAAATAGTTACAAGAACTTCAAACAGAAATTATAAAAGGCAGCATGGGAAATTTCTTTTTCCATAATGTCCATCTGACAATCCCTCTCTCACAGGGGGAGAATTCTAATGTGAAAATCATTAAAGATTTTTCACACCTCTTCATGTCCAGTATTCATTAAAATGCTCACCAAACTACTGGAGAGATCTTAAAAATACACTAGCTGCCTCTTCTTATTTTGAGTTAATTTACAGAAGCATTTTGGGAAATAACAACAGATTTCACGGGCATTTTTTTTTTTAAACATTGCTTCTCCATTATGCCTCCATTGTTAGGACAGACAGAAAACACAAAACCAGGTGTGAACACAAAAAGAAGTGTGTATTGTTGATGCATCTATATGGAACGGAGGAACCAGCTCATGCTTTACAGTTATTGCTAGAACAATTTCCTACAAAACAGACTGACATGCTAGAAAAGTTGGAAACTATGACAGGGGTTTTAAATTCAGAAATTAACTCCATTAAGGCAAAGTGGTCTCCATGGAATACAGCCACCAGATTACATAAGCTTTAATTACCAGTCAGTGTTGACTTGTGACTCTCACTTGGAAATGGCATGTCATCCTTTTTATTTAATTTAGATTTTTATTTGGGTTCGCTTTATTCTACTTGTTCTAGGAAAAAAAAGTAATTCATACAGCAATCTATAACACAGCTTCATGTCCTAATCTTAAAAATGTCTAGACATATGCTTAACTTTAAGGTTATAAGCAGCCTTCTTAAAGCAAAGAGGATGCTTCATATTAGAAAGCATCTGACAAGTTGACAAAAACCCACCAGCATTCCTATGCCACTACTGTTGTATGACAGACAGAGTGTACAGCTAAAGTAATCATGACTTCTCCAAAGAGGGACTAACATTAGGAAAAAAAAAAAACCAACCAAAAAACCCCCTAACCAAATCCAGTGTTAGTTGACACAAAAGAGAATTTAATTTTTCAGACACTCAGCCTGACCTAACTGCCAGCAATGTTATAGTTGTATAATTTTGGCCTTAATTTGTTTCCACATGAAACATGGTGTTTAGCAAGTCTTTGGGAAAGGTAAGAGTACATTAAAAATCTTTTCAGCTCTTACTTAAGCTAAGTCTTACCTTAGCAGAGACAGAAATGATCTTTGCAAATTGAAACTGTAACTTGTGGACTATCTCTGGGACACTCTATGCTTTATGACTTTCATAAAGAGAGTAAACCATTGAAAATGACCAATGTAACTGGGACCAGTAGTTGACAAAGTTTAAAGGAGAGTTTTTAGCCATAGGACACTGTTTCTGTTTTGAAAAAGAAAAGCAGATGCTTTTTGCATATGCACTTAGGACACAGTTATATGAGCTTGGCTGTGTTAAATTGGTTCAGAGAGAATTTTTTTTACCTCTGCAACAGATTTATAAAATCTGTCATAATTAGGATCTAGGTGCCCAAGAGAGGAAAGCAGGAAAGTTGCAGACTAGGACTAAGTATTCATTCTACAAGCCTCCCTCTGTGCAGCACTGCCAATGCATATTTATCAGACTCTGCAAACCCTGCACAACCCCAGCTCTGCTGAGTCTCCTCCTGAGAACAGACTGTCAGTTATGCCAAACTGGGTGTTAAAAGCTGCTGGGATTTTGTGAGTTGAGCATATGCTTTCTAAAGGCAAAACTGGAATCAAGCTCCTTTTCCACTGAGAATGAAAAGCATTTCTGAACTATGGTGTTCTTATCAGGAATCAATCACACCACTCCTTTCCCCTCCTTTTCCAGTCCTCTGGAACCTGAAGACAGACATAATTTCTCAAACAGTTTGAACGAGTAGCTTGCCTAAGTCTCATGATATATATGGTATGACTAGAATCAGGAACTTGCTTTTTCAGGCCTGGAGAGAGCCGAAATGTTCAATATGCAGGTTTTGCTGTGTATTCATGCAGGAGAGAAGAGACAGCACACTCCATCTATAGAAAGTCCTGTAGTTTTTATTCTTAATGACCCAGCACCCCTGCAGTTTTGTGTCTATCTAGCACTCTAGCTCAAAGTTGGGGGTATAACAAATACATTAATACATGGAGGGGAGGAAAGACAACTAGACTGAAATGGCCTTCATTTTTTTTTCTCTTAGGGAAGTTGGGACTCCCTGCAGAAGTTGGGAATGTACTTTTTGTATCAAAATGCATAGCTAAAACACGCTTTAATTGCTGAACTAGACAGAAACGCTAATAAAAGCTTACACCCAATTCCCCTGGTTCTATCACTATACTCTATGCATGTTTTATTAGTCTATTTATCCTTTTTGGGTCAGTGTGATCACTTCCCTATTTTAATCCACTTTCTACAAACTGTTGGAAAAACATCTCTGAGAGACATTACTAAGCTGGACAAGGGATACAGACACATGTCCACGAGTAGTCTAATACCATTTCTTTTTTACTGGAGCTGTTGTTTATTAAGGGAATTTTTTTATTTTGTCTTCATTACACATTTACACCTTTCAGTCTGGGGTTCTAACTGGGTTCTGTGTGCTAAAACCATGTTGTAAGTAGCCCCTCCAAAGGCAGAAAAAATAATCTGACTTCAGTGAAGTAAGACTGACTATAGTAACAGGTTTACTTTGAAAAATAAATGTCTAAATGGGAAGCTGGGATAGTAAAGTAACCAGAGTGCATCTATGTGCATGGCTTTCAAATTATCATCTACACCTGTGTCATAAACTGATATAAGAAATAGGCTGAATGAATATAATGTTGTTATTACTATTTTACAACATTCAGGAGTGTGCGGATGCTCTGCAGATAGATACTGTCCCTATTCTCACAATGCAACAGGGGTAGTAGGTGAATCTCCTATCCCTCTAATTCACTGTAGGAATCTTGAACACAGGTTAATCTATTTGTGGTGTTCAAAAATTTCATGCTTCCTTCCTTCCAAAGGAAAAGTAACTAGCAAAAGGAATCTGACTTTCTGTTGAAGTAACAGAGTAAATGTTAAAGAGCTTTTTTAGCCATAATCAGAGATATACAATATACAAGGGAAAAAGCTACCTTTACCTGTGAAATAAGACAGACTTGACAAGTGTGACAACATCCCGACTGGCATTGTACCCTGCACAGACAATGGCAACATGGATGGTCTGTGGGAGAAAAGGAACAAAAAGAACAACAATTAAAGCCTGTTCCTGTTTGATCATTTATTAAGGAAAGCACATATATGACAGTGGTATTATTCAGTGTGGCGATTGCTAAAGGTTGGAGTGGGTGTTTTGCAGCTGTTTGCAGCCCACTTGAGGCAGCTTGTTAAAAACATCTTAATTGAGTTGTAACACCATCATCATTCCAAAGTCATTACTATCTCTAAATTACATCAGATGTCTGAACAGAATTGCATTTATTAGCTAAGAGCATATATGTGTGTACACACACACATACCCATTTAGCAGCACGCAACGTTCCAAGTATGCAAACATGCAGACACCTTAACCTTCTGAACTGAGGTTTACAATTACATCTGATAATTACAAGCAGATATGCTCTTAGAAATTCTGCATTATTTCCATCTTAAGGACAGCTGCTACAGAGACAGAGAGCAAGCTCTGAAGGATGAGCATGAGTGGGACAATTGGTTTGCCAAGGACAGGGTGCATCCCAGTGGCAAGAGAGGACATGAGCTGTGAAGGCAGGCTGTTACTTTCCTGCCTGAGACTACCAGTTGGGGCTGTACTGGGCAGTGTTAACATGAAGTCAAACACAACCCCCACACACACATTCTTCCCACCCCAGCATGCTGGCAAATTATCACTTATACTGTGCCCTCTTACCTCCCTTTTAATATGAAGCAGAGTTTTACTCATCTCTTCAAGAGGGAAGGGAAAACTGATAAGGCACTACTAGTCTTTATTATTAAGGTAGTAAGTACTAATTTGAAAAATGCTGTTAAGTTACACTTCTGTGGTTTTAAAATTAGCCATTGCTATTCCCTGGGGACATAAAAAAATAATCTTAGCAAGTTTTAGTGGTTCCAGAAATGAAGGAGAGTTCACCATGCTGTCAGCACAAAGCTGCAACTGGGGACACAGCTGTGGAACTGCAGGGAAGCCTCATTTGGCTTCCATTTGAAGCTTGGTTAGCTGGTTTCTCACACACACAGCTCTCATTTTCCACAGAAAGCCCACTAAGCAGAGAACAAATAAGGAATTCTGCCTCTCACATAGTCATGATTTCCCAAAGTCTGGCTTGTAACAGAAGCAGATTTACACAAGAGGTCATATGTGCTGGGCAGATCTAAAAAGTCCACAGACCCATTCATTAACATCTCCCGGTACAGGGCACAATTTGATTTCTACAATTGCCAAGTGGCTGTGACATTGTGCAACCTCCCCATGAACATCACAGCTGCCTCCAGCCCTAGTGAGCCCCACAAGCTGAGGCACAGTGAAGACCCGAGGTTTTAAGAGGACTTGAATTATATAAGGCAACAGTCTGTCCAGAGAGGTATGAGAAAGAAAAGATATTGCCATATAGTTTAGCAACAGCTCTATAAGTTATTCAGTGCTTTAAATTTATGTTAAAGTCAATGGGAGTCAAGCATACTCAGCACTTTGCACAAATTTCTCTCTTACGTTTCTCTCTTATGGTGACAATAGGGGAGAACAGGGGCTGCTTATTAACAACTTCTATTGCAGCAGTGGTTTGTACCATACCTACAGGCATGGGTTTCTGTGAGTGCACAGATTCCTGACATTGCATGCTCCGCCTGCTCTCTCATTGACACCTGCTCTTTCTCAGGCTTTTCTAAGAACTAAGATCCTTCATTTCAATGCCAATTAAAATCAAATTAACTGAGAACAGTTTTATGCTTGCTTTAAACACTCCACCTGAACACACTGCACCAAACACAAACATTCTATGGGTTTTGACAGAATGGCACTATCATATCACAGTCAACATCATTTTATACTACCTCTGCTTGCCAGAAAAGCTCTCCTCACAGCCACTCTCTCCACATTACAACTCCCCTCAAAATCAGAGTTCATTCTGTCAAACAGCGGCCCACACCTGTTCTTCTCCTCATTGGTTTGTTTCAAAATTAAAACATGCCTTCCTCACTCTTTTCTGGCAGGTGCTAAGGTCTTGCATGCTGTTTCAGACAGCAGACAGTGAGAAGACAACACTTGCTGCTCTTCTGAATGTCCTTCCCCAGTTCAGAGACACAGGCATTCATATAGCTTCTGCTTAGCCTCTCTGCAGTGTTTAATACTACATATCACTTCTACTCCTGCTTGCAGTCAACTACAGGAAAAAGCAATAATCCTTAAAGAGAACAGAAGCCTAGTCTTTTTTTTCCAAAGCTTTTGGCCACAGCATGCTACAAGACTTAAGTCTGTTCCTTTCCTTTTCTTAATTTTTCTTAATTAAATTTCTTAATAAACAAAGTCAGTGGGAAAACAGTTAAGTCAACATGAGGTCATTCACCTGAACTGTCTGCAGATGTTTGCATCTTTATTTCCAGTTTTCTCCATGCTTTTTCAAAATACATGTTTGAATAGAGAGTAGCTGGCTGTAGCCAAATCCTGACAGGACAGTGCAATAGTGGCTGGAATAAAAAAGCACTTCAAAGAACCTACAGACTCCTCAGTATACTACTGTAAGCATCAGCTGCCAGCTGATGAAATTGGTCAGCAGCATCATAGCTCTCTCAAACTCCTTTTTCCACCTGTACATGTCTAGCAGATGGAATCTCAATCCCATCAGAACTGGCCACTGTGTTTCACAAAACCTTTGGACTCAATGACTGCAGCTAATACCCATGAGTAAAGCCACATAAGCGAAGAATGTTCCAATATCCAAAACATGTCACAGTGTGTCTGCTTGGTTCAGTGTGTCCCTCCAACATCTCACACCAAGGCTCTGAAGGCTACATTTGCTCCTCACTGTTCAAAATTAGTGATAATTCTAGTAGTACAACTCTGGCCTGGAAATTCAGAAGTCACTGTGGGTCTAAGCTGAGCTCCTTGAAAGTGTCTATCCTCCTATAATGCTCTATTTAAATTCAGTGATAGACATATTCATTGACAATAGACATTGCAAGAAGTTTGGACACAGGCCATTCAATGAAGCTGCTTTTAGACAATGGAACTTATTATGATGATACATCTTGCTTTCCAGACTCAAGGAATTCTTCCTTTGTTTATACATACAGGTAAGAATAGGCAATCAAAAAACTGTGGAAGTTAATGACACAGGTTGGGGACCAGGGACACAAAGAGAACTATTTTTTATTTTACATATTGTAGAGAGCACTCAGGCCCAGGTACTTCAAGGCATTTTAGAAAGTTAAGCTTCTTTAGGAAAGGGAGTTTAAATAATAGCAAGATGCATACTAACAAAGTTTAAAAATTATTACTTTAGCCACTATAGACCAGCAAAAGCTGTTTCTGAAAGCAGTATTTCATAGAAGTCAATTCTAGGGTAATAATAATGGGATGAAAATATCCAAAACTGCATGAGGAACTGGGTCTTAGATCTCATGCTGATGAATAGTACAAGGTGCCTAGATAAACAGATGGGGTTTTTTTCCTCCTCAGGCTACTTTTTGGAATGGTGAAATAATGAGCTTAATGAGCTCTAATTAGTTCTTATAGCTAAAAATAATCTTTGGTAAAGCATTTCATACTTCAATAATTTTTGAGTAGTACTAGCCAAGCCTTCCTTTGTAGTTACTTAATCCTCACAAATAATTGTTGAATGTGATTAAGAGATATTAAAAGCATGTTATAAAAATGTGAAATGCTACAAACAGTTCCCAGAGGCAGGTAATATCTGCTTTTCCTATGTTACAGTGTTTAAGTTGGTGGGGGCCTGTTCTCTGTGGCTCTGCAGTACTACAAACTAACCCTACGGAGCAACACCGACAGAAATGGGAACAATACAAATATACCTACAAAAAGGCTTCAAATGTTAAGTATTCTGCTAGCCTACTAAATTCTATACTGCTAATTAAACAGTATCTAATGCATAATCTCTTTAAAAAGTATTTATACATGCATAATTAATTCAGACTAAATGCCCAGTTTATGGAGGTACAAGTTGAAAGATAGCGGGATAACAACATATACAGATTTGTATCTTAAATAATTCTATTAGCTGCCATTAGCATTATGCTCTCCTTCTGAAGCCCATTATTTGTGCCTGTCTGTGTAAAGACTACTCTTACTTGTATTTCTAAGGTTGGTGTTAACATTGTCCCCTACTGGGAAGGCATGACAGCTATCTGCTTCCTCCAGGAAGAAGGCCGTTGGTTGGAAGTCTGGTTTCTTCTTACCATATAATGCTGGTTCCTTTATATACCATAAGGGCTCTCCTGCAATGCAACAGAGCAGGAAGAGGTAGCTGGAATGCAACAAACCCACTACTGTCTGCTATAGTCACAATTACTATCACACACAGGTTATGCTTTATCAGAGAGGTAATGTTCATTGATTGTAACTACATTTTAAAATGTTTTAATCATCCCTAAAGACTATCCCAAATCAGATTCTGAAATGTTACCTTCTCTAAATCTCAAAAGCTAACTGAAGGAAATAACCTATTCCTAGCAGTCATTTGTCTCCTCTAGAGCCTCAGCATTCTTCTCAGGATCCTTGTCTTTTCCTGCCCAAGCTGTTGACTCTTGATATCTTGCTATAATGTATACCAGGCTCAGAAGCTAAAAAAGGTTTAGTTTACACCTCTGACACACTGAGGGTGAATGGAGTCAAGACACCATGCATATAAACATGGAATCAGTATCTACAATAAAAGGATAAATGATGAGATGATTTGGGAAATCTCATAACAAAGAAGTCTAACTTCCATTGCTGTTACTGAATTACTGAGTGAAGTCCTTAAAAAAAAATAAGAAAAAAGTTATTTCATTATCAAAATAGTGTGTTGTGAGATAGGGGGATAGCAAATAAAGCGAAGTTTTGTATTTTATATAACCATTGCCTCCAGCACAATGTTAAACCCCACTGAGCAAGAAAATTTATTGGCAAAACACACAATAAACTGAAAGGCCACTTAAACTGTTCATCCTTTAAGCTGCTATTTTTGTGTCCCATATTGGTTGGTACAGGGAAGAATGAAGAACCGAGACTGAGCTCATCACTCCTGGGTATGATAATAAGGGAAAACTGAGGTTTGTTTACTGATGTTCTGAACCTTCCCTTATTAAAAGAAATGCCAAAATGCTCACAGGGAGGAAAATGAGACCCTCATTACCAGGAGGAGGGAAAATGAAAAAGAGACCCCTCTTTTTCTCACTCCTTAAAACAATGTTGGTTCCCTTCTTCCACACTGACAGGTAAAGATGTCCAACTGGAGAGCAATAATCCTTTTTAAAATTGCATTTGATATTTTCTCATTACATAGACTTATTCAAAAAGATAATTAAGACTTGTTTTTCTCTCCCATTTTTATTCTTTCACCCTTTATCTTCCCAGTGGCAAAGCAAGACAAAGGTGATAGGGTATTATGCTTTTTGTAGAAATAGACAGAGGAGGTTATTTCTTAAATCTTTGCCAGCTGGGATTACTACAAGGCCTTTAAGCAAGACTTTCTGTTTTGGTTCTATCTATATTTGGATTGCCTGCAGTTAACCATACCTATTCTACACAGGACAGGCAAAATAAGTTGCTCCATAGTAGCATCCAGCTACAATCCAGAAAGTGACTCAGAAGTACAGGTTGGCTCCCTAAGCCACAATTTAATTAATGGTAAACTCTGTACTGTGCCAGTACAGATGTACAAACAAAGGAATGAGGATTTCTGAAGCACAGTGGCATTGTCATTTAGTTTAGAAACACAGAAGGTTAGTTTGCCACAGGTCTTATCAGCACAGCTGTACTGAAGCCAACTTGGAACAATGCTTTGATTTTTACACTGGGTTTGGGGACACAAGAATGAAAAAGACAAAAAACTCTGATCAAATAATAACTCAAAAGATACTCAGATAATTAAATGTTTTAAAGTTTTAAAAAAAGAATAATTAAAAATTATCAGAAAAGTTGCTCCCACAAGTCCTTCAAGAGGCTGGTTTCTGAGCAGAAAGTTTCAAGGGGAAGGAGACAGGGGTCTGAAATGTTCCCAAAGGATCAAACCTACCAAGCTTGTTTCTGGCAAGCTCCTTTTATGTATTTACCTCACATTTTTCCACTGCTGGTTGCTGCCCACACTCAGAGCTGTTCCCTGCCACAATGCCAGCCCGCAGGCTCTCGCTGTCACCCGTTCCCTCTTCCATGGAGTAGGTTTTGGAGTGATTGCCACGGTGGTGCAAGGGGCTGCGACTCTGTGCCAGGCTGAGCTGCTTGCGAAGCACGCGGTTCTCCTCCTCCACCTCCCGCATGCGGACTTCCAAGCTCTCGCGTTCCCGCTGGCTCGATGCCGTGTACCGAGGACTGTGGGGTTGGGACTCAAGTGGAGACAATGACACTGGCTTCCCATCTGCAAGAGAAGGAAACAAAACATTTCTGTAAGAATATACTTGAATCTACTTGCTTTAATATCAGCACTGTGAGGCAGGGATGTGTTTCAAATAGAGCCATATTTTACACAGACTTGGCACTTCAAGGCGATGCTTAAGTGCATGGTAAAATTGGACAAATACTGAGGTTCTATTAGCTACAGGTCCTACTAATTTTAAAACCACACTAAAAATTAAGTATGTGTTTCTTTTGTTATGTATAGGGCTGCCTGCTAGCCTCTAGTCTGGGAAGACAGTCAAGAACAGAAGATTTAATTCAGAGAAAGTTAATATATAGTTAAATATACTCCAGAAATGTTTGCAAGACAAAATAATTTTCCTATTCCCATTTCTTCCACAGTCAAATTACAGCATTTTGGTTATTACTTTGTACCAAACAGTAGTCCCAGATTCACATATGACAAGCAGATGATTTTTATTCAGCAAGACAGTACTATGTGCTTGCTGATAAATAAGAGGTTCAGAAGGACAGGAACATGCAACATACATGTGGGCCAAATTCTGTAAAGTATTTTGTCTGAATAAGACAACAACAGAATTTTGAAACTTATCCAGAGTGTCACAATTAGCAAGACACTCCTTTACAGTGAAGGCACCTGAGTATTCTATACTAAGGTATTTCTCTGAAATAACTTTGTACCTGCATGTATTAAAAAAATGTTTGCTATGTAATAATTTCTCTAATGTAGAGAGTACCTTTGGCTTTATCAAACGAACACCAGGCTGAGCAGTTTAGAAAATGGGAATCATGCAGATATTGTTTAGCTGTTTTCCTTACCAAGTACATTTCTCATCCTCTGACTCAAAACTATCTCCATGCTATAAAGACCTGCTCATTGCTTGTCCTTTTCCATTGTTTCATACTTACATGAACGGTGTGCAGTCCTCTGAACTGTGTTCATTAAAAAACAGCTACAGAAATCAAAACCTCAATTGCACTTTCCTTTGTTTAGTTATACAGTTGTACACATCTCCTGTTATATAATTATCTATAACACCATTGTATAAAACATCTTGCATTTGCTTGAAGATTTTCTAGTGCAAAATTTTCCAATTTATTATTTTTACTGTCAGCAAATATGGATAAATCTTGCATTTGCTTGAAGATTTTCTAGTGCAAAATTTTCCAATTTATTATTTTTACTGTCAGCAAATATGGATAAATCTTGCATTTGCTTGAAGATTTTCTAGTGCAAAATTTTCCAATTTATTATTTTTACTGTCAGCAAATATGGATAAATCTGAGCTTGAAAAATTATCAAGACGTATTCTGAAGTTAGGCCACTGATACTTTGGGACTTGAACACTCAAGCAAATAGTTACTAAAAATCAAATGACAGATGCAAAAAGCCTGAAAATCATGGGTGCAACAACAGAGAAATGTCAACATTAAGGACCGGGGCATTCTACAATTAGAAGTACAATAAAATACTGAGTCATCTCTCTCCATCCAGCTTGGAAGGCATGGAACTGAAATTATGTTATCTCTCAGCTGCCGCTATCCAAGTTAGGAAGACTAAAATTGTTTTGGATGTGATTAAATTGTGTTCTTATTTCTGGACAGCAAGAGAGTATTGTGTAGACACTCAGATAAAGGAAAAAAAAAACCCAGCACCCCTGCTCACCTGCACAACAACCAACCTGTGTTATCTTCAGGTATACAATTGCAATGCAAATTTAGCCAAGGGCTTCACGGGCAATCGTTAACTCCCTACTTGGTGAACATTCATTATGACACAGACCTTACTTATCTCTTCCAGTTCTTGTCACTGGATTCAGCCAGCTTCTCAAGTAATTACTAGAAAAGGTAGCAGGATGTGGAAGTAAATCTCGGAACAGCAATCACCAAAATTTCAAAATACAGGAAAAATTTAGCAATGTCTTTAGCTATTTTACGGCTATAAAACAGTAGGTCATAAATGTTGTTTTGTCAAAACTAAAAATTAAGAAAATAATATAATTTGGTACATCTGAACAACTGTAGCTATATTCATAAGAACAGTTGTACTGCTTCTATACAATACTTAGAAGAAACAACATAGTTTGAGAAAGAAAGTATCACCTCACTGCCTCAGACTGGAAGTTGCAACAACTATTGAGATCAGCTCAATGTTTATGCAGCCTTAGCTTTCAACACTATAATAAACTCCACTACTATTTTCTCAGTAGTACCTATTTCTGCTGGTACAGAAAAGGCAGTAAGGAAGAGAGTTGGTTAACATTCAAGGACCACTTCTTCCAAGCTCAAGATCAGAGCATCCCAACACATAGAAAATCGAGGAGGGAAGCCAGGAGACCTGCTTGATTAAGTAGGGAACTGCTGGGCAAGCTGAAGTGGAAGAAGAAATTCTACAGGTCATGGAAGGAGGGGCTGACTACATGGAAAGAGTACAAGACTGTTGTCAGAGGCTGCAGGGAGGCAACTAGGAAAGCTAAGGCCTCTCTGGAATTAAACCTTGCGAGGGAGGTCAAGGAAAATAGGAAAGGCTTCTTAAAATACATTGCCCAAAAAACGAATACTAGAGGCAATGTAGGCCCCCTGCTGAATGAGGTGGGTGCCTTGGTGACAGAAGATACAAAGAAGGTGGAGTTACTGAATGCCTTCTTTGTTTCTGTCTATACTCTTAGAGACTGTGGCTCAGGAGCCTCAGAATCCTGAGCCCCCACATGATGTTAGGATACTGGCAGAGTTTTCCTTAGTTGAGGAGGACTGGGTTAGGGAACAGCTAAGCCATCTGGACATCCATAAATCCATGGGGCCTGATGGGAGCTGTCAGAAGTCATTGCCAGGCCCCTCTCCATCATCTTTAATAAGTCCTGGGGAACAGGAGAGGTGCCTGGGGATTGGAGGAAGGAAAATGTCACTCCAGTCTTCAAAAAGGGCAAGAAGGAGGA
>VWZX01006290.1:812988-866674 GCA_013399015.1 Galbula dea
GGCAGGGAGAAATTTAATGAGATTCAATAAGGCCAAGTGTAGAGTCTTGCAGCTGGGAAAGACCAACCCCATGTATCAGTATAGGTTGGGGGCTGAGCTGTTGTAGAGCAGTAAAGGGGAAAGGGATCTGGGGGTCCTGGTGGATGGAAGGATGACCATGAGCCAGCAGCGTGCTCTTGTGGCCAGGAGGGCTAATGGGATTCTGGGGTGGATTAGAAGGGGTGTGGTTAGTAGGTCAAGAGAGGTTCTTCTTCCTCTTTACTCTACCCTGGTGAGGCCGCATCTGGAATATTGTGTCCAGTTCTGGGCCCCTCACTTGAAGAAGGATAGGGAACTGCTGGAAAGAGTCCAGTGCAGAGCCACTAAGATGATGAAAGGGCTGGAACATCTTCCTTATGAGGAAAGGCTGAGGGAGCTGGGTCTCTTTAGCTTGGACAAGAGGAGACTAAGAGGTGACCTCATCTATCCTTTTAAATATGTGAAGGGTGCGTGTCAGGAGGATGAGGTCAGGCTCTTCTCAGTGGAGTGCAGTGACAGGACAAGAGGCAATGGCTGTAAGCTGAAGCACAGGAGATTCCGTGTGAATACATGTAGAAATTTTTTCCCAGTTCAGGTGCCAGAGCACTGGAACAGCCTACCCAGAGAGGTTGTGGAGTCTCCTTCTCTGGAGTGAACTGAGTTTGATCTTAAAGACTGGGAAACCAAATAGTTTTTGTCATAAATGTTGAGACTGTCTAGCTTATAATTTTTGCATATCTGAGGTTGGCCAGGCTTGTGGCAAGGTACTATTTGATTTAGTCCACTTATCAGATACTTTTACTTCAGTGAACATACAGGTATAGCACATTGCCTCTTGGAAGCCACTGTCTAGTAGGTAAACACCAACACATGCTACCCTGATCTGCTTCCTATCAATTTTCAAGGCAGGGCAAGGACTGTGTGTTTCACCTTATCTTTGAGGAAGGACTAAGTGGACTACTATAAAGGACTAATATTTGATTGACTGTGTGTGGTGCTTGGCAGAAGAGTTAAACTGACTGCACTGTACTTGAGTTTTATAGATTTAGAGCCAATGTCTAAACACTTTTTACCTAATCTAAACCAAAATAACGTAATACATAACAAGGTCTGTGTGACTCTGGGATAAAAGATCTCCCAGGGAACACTGCAAGGGACATTGTTGTGCTCTGAAGCAAGTAGTACACTTTTGAATGGTGCAATAAATAATAATAAAGCTGTTATTTTTTATTCTTCATTTGGGGTTATTGCCCTGCTTTTGAGCCTTGCAGTCTCAGATTTCTTTTTCCTATCTACATCAAGTCTTTTACTTAAGACTTTCTGTGCTACTGTAACAAAGAAATAAAAATTACTTACAAAATTCCACTGTCCACAAAATAAAACCCAAACACAAACCTGAATGATTATTTTATAGTTCACAGCAGTCAATGACTTATCATCACAGTAGGTCCAACAATTCAGAAAACTTGACAATACACAATTTATGAATTCTATGGGTTATTGAATGCTTTTGCAAGTGTGGAATCATCTGCATTTAAGGCATTAAACCTTACTTAAGCAGAGCACCTTAAGACACTGGAAGAAATAAAGCAAATAGAAAGCAATCCAGCATAGTTTTCTTGAAAGGAAAGGGATTGAAGCAGTGAAATTTTCTAATATACAAAAATCCAAAGAATAAATAGTAAAATCAAGCTCCTAGTTAGGTAGTTAGACTTGGAGAGGAGATAGTCCTGAAAAGTACCCAGTGGCACTGGAAGCTTGATGGGAAAAGGGCCATGGAGAAAACAAAAGTTTAGCCAAAGTTTAACTCCAGGGCTGGATAAGGGAGAAAGCAGCAGAGCGTAAGGAAGAAAATTCACCCTGATTCAGATGAGAACACAAATGCAGAACAGAAACAGGAATCCTGAGTTTCTCAGATGACCCTGAACTCAAATGCTTAAAAATTTCTTAGGAACTAACTCAGGAATACGAATTTAGGTAGCATGTTGTGGTATTTCTTCCTTAATTGCTTACATTCCCCTTGCTATCTTAAGTGCAAACTGCTTGGTTTTTGGCATCTTTACAAGGTCTGAAGGTTTCTATGTGTTTCAGTTATTATTCATCCCCTGTCTAATAGCATGTAATGCCTTTATAATGAATTAGCTGATGACAGTGAACTCTAGGCTGCCTCTGAGGTAAGAGGAAGCTATGCTGCTCACAGATGTTTCAGTCATCTGTCTACAGAATCAAGAAAACACCACTCCCGCACCTCACATTTGTTCACATTTGAAAATTCACATTATCAGTGCACCCTTTGAGGACTAGCAGTGTAACAATTTTAACCAAAAGCCAACATTCTGCAGAAAGAACTTGCATAGCAGGCAATCACCCTCATGAATTCCCCCCTGTCAAGGCCATGAGCAAAATCATTTGAAGTTCATTTTGCAATTATTTTTTTCTCCATAAAATCCATTGTAGAGGACCCCATGAACCCTATGGGAAAAGAAAAATAAGAAGACTGCAGTCAGAACTATGAAGACATAAAAGCTCTGTGTAAGCAGATAAACTATCACTTTTCTTTTGGAGCTCTAGTCCAGCTTTAATCATCTAACACCTTAGTACTCCATGCACTTCTGCTCAGCGGGATGCTCTGGTAGGTATTGCTTATATGAGAAGCTATGAATGAAGTTCCTTTGGTTAACAATTTGGTACTTTAAGATATATGCCTCCACAAGTAGGTGCTAAGGCATCCCAAGGTGCCTATTCTCTCACTCACCAAGGCACTTTTTTCTCCAATGCCTTTTTCTGAATCACTTCAGTGTGATCTCAGCAGGAAGTAGAAAACCTTGCCCAAATAACTATCTTAATAGTGGAATATAGTTTAAGCAATTTACTCCAGATCTGTGAACAGAGAACTCCTTCATTCCAACATGACACGAGGCAACTATGGGCTTAGACTGCGAAGTTTCAGTGGTAGAAAGCTGCACCACTGAAAGCTGTAACAGTATGAACACTGGAGGCTGATGTCCACCAGAGAGAGCAAACACAAGAAATGACAACCAAGCCTTTCCATACTGCCCAAACAAGTTTTCTCAGCTCTGACAGAAACACAGCTCCCATCACTATTAATACAAATGCTTCTCTGGTTTTGACACAGACAACATATGTGCTAAATTACACGTTCATTACTAAGAAGAGACTGTTTCCACACGAGACACCAATTAATCATCAGCCCTGGACTCAGGCAATAGTAATTGCACTTAGGCACTTCAGCATGTCCTTTAAGTGCTAAATCTGTGTTCACTTCCACTGCTGTTAATGGTGCTTAAGCACATGCTAACATGTTTTATTGAATTCAAACCTGAACCATTCAATTCCACTGGAGGCCAGCCTTACTTAGAGCATCACATCATTGCCTGCCCTCCCACTGTCCTTTTCTTCAACAAAATAGCCCTCAGTGGATTCAGAATTAAACATATCATACACAAACACCATACACCCACAGAACATCAGGTTGCAAAGTGTATTGGGTTTGTGTGGCAAGGTTTTGGTAGAAGCTTGCCCTATGTCCAACAGAACCGATACCAGTTGGCTTCACTGCTGGCTAAGCCAAGACAATCACCGACAGTAGTAGCACATCTGCGATAATCTATTTAAGAAGGGGGGAAAACTGCTGTGCCAACAGCTGCCAGGAGAGACGAGTGATAATATGTGAGAACAACTCTGTAGACACCAAGTTCAGTAAAGCAGGAGGGGGAGAATGTGCTCCAGGAGCTAGAGCAAAGACTTTCCTGCAGCCCATGGTGAAGACCATAGTGATGCACATTGTTCTCCTTTAGCCCTTGGAGGTCCACAGTAGAGCAGATGTCCACCTGCAGCCCATGGAGGATCCCAGGCCACAGTAGGTGGATGCTATGACACCATGAAAAGCCTGTGCTGGGGCAGGCTCCTGGCAGGACCTGTGGAGAGAGGAGCTCACAGAGGAGCAGGTTTGCTGGCAGGGCTTGTTACCCCATGGAGCGGATGCATGCTGGAGCAGTCTGTTCCTGAAGGACTGCGATTAATGGAAAGAACCCATGCTGGAGTAGTTCATGAAGGGTCTGTGTGTGTGGGAAGGATCCACACTGGAGAAATTCATGAAGGACTGTCTCCCATGGGAATGACTCCATGCTGGAGCATGGGAAGAGTGTGAGAACAAAAGAGAGGCAATGTGTGATGAACTGATCACAAACCCCATTCTCTGTCCCACTGCTCCACCTGGGGGAGAAGGTAGAGAAATCAGGACTGCAGTTGAACCCAGGAAGCAGGAATAGGTGGGGCAAAGGTGTTTTAAGATTTGGCTTTATTTCTCATTACCCTACTCTGATTTAATTGGCAATAAATCAATTTCCCTGAATTGAGTCTGTTTTGCCTGTGACAGTAATTGCTGAGTGATCTCCTTGTCCTTATCTCAACTCATGAGCCTTTTGTTTTATTTTCTCTCCCCTCTCCAGCTGAGGAGTGCTAAAGCAACTTAATAATCACCTGGCATCCAGCCAAGGTCAACCCACCACAGAAGTCAAAACACTCAGAAGTTTGGAAATGTGAGAATGATGGTCTCCTGTCCCATCTTTGCTGTTATTTCCTTGTGTCTGATGACCGGATCATTAGTTACATGATCACCACTTGATTTCCAAAAACCCTTGGCATCACTGTGTGCACAGGATGGATGGTGCTCACAAATGTTCAGTAGCTTGTTTCAGCTCATTACTCAGTTTGTAACCACACGTACCTTGCTCTGAAAAAAGACTTGCTTTCTTATTCCTTCCTTGGTCTATGGTGCTCATCACTGTAATACTTGAATGCAGCCTAGGGATTAGTTACTTATTTTTTCCAAGATCTTTGAGGGAAAGGCAGTAATAACGGTCCCTCTTTACAGGCAGGCCAGGGAAGTTTGGACTTACTAACATCAAAAGAAAATACCAGTGTTGGATGAACAGTAGAGATGGTTTTGATGTAATTTTTCAACAAATAAGCACCTTTTCGGCACTTCGTTTGTTCAGAGGACAGACCTCATCACCTACACAATGCAATGGTATACACTTAACATTTCTGCAATGCAAGAGTCTGCAAGCTAGAAACACATAAAATGGGAAAAGAGCAGTTAGTAGTTACTTGTAATAGCTTTGTTTTATGAACAACATGCAATGAACTCTGTGGTAGAGACAGAAACAAATTTCCAGGGCAGACACAACTTCAAAAACTGCAAAGCTGTCCTTTCTCTTTCTGCTCTTCCCCTGCACACACCTTGTCTCTTTAATTAACTAAATGTAGTGGTCCAAGAATCCCTCACAACACTGCTGCTTTTGCAGTGCACACAAAATGAGGAAGGGGTTGTGTCTCGGAAAGAGTTAGCAATTGTACCAGCTACAATGGCATCGTGTTGCCCAGCTGCAGAGAGCTGTCTATGTTGGCTGAGTGAATGTGATTCCAGTAGAAGGGCTGGTAAACAGTAAAAGACTCTAGGTGAAGAAAAAGCATGTAGCAACAGAATGTAGGAAGAAAGAGGGAAAGAAAAACTAAGCATATCATACTTCTTTCCTGAAAATGGATGTGGCTTTTTTAATAGCTTATTTTTTCACATTAAATATTAGCTTATTAGCTGATGTTATGAATGTTAGCTTATTAGCAAATGGAAAAAATCAGAGCCCATAAGTCTTAAAATTATTTGCTCATTTCCTTGTCTGCAATACAGTGACTTCTTTTTTTCACATTCTTCTGTTGTCTTCTCATTCTTTTCCCTGCTTTGCATTGCCTTGGCAAAATATGCCTTTTCAAGAAAAGGACTACAAATAACATTTCCTCCCTTTCCATTGAGAGTGGAGATGTAAGAAAATAATATCTTATCAGAGTAAGCACTGAGTGAAAATAAGATTTTATCAGGGACTTGGCTTGACAAAGATAACATGTTATCAAGAGGGGAACTTGGCGAAGATAACACCTTATCAATATCACAAGTAAAGCTTGGGGAAAATAATGTTTTAATACCTATTAGATTCTAAATAAGCCATCTGTGCTCTTGATGAATTGTTATTTTCTCCAAGCCCCACTCCTGTAAAGATGCTGATTTTTTTGGCAAACCACTTCTGTAACAGTTTGGGAAGGGAGGGAGAAAGGAAGCTCTTTCTCCACAAAGCTGAAGGGATACTCTTTGCCTTTTCAAAAGCTTTTCATGCAGATAAAGACTGCCAAAGTGACAGCTCAGAAAACTCCAATGTTCAGACACCAAACAGGTACTGCAGAGAAAACACTTACAACAGCACTCTACAAATACACAGAGGAGAATCCCATGAGAGGAGAAGAAGGTCAATACCCCTTCTGTCCTTGACTGTCCTACCCACGATGAGAGGTGCTGCCTATAGTATTTTTGGCAGAAGCACATCTCTTCAGAACCAGTGATCAGCCATCACTTAGCAATGACTTTTTGTAAAAGAAAACAATCACATCACAATTAGCAGTGGCCTCTTGAGGGCACAAAGAAATGACCTCTTTAGACCAGTTGCAGACATTACCACCATTCAGTTACAGGTCACCATTCCCACTGCTTAGCCGAACCAAGGGGTCATGAAACACTTCTTGCCTCCTTCAGTGCAAAGCAACCACCTCAGTTTAAGTGGTGGTCAGTGGAGCTGGTCTGAGCTAGCCTAATTGCCCTGAAGAATTCCCCCTACCACCTCCACTGTGGGGCAGAGACAAACGACTGTCTAGTGGCATCTGTGCCCCGAAACTGAAACCTGCTGCAACTCAATTACAAATCTTCAGAGCTACAATCCAGATGAATTTAAATAAATTGTGGCATCTCCTGCAAAACGAGAAATTCAATTCAGAGCAGGATTGACTACTAAATGCCTTAAATGGCAGAATGTGGGTGAATGCCACGGGTTATTCATAGGAATGGGCAAGCAGGGAGTAATTAGAAGGGAAGCCGTGGAGGGACTGTAGGAGTGTGATGTGAATAATAAAGCACACTTAGGAAAAGGCATATGAATGATATCTGCAGGGTAAGTATTTGTAGCCAGCTGAATTTCCCTGGTGTACAGTAGGAGTGGGAAGGAAGACAATGGGATCTGTTAATCTGAAGATTTCCTATGGAGGAGCTGCATGTTTTATTTCATTAACCATTTGGATATCTTATGTCCAGAGATTTCTCTATGTTCAGGTGTGAAGTTGGTGTTTAGGTAATCTCTGAGGCCCTGATACAGTAGAATATATAATAATGGTAGGCAGCCATCACAGCTCGCTAAGGTAAAGCATGTGCTCAAATGCACCCCTGCAGCTGTACACAGTATCGTGACTATCATTTGTGGCAGTGGGATGTAAAAGCCTGAAACTCTTCTTTTTGGCTCCTGCTCAGTAGAACACTGTGGAAGGGATAGGAAAGGTGAAAGCCAAAAATACAGAATTTTATCATTTTTTAAGAGTACAGAAAGTACAAGAAATAAATATCTATATGCTTAGAAAAGATTATAAAAATACCTATAGGTTTCTACAATTGCCACAATAACCACGAGCACGGGGGTTGGAACTAAATGATCTTTAAGATCCCTTCCAACCTGAGCCATTCTATGATTCTATGATTTGATACCTGGAGGCAGCTGGGGCTGCAGTGGCCACTGTGAGATGCTGTGAGATGATTCTATGCTCAATCAAAGCCTAGGAGTAGTTAATTCAGATTCTGTGCCTGATGATTAGCCTCAGCTGCTCATCAATAGAGACTCCAGCTGATAATTATTAAGTTAAACTTCTGAGCAGTATTTGCATATGCAAAGTATGCTTTCCCTGATGGAGCAACAATGGATGGTATAATGCATTTCCTGACTGTGCAGCACTCGGATTTGGGGAACCTGGGCAAAAGAGTCTGCTTTGCATATCCTTCCTCACCCTCATCAGGCTAGCCATTCAGAAGGAATGCACTTACACATACTGACATCTACAAACTAGAGCAAAAAACAGTCCTAACCCTGCACAACAGGAAAAAATGCAACTATTCATTTCAACTAGAATACCTCTATTAAGGAATAGTAGGAGACACAGTTTTGCATATTCCTGGAAGCATTTATCTAACCTTCCTTACAACCTGAAAACTGTGTAACAGCTGCTCTATGACAAGACTGCCTGGTCACCTTAAAAGACATGAAGAAATTCCATGTCAGATTCATCCCACTAATTCCTAATGACCTCCAGATGTGGCCCTGTTCTCCAAAGGAATATTGTGTATCATTATGTGGTTCTCCATTTAGCCTTTTCTCATGTCAACTTCTCCATATCAGAACTTAATTTCCAAAAGTGATTCTTGATCATAAGTCATAGCTATGCCCCTCTGGTTAACTGCAGTATCAAGAATACAGATAAACACATACAATATGTAGATTATATTTATGCGTGCTATTCTCCATGTTTTATATGACAGACAAGGCACACCCAGATCTGCTTAGTATCAGAGGAGTTCAACATTCATTTGCTTTAGGGATAAGGAAATGTGAAAAGAATTGGAAAGATCTTTATGGAATATATAACACTATCACCTGCACCCATGTAGCTTCCACACCTCTTTGGTTTAAGAGTACATCACAGGCTTACTATTAACACACTCTGAAAGCCAGCATTTAGGCTCTTCACTGGTAGTTCGGAATTTAGCTATAACAAAATTTATGTGTATTGCTAGAAGTCACCTGGCAGCACTGTTACACAAAATCTCTAAAGTTGATTTTCAACACATCTACAGAAATGCTGCAGTATTAGTTCAGGCTGGTTGGTGCTGCTGAAACCTGCTGGAAAGCTTGTTATATCCCTTAATCTCCCTTGGCACAGAGATGCCAGCAGAGAATCATGCACTGGTATTTTGATTGAGGCTGCTGAAAAAGGAGATTGTCTGAATACTGACTGAGCATCAAGGATTGTTCAAGGATAAATAAGTAACTAAATAAAAAAATCCAAATTCTGCACCACACTATTTCTTCCTTAGTGGGAAACAAATCTGTAAGAACCTTCAAATCTTACAGGGCTCTAGCCAACAGCCACACATAGGAGCACACACATATAAAGGTAAGTAGCAAAGAACAAATTTTCAGAACAAAGATTTCTTTCTAAATGTATCTAAGACTACACATGGAGACATAAATGCCGCAATTTTATATTTCTAGTTGAATATGTTATGAAATAACATCAGTTTTATTTCATTGATGACATAGCTGCACATAAGTTATTAATATCTTTCAGTATTGAGTCTTCTATTTTCCCCACACATTCTCAGCACTTTTCATTTGCTGCACCTGTCATTGCAGCCACTTCAGTCCCGAAGAACAGTGAGGGGAAAACGCAAATAACTGCACATTCAGAACACATGAAGACTGATCAGTGTTATGACATTTATCTTCACTTATGCAAGAGATAAAATAACTCCATGAGTTAGTTTCCTGTCCCCTCATGAAGAAAAATGTCATAACAGATTGTCATGTACTATATAGAGCAGAATTTCTAACACACTTTGCAGAGAAAAAAACATCACAGCAGTGATGCAGATGGTAGGTTACATGTAATAGCTATGACATCAGAAATGAAACAGAATTTTAAAATAGTAGATATAAAAATAAGTCATAATATTAAAAAAAATCCCACCCTAACCTAGAAGAGTTCACAGAAGCTAAAGGAAAGTAGTTAGATTACTTTAAAAGTTATAATTACATGAAACATCAATATGTTGCCCATACAGTTCAGTGAAATTCTAAATAGATTTTAATATTTTCTTATTTCCCCACATTTTCCAAGTAGAAAGCCACAGCTGGCCAATGCATTGTGTTTGATAAAATAATACTTTTCTACTTAAAATCTCCCAAACCCATAATATACACAAAAGGGTGAAGTGAAATTAAAACAAACAAACCAGAAAATATACTCTTAATTCTCATGAAATCCCATGGAAATCAAAAGTGGTTTAAGAATTACCTTCACTGTAGCCGGGTTTCTACCCCAGGAATAGTCTATTTTTGGTGACCAGGCTCCATTAACATATAATATGGAACCTCAGTTTTGTATTAACTTTCTTAACATTTACCTGTTAAAAAATATTTAGCTTTAATATATTAGTGATGTTCCTTCTCCAAAGATATAGTATGTTCAGAACTGATTTTGTATCAGATATACCAGGTGGATGAAGATTCCATCCTAATCAGTGACCTAGGTTTCCTACAACACATGAGGAAATTACTCTTCTTTATGCTATTCTTGTTTTGTTACAGAACTGAAGACAGCATATCAGAAACAGAATCTTATTTCAAGTGAGTCAAAGGCAGAACTCAGTGTCTGATAAAAACAAGCATAGGTCTAATATTTCATGATATTCTGCATGCATACAGCATGACAGTGTTAGTCATTTTTATGTTGTACCATAAATGTACACAGTGATGTACAGCGGTAGGTCAGAATGTGGGCCACATCCCCTGTGCCCCATCACAAACCTGCAGAGCTTCCTGTGCAGCAAGTAAATGACATTGTTCATTTTGGAGCAGCCATGAGTTTATTAAGGTTAAATATCATCAACAGCAAGATTTAGACATTCTGCCTACTAAGATTTTGTCTTGAAATAGATGAGACTAATTCACATTTCTGCTCCAGTCCACAGAAACATCTTAATGTATGTTTAGTATCCTAAATAAGGATATGCCTGTTCTTGTGTAAGATGACACTGAGGTTAAGCCCCACTGACATTATTACTCACTATACTAAAATAAAGTTGCTTTACTCAATGAGGGTAGTAGTGCTCAATATTCATGGGATCTGCATGTATTTAAATAAACACTCTTTTTTTTCCTCTAGTATGTCTCTTGTTTTCTAATTTTCATTGCTTCCAGTAATCTCTCTCAAAAAGTAAAATATACTGTAGGAGACCTCTTTACTAAGTACACATGCAATACAGTGTGGCAATTCTAATGATGCTTTTGGCAGGTAGGCTGTGATCAGGGCTGCTGGGTGTCAGCTTTTTACAGGGACATATACTGTTAACTAACAGAGGTTTATGACAAGTTTTTGTGTAAAGGGAAGAAGAAAGTGGAGGGATTAATAAAAATTCTTGTATTGTTTTTAAGAATAAATAGGTTGTGGATGGTGGTCAATTACAGCCTCACAATTGCTTTTTATTTCTCTTGATAAGACTTGCATTAAAATACCTATCCATCTTCCTTTATTAGTGCAATTATAGATTCATTAATTGCTAATCATTTGAAAGACCTTTTGTTATCTTACAGTCTAAGCAGAAGAGATGGAGACTTGACCAAAATTGTTTAATATTTAAAAACCCAAAATCAACCCAAAATGCCTAAGGACAGTCAGACATGAAACAAAAACTAAAAAATGCTGCAACTGTAAAAGTCCTTTAAAGGTCAAGCTAAAGAAGAAAGAAAAAGGAAAGAAAAAGGAATTAAAAAAGTAGCTTCCACTCCCATCTTGCTCCAGGAGAAGGAAGGATCTTAATCATTATTTTCATGACATATTCCTTATTAATTTGAACCAATCAAGACAAAGGAAGCAGCTGTTAAGAACTCACATAGGATAAGGTTGAGGAGTAAATGATAGAAGGACATTGCTTATTTCACCCTTCTTTTCCCTGAGAACAGGCTGCTGCAATACATACCCTTGCAGCAAGTAAGAAAACATGGCCTCCTCACTTCTAAATTATGACCATCAGCCCAGGAAAAAGAGGCAGACTATGGAATAAGAATACTTTATTATGATACTATTATCAAGTTTACTTTTTAAATTATGCTGCCTTCTGGTCTTAACTGTCATTAAAATAGTATAGATACTAAGTTATGCCAGCTCTGACTTCATGTGCCTCTCTGAAGGAAATCCTACATTTCTTTCAGTATATAATAGGTATATTTTATATATATATATCCCTACGGTAAAATTCCACTAGGCAGGATATCTGAATGTGATTTCTTATGTTTTGAGAGACAGTCCTCCCTCTTTTGAGAAACTGTAACATTACCAGGTATGCATTTAAAATTCATACTAGTACCTTCTATGGAAACAACTTTGTTTCTTATTTGATGATCACAAATATTTATTGTAAATTTCATCAGACAATGCTTTTCTTTCTCCTCCTGAATAATTTGACTTAATCCAATCAACAGGCAAAATAAAATTCCAGACTTGCTTAAAGACCACATAGGTCTATTCTACTCTGCTACTATGTGACAGTCATTAAATCTCGTCCAACTCGGAACATTAAGAAGCACACAAGACATAAGAGTGAGCAAAGAATTTGCTGCCTATGTTCAGTATTTCCAGTTCTTAAAATGGTATTTAAAGCCTTGCGATATTTTAGATTTATTGGAAAGTAAAATCTTGGAGTTACATAAGACAACATCAGTACTTTTTGCTTGTTTGTTTCATTTGCAGCAAGAACTCATTTTCATCTCTGCAGAAAGCTGAAAAAAACATGACCTGTCAGATGAAAATAAATCAGGAGACAAAGCTCTTAAAACCTTGTAATTTTAGATAAAGTGAATGATGACTTTTGAACAGTTCGAACTAGCAATCCCAGGTTTTTATTACTACTATTCAGATGACTTGTGCTTTACTATGATAGGGACTTTCTGGAACAGCAGACACATCAGCTAGGGTGGGTAAATGGAAGGGCCAGCATCCTTGTGACAGGCTTGTGATAGCTATGGTGCTGCCATCAGCTCAGCCTGAAAAGTGCTTCCTAAGACAATCGTTAACTGTTGCCGGGCATTTAAAGGAGCACTAAATATCCTGTGGTAATCTTTAGCAGAACTTCCAAGACAACAGCATTACACCAGACAAATACATGAAATTAACAAGTATTTATCACTGATAATTTGAATTACTGTTTTTTTTAATTATTGTTGGAATTATCCTTGAGAGGGCTCTGCAGGTAAAGTTTTGCACTGAAAAACATCTTCACTGATACTCCCCAGAAGACATAACAGGATTTTCTCCTTCTCCATGCTGAGCACTCAAAAGGGTCCAGACCCCAGGGAAAAATGTTCAGATAGAAGTGATCTGAGTTCCACTCTGTCACACTCTAGCACTTACAAAGCAGAAGCTTAACTATGCCAAGAATATAAACCTCCAAATCCGTTAGATATCAATTACTGTGTGTTTAATTTCAAAGCTGTGCCTTTTCCCTTTTTGAATTTTTTCCCCTTTTATGCTTCTCTTGTTCAAGCATTTTGAATCTGCTTCTTAATCGGGTCCTGATGATCCTTAATGCCTTAATTTCAGAGGCCAGCATCCCCCAATTCCCTTCTTCATTTTGAAATTTCTGCAAAGTCTATGTTCATCCTCTGTGTGGCTGTGCAGACTATAATCCCTCATAATAGGCTGATGCTGATCCTGCTGTATGGATTAACCAGTGTAAAATGCTTATGTAAAGAATTCTCATCAATTTATGCCTTCCAAACTCAGCCCCAAGCAGTCCAGGTACATCTAATCTAACCGACTGGCTTTTATCAGCTGCACACCAGAGATGTGAAAATAAGCCTCATTTCAAGCCTCTACCATGTTATTATTTATTTTATTCAACAGAACAAGTATATGTGAGGAATTCTAAGGTATGCTCCCTAGTTATGTATCACTGGATTTGGTATGGTGCATGTTTCTTTGGAAGTTGTGAAATGACAGTATTTTCATGCCTGTTTTTGATTATTTCTCTTCAAAAGAGAGAGGAAAAGAACACAACTGAAATTCAAGTGTAATTCTGCTGCTTTCTGCTTGTGAAATCTTTATTCCCATGCCAGATGGTGTCTGAGTTATCAAAGTTACTACCCTAAATTCAATTAGGGAAGAATGAAAGCAATTAATTAGGGGATGAAGTGACAGAAGTATTTAAGATATAAAGCATCTAATATAGGTGAGAATTCTCTATATTAGATAGAAATCCATCTATAAATTCCACCTAAAACATAACAACCTGAGCCTTCACTTTCAAATATTCTAAGATATTGTTCAAAATTCAGTACTTGCTCAAGTGGGCACAATTTCCAGTGGAACATTGGACTACAGAAGGTGAAAGCTGTTTTTTTTTATCTGAAGGAGCTATTACTAGCAATCACTAAATACACTCTGAGGCAATTACTGTTCAGATGTTCCTGTATCTGTAGGGGGATGTTTTTTCAGGGTGTTGCATGACCTCAGGAATAACTGTTGCCTTTCTTAATCCTGCCTGTTTCATATCTACCATGATAAAAACCAACTACAATAAATAATTTTTACCATAAAATTGATAAAATAGACACCACAAAGGTGCTGTTAACACTCAGTTTATTTTACGTTACTTCTTCTTTATTCATTTGTTTTTTCTTTGGTGAAGAAAATCTAAACAAGTTGGCACTGAACTAGAGGCATGACCAGCTCCAGCTACAAGTCTAAACGCTGTGGTGAAACAGACAAAAAATATTATTTACTCTATTAATGACAGTCTACTCATAGGAGAAATATGTAAAAAAAACCTACTGAAAACAAATAACTTACTTATCAAAACTCATTTCTGCATAGCTTCTATTGAAAAGAATCATGCATTCATTAAAAAATAGGACTAATATAAAATAATGTTAAAAAAAGATAAAACTAAACATGATAATTTGTTAGTTATCTGCAGGTTGCTCACTCCTTTTCTCTTTAACAGAGATATTCTGAAGGTACGTGTAGGTGAAGAAGGACGGTAAGGAACATACCATTATATTCTAGAATGCTCAGAATTGGTCTTGAATGGCTAAAAGAAACAAAACATCTGCTGCTTTGGAGAACAGGGATATAGCTTGTGCTATTGCTAGAGGCAAAATCTCTGACCAGAAAAAGAAAAATTAAATCCTAAGAATGCATGCCTCTCTTGTTCCCACACTGGGCATATAAATGTTGTGAGGCAAAGTCCTTCAGGAACATGTGCTGATTATAGCATAGCATAGCATACCGTACCATACGATACCATACCTAAGAGGAAAGAATAGCACGTTTTTAGGTATAAGTTCTGAAAAGTTAGAAAACACCAGAGCTACTTCTGCCTTTGTTTGCCTCATGTCTGTACAGGACATAACAAAGCAAAAGGCACCTCTGCATGTACAAGCACCTGACATATAAACAAGTAACAGTGGTTCCAGTTTGCAGAGGTATGGGCCTGACAATCTATAGTGCTTAAGGAACCCCCAAGCTCTTTTCCCAAATGGCATAAAGAATAGGCTATTTTTAATGCAGAGCACTTAAATTTTGTTTTTAGCACAGCCTCATAAAGGTTACAAACTTATGCAAAAAAGGAACAGAGAGAATGAGCAATTGCTTAAAAGAAAAGAGTAGAAGCACAGGTAAGGAAGTATGAACTTCCTAAGCCAGCTGGGCAAGCGCCTCAGGGAAACCCACCTTCAGTTACATCCTTTCAACAACAGTGGCACATACCTTTCCTTGAGCAAGGCTGCTCTCAAAGGCTTTACCTGCATCAAAAGCAGATATATGCAAAAGACTCAAATTTCTGCAGCTGAAGAAAGAGAAGAAAGGGTAGGAATATGGCCACAACAGAGCCACCACTGAGAAGTCTTAGAAAATATGATCCATGAGGAGAAGTAAAGCTAATTTAAGCCACTAGGAACCACGGTCATTGCTGACAGCAGTAGGTTTTCAATAGTATTCTGAAACACCGGGTTTGAACTGCATTCTGAAATACCTGAGTTTTGATTTGTTACTGAAGAACTTTTAGGGAAGAACAAAAAGAAGAGATTGAGATGAGCTGGTGATAAAACAAGAACCAAAAAGAACTCACACAGATCCTTCTGGACAGGTAAGTTCAACAAAAAGATGATGGCAAAGGCAACAAGAGTTCTCCTTGCCCATGTAATATCACTTCCCACTCTTATTTAATCATACCGAGCACTACAGTCTCACCTTGGAATGTAAAGATCTGCTCAGGGGACTAAAACTTGTAGGGCCTCTGAAGGCTCATACAGTCAGTGGTCTCAATTAAAAATGGATCATGAAATAATCAAGAAAATTTGACTACTGGAGGCTTACATATCTCTGGGGAATTGACCTACTACAGTCACAGAAGGGATGAATAAGAATCCATGATATTTTCATGACCTTTGCAGATCAGGACAGGTGATGCAATGGCACTTTCAAGTGGTGTATGAACACTTTCATCCTATGCCACATGGGTAGCATAAAAGGCACACTGCAAATAGTTCCCTTTGTGACCACTCCTGCTGTATCAATTAAAGCTCTCAATAAATCACAAGAAGTGTATCTTGCAGACTGGATTTCAACGCATGAAGAATTTTGAACCCAAGGCACGGAACAATGATGAGCGTATATATGTCCTCGGGAAAAAGAGCTTAAACTATTAGGGCAATGGAGTATGCAGAGAGCTGTGAAGCACTGCTCTGAGAAACACGAAGTCAGTAACTTGAGGTCACATTTCGTATATCACTTCACAAAAAGAAAACAGCAAAAGAGAGAGAGGGACAAAGCAAATTTAGAACAGAGAACACATGAGCTAAAAAAAAACCAGTATAATGAGACCCAGAAATGGAGTTCTTAAGGTGAAGATGTCAAAAATATCTATCAAGTGTGAGACAAGCATAGCACACATTGACCTTAATTTAGATTTTACTAAGGAAAAAGGTACCTGGTAGACTTTGGGTTAATTTATTGAAGAAAAAGAGATTGCATACTCTTAAGACTACTAAATTTTAGGGAAATCTAAAGAGAACATACATTATTCTTACTAAATTCACCTATCCTAGTTTCAGAGGACAATGAAATCCTAAAGAACTGGTAAACTAGTTTAAAGTACCTAAAGGTTTTGTAATGTTGACTTACTCAGAGGTATGAGAAATAAATCTAAACCAATGGATATACCTATGCAAGAGCAATTACCCATAAGCAGTGACATACCCACCAGCACCTTCTTTGAAAGAAAAAGAAAATTACTGCCTTCAGTAAAAGAAGAAGAGTTGATTCTGTTTAGAATTCAGATGAGGGTGAATCCTACCACTCATCAAGAAGGATAAAATTATTAAGACAGTTGACTGAGAGCTCCTTCCCAGAACAGCTACCAAAACTGCTTTATCTTAATTTGAAATTAATTTACTGCCCTGCTGTCAAGAAAAGTCTAGCAATCAAAACCAACTTCTAATTTTTCCTTGATTCTTATTCCTATGTCCAGTGTAGGCTCTGGGATGGAAGATTAACAAGACAGAAAAGCACTCATAATTATTGGTTTTATGTAGGTGATGAGGAAGGTATTATTTAATTAGAAAACCCCTATATTGATGCTTTCCAATGAAGTTCTATTTTTTTTATTTTTTGTATTTCTTTCTGCTATTTTGACAAAAATAGGTCTAAAAGATCACAGAATCATAGAATTGTCGAATTGGAAGGGATCTTAAAGATCATCTAGTCCCAACTCCTGTGCCATCGGCCGGGACAGGCTGCCCAGAGTCCCATTCAGCCTGGCCTTAAAAACATCCACGGATGGTGCTTCCACAACCTCTCTGGGCAACCTGTTCCAGTGTCTCACTACCCTAACAGTGAAGAGCTTCTTCCTAATGTCCAATCTAAATCTACCCTCCTCTAGTTTGTATCCATTCCGCCTAGCCGTATCACTACCTGACATACTAAAAAGTCCCTCCCCAGCTTTCTTGTAGGCCCCCTTCAGATACTAGAAGGCCACAGTAAGGTCTCCTTGGAGCCTTCTCTTCTCCAGACTGAATAACCCCAACTGTCTCAGCCTGTCCTCATAGGAGATCACTTAGATGGTTTGGAAGTACATTCCATTAAAAGAAGCAGTCACTGAGAAGCAGATTCTCAAAGAAAAGCAAGTGTCTACAACACATGTAGGTGCACCTTTAAGCACCTCTCCTTACAGTACTTGAATTGCTTAAATTACTTTAAAAAAGAAGTTCTGACTAAATTTGCTCTTGAATATGAGACAATATTCTTTTGAATATGCTTTTCCAAGACTAATTATAAATCCATTCTGACAGCCAGGTACCTGCCAGTGCTCTGTGAGCAGACAAGCCTCAGGAAATGCAAGAGGTGTTTAAAGGAGAAGAAAACCCACAAAACTGGAACAAGCTCTCTGTATCAATGGCTTCTACTAAAGACTTTGACCGTGTCCTGTTCTAATTTCTATGTTTTACTCCAATAATTTGGCTTTGAAGATGTTGTTAAATTCTGCTTTACATTTATTATATTGATAACAAAAATACTGTCAAAAATGAACTCCCTCCCCTATTTTAATAAATGAGAGAAGGGGGCGTCTTGTCCTACATAGCGACGATTGGCCTTGTGCAAGTAACAGAACAAAGCATTTCAGTCAGCTCTTAAGCATGAGTTTTGATAATGTAGCCTCGTTTTAGGCTGCTCAGTTCATCACAGTGACTCTGAGGCTGTCCATGATCAGAAATTTCAGAATCAGAACAGAGCTTCTTGTGCTACTGATTCAAAGTAACCATGCAGCAGTTAAGCCAAATTTGAGAGAATACCAAGCAGCCTCAGAAAACTGTATACATCAAACATCTTTATGTGGATATGTAATGTGGATATGGAATACTAACAATAAGATTTTTTTTCTTATTAAGTAAGGTCATATTAACTAAAATAAAAATATTCCCCATTTGCTTCACTTGCTCCAAATACATAGGGAGTCCTAAGACTACCTTTCTCTCAGCAGAGACCAGGAAAACAATATTAAGAAAAACAACCAAACACACCATCAAAACAACAGAAAACCCCAAATGATAAAAACCCAATCTCTAATGATTTTGGATTATTATATTAAAAGCCCTATTTACTTTGGTAACAAACTAACAACCAAATTGTTGTTTAGGGGGCTTTTCAGGCTATCAGGCAGTAAACCTAAGCTTCCAAGGCGATTCCTTGAGCCATGAAATGGGGTATGAAAACATTTAATCCCTCACTGCACTCTTATCCTTGTGGAAGCGCTGTGAGTACATACAATTACACCAGAAAAAACTCATGTTCACCAGCAGAACATTTCATTGTTGAGAAGCAGCTTATACCAATACGGGGGGTTTTTACTGGTACAGTTGCCTCCATGCTAGAAATGCTTTACCAGTATAACATACAAATGATTGTATACTGCAGAAGTGCTCTTAGAAAATACCCTGGTTAGGCCACTGCAGTATTTTGCAATTTCTTTCTCTCTTTCCTTCATTTACAACTCTATAAGTAGCTTTCTTTTTAATTGTCAGAAATTTATTTTGTGAGCTTTTAGAAGAAAAAATCCAGCTTTCTTTTGGAAATGTGAGGACTGCATTTGTTTATTTCAGTTGAAAAGACGCTGGCCAACAATCATAATACTCTGTGAAGGAATTTTTTTTTAAAAGGCAAATATCAGAATAAAAATGGGTATACACGGATAGTTGTCTGGCTTCAGGCAATCACATGAATGGTAGAAGGGAAGACCATTCTTCACAGAAAAACAGCATGGCTTTCTGGTATTTCTTGTTATTACTTAAATGAACTTATTTTAAAAACAAATGTACAAACTGCATAGAGATATCAAAATCTGTAAGGCTCCTGTTGGCATTAAAACAGTGTAAATTGGACATCTTCTGTAGTGTCCTCCTTTTATTGTTTTTTGCTCCAGAAGTTCCATGAAGACCCAGAAGTTCAACCACATACAAGAACTCTGATTACCATACAAAAGAAATGCTGGAAAAGAGACTACAAGAAGCACATGCTATCTCACAGCAAAAATTGTATTTAAAGTTATCACAGATGTCAAATACCTTAAGTCAGATACTGCAATGTAATATTGTTCTGATGATGGAGTCAGCTGCCAAAATAAAGATTTGGGAAAAAAACACAGCAAGAAGCGTGGGTCAAAAATTTCCTCAGTTGCATTACACTTGAAAAAGTTCTCTTAGCAGCTACATTAAATATAGAAAACCTTCCTTTGATATCACTGAAAAAAAACAACCAAACTTTTCTCATTTTTGCATGGCCATGGTGTTGGGCTGTGGAGGCATGCACAATATTTGAATTCTCAGCTGGAATTCTGAAATTTACTACTTATAAAATCAGAGCAAAAGAAATCTCATTTTCTCGTAATGAATCAGCTACAAGCACAATACTCCATCTTCTTAGTTTAAATGAATTTCATGGCACAATTGGACAAAGCCATCTGCTGCCAATTGTCTTGGCAACTAAAAGCATTGCTGCTGGCAGCTGCCAAAGAAGAACACATTGCCATACAGCTGTTACAGTTGGTATAAAACAGACAGCTAGCTTCATCGCTCCTCTCCATTGCTTCTTCCTCCCAAATCCCTGAAGGCTAGATCATTGCCAAAGTATCACCAGCATGTCAGAGGATGAAGGGAGAGGCCACACAGAAGCGGGAGACCTCATCCAGAATACTGGATACACTGGAGAGCTTGCAGCATCTCCTAGTTTTGTCCAACCCTTTTGGACACTGAGAAGGCAGAGAAGAACCATGCTAGTTAGCCCAGTAGGCATAGCCTCTCTTACGATACTTAACTGTTTGTTCATCTGCTTAAAAGGCTAATGGAAGCCATAGGCTATTTCTGATTGCCAACTATAGCCTGCTAATAGGTAGTATGTCTTCCTCCTTCTAGCAGCTATACAGGAAACTGGGGTCAGGCTGCCACGACAGAAGATGATCTGAGCTGTCCATCTCTCACTTTAACTTAAGTGTTGCAATTTTGGCACCAAGGCAGTTAATGTGAACTTGGCTCATGTTTTAATGAAGATTTGGATCAGTACCATGCTGAAAAGACCCTTGAAAGCTTCTTCAGGGAAAAAAAATCCATTAAATTTTAATTTACAGCACAGTCAAGAGTGGGAACATACACACCCAGTCCATGTGTCAACTCCTGTCAATCATTCAGAAGAACGAGATGATAATGAACTGTCATAACAGAAAATAGTGGCAAAGCATCAGACATTATAAGCACTGACATGAAACCTGTAGCATGAGTTTCAAAATACTTGGTATTGTTCTCCAGTCTCTCACTACTGCCATTATGGAGTTATGTAGGATCTCAGGTTCTAAGAGAGTGCAAAAACACAATTAGCCTTGCTGGAGGTAAAGAAAGACTGGAAAGTAGTTCTCTAAAGTTTTAAAAATAAAAGAAAATATACCTATGGTAAAAGTTCTAGTTTTCTGATACTGTCTCCTTCCAGTCTGTTAAATCACAAAAATAGATATGAAAGAAAAAAAAAAAATAGCAGCAACATGTAGTCACAGCTGCTTCTTAAATCACCACATTTACTAAACACAGGCAAAGAGACCAGACTAAGTTCCCTGGATTTTGCTGCTCTGGTGTGTTCTTAGAGGTTTCAAAACAAAATAAGCATCATCAGAAAGGTCTCAAAAGACATAAGGAAACACCAATCTGTTCTCAGATAATGTATGCTTTTAAAAGGACAAAGAGTTTCTCAGCTGATTTGATGGATAGGAAGAAAATAGAAGTCAGTTCAGTGTATATATAAACCTGCATACTAAACATATTAGAAATGAACACAATAATATGCATACCTGATGCTTAACAGAAAAAACTCAATCAAGTGGACACACATTATTTTATAATACACTGTCCTGGTTTGGGCTGGAGCTCCAGCCCAAACCAGGGCATACACCACACTCTGACCAACAAAGGCATGAGTGGTGGGTTAAGAAGAGAGCAAAAACCCACAGAACCTACTACCTTTGATTACAGACTGCTATGACTAGAGCCAACCACTCTACACATGTAATAGTAGGGACATGAGCACTAGATGATCTACAGGCCGTAAAGACTCTTAGTACTGAGTTAACTTGATTCTTAGCTAGTATTAGCTATTGGCTAAAAGAAAAAGTATCCATATAGAAAGAATCCTTGATCTCTGTTGCTCACAATGGGGAATTCAGGAAGCTGAAGCCAAACTGGTAAACCAGCAAGGATCACAACCTAGCTGCCTTGAGATAGAAAATATGCTTTCAGTAGCAGAGACAGAGGGAGAGAGATAAGGCTACTGTCTTTCTAGAAAATATAGAGTGCCTTTCAAAGTCACTGGGAAGACAACATGCATCTTTGCAGCACAACAGATCTTGCTAGTGACTGCAGAGGCAGTCCATGGGCTGATGACACTTTGTCAGATCCAAAGCTGGGTGATTGTGAAAACACACCAACTTCCACTTCACGTAACACATTCATTTTAATTTCTTGGATTACATTTTTTCTAGGAAGATAATAACTAAGCCCAGTCAAACCTTACATGTATGTTAAGCACAGGAGGAAGAAGTTACAGCAGGCAATGTTGTTACTTAGATACTTGAATTTATGAAAGCACTTAACAGTTAATGCAGAATCAGGGCCCTGTATTTTAGAACAGGACATAATTCATTCTATACCTGACATATTCAGTGGGAAAACAGCTGTGAGTGAATGCAGTCTTGGGGTTCTGAATGTAAAGTCCAGAAATTCCAAGTCATACATAGTTCCCACAGCATCAATTACTCTCTCCACTGGCACATATTTAGTGTTTTGCATTGCTGTTTATGCGAAGAAATTTATGCCCTGAAGTGTATATAAGACATCACTAACTTATGTTTCCCACAGCTGCTATAACTCTAAAGTTCTTGGCTTCTGTGCATTCAAATTAACAGTCATAACAATACACCAAAGCCTTTTCTAGCACTGAAATTCAAATCAAGATTTTTTTTTTTTTTAGAGTTTATAATGAAAACACTCATATTGATCTCCTGCTGAAATAGCTCTCCTCAGTACATTCTGAAACAACAGTGGCAGGTCATTTACTGCTGCTCCTGCACAACATCTGATTTTCATACCTAACATTTTCTCAAATGCGTGTCATTTTTTTCCAATGTCATAGTCACTTGCCCTTGTGAAAGGCTGTATTCATAGCATGTGTGAAATTTTCCAGTTGAGCCTTTTCAAAATCACCCACTCACAGAAAATAACATTAGAACGAGACAGCTAACATACTGTTTTATCCCCCATCCTGTGTCAATCTGCACAGCATTTTAGTCAACTCTTTTGCACCTGCCCCCTCCTCACCATGAGGTAAATAAACTTCTAAGCAAAGAAGTACTAGAAACCTGAATTCAATGAATAACCTCCTTAAAGTGAGAATTGGTAAAAATGGGGACAAAAATCATAGAATCATAGAATGTTAGGGGTTGGAAGGGACCTAGAAAGATCATCAAGTCCAACCCCCCTGCCAAAGCAGGACACCCTAGATAAGGTAACATAGGAATGAAAGTATGTCCTGTTATGGTTAAACAGTGATTGAATGATAGGTAAAGTTATCTTCTCCTGGAAAATAAGCAATGGTATCAAGTCATTTAAAAAATCTTGCATAGGGTCTGCATCAAAAATGTAAAATTTTAGCCTTCACTGTCATTGTCTTTGAGAAACTGCAAGCCTCTTAAAAAGGACATTTATAATGCAAACATTCTGACAATCTTAACTCTTCAATATATGCCTGTATGTGTTTATACAATATGCATACATGACGAACGTGCAACATGATTCTGCTCTGGTGAACATTATTAAACAAGGAACTTGATAAAAAGGATTATGCAAAGAGCTGCAGAATGGCCCAAGTGCTAGAAAAATTATTTCAGAATGAACTGCTGAAGAACAGAAATCAATTAAGATAAACAGAAGTATTGATAATAGGCAACTTGCTCATATCCTTATGTACCTATGAGAAATCCAAAAATTCATCCCAAGAAAACTCTTCTAACTGTAAGAGAATGGTACAAGAACCAGTGGCTGATAATTGAATTTTCAAATATGCAAGACAGAAACAAGATACAAATTTTGAGCACAGAAAATAATTAAGCATTGAGAAAATCAGCAAGAATCAGCATCAATTTCCCATCTCTGTACCTTTTAAAATCAAGAACAAGTTTTTGTAAAAGGCAATGAAAAAATTCTGTGGCCTGTGTCATGTAGGAGACTGCAACTGTGTCTTTTTGCTTGGCACACAAGAAATACACTTTATATCAAGGATTTTGGTGAAGGACTGAGAGCACTATTAGGGCTAAAGAACATGCATCCCACAGCACAGTGATCTCCACTGCACCACAGTCCCTTGCTGAGGATCTCACTTCAGAGATTTCAAAGAGGAATTTGTAAGGGTTATAATTCAAAGTCTGAGAGTGTGTGAATGACTGCAGTTCTACCACACTTCCACCAGCCAAAGCCAAACACAGCATTTATCTGCTGCCATATCTCAAGGTACCACAATGGCCAGGTCTTGTTTCAAATATCTACTAAATCATACAAACATTATGCTTTAATATTATTGGCTGTAATCAAAGAAAGAAAGAAGCAATATAAATGTTAATGAGAAGATGCCTGTCTCACTTTATTTAAAGCCAGACTAATCCCATAATCCTAACAAACAAAAATACTAAGCTTTCCACAATTGCAACACAACAATGTCCAGATGGTGTCTGTCTGTGGGGAACAAGAAGAACAAGGGGCTTTACAAGCTAAATTCCAGCGAAAAAATGTGAGTCCCAAGGAAAACTAAGACAGACCTACCAGTGGAGGTGTTGAAAGAGCAACTCTAATAAGGAACACCTAATGCTTATTAAAGTATTCTATTTCATTTTTCAGGAGGAATTCTCACAACACAGTGAGCAGAGGAGTCAGGTGTATATACTCCAATACTGTAGAAGGAAGAGCAGTTTGTGTAATATACCTTGAAGACTTTTCAGCTTTCCTTTCTAAATTTGTGTGGTTTATTTATTTTAAGTGCTATAAAAGTTACAGATCAGCCATTGAGTTCTCAATGACATTTTCAAGATTTAAAGGTATGCATTAACAAAACAGACCTCTGGAGACCTAGAATGACAAAAATGGGAAGATTAGGAAGAGTTCATAATATTCCCCTTATGAAGCCTCATTGTGGTGCATAGTTGAAAATGCCAAATGCCTTTTTAGTCACACTAAAGTAGAATTATTGTGCAAAGATACACCCACCCAGTTCTCTGTAATGCAACAGTCCTTTGTGCAAAGTCAGCCCATGATGCTCTAATGCAGGCTTAAAATGGTGACTCAGCAAAATTTCAAATGGTGTCTGGAAGCTGGTTGACTCAAACTAGAATCAAGCAAAGCTTTTGAGAATTGACTGAAAAAAAATGAAGGAAGCTAATATGCTGATGGGAAAGAAGGAAAAAATATGTCTACTCATCATACACTGAAGCCTTGGAAAGTACCTGGAAAATTAAATGTACTTGAAGTCAAACCTAATCTGACCTTTTTCCTTGTTTAGAAATTTTGGAAAATCTGTAAGTTTTTAAACCCAACGAGAACTCTGATTTTGCAAAATAGAAACAGTGCCATTAAGACTTGAGTTTTGTTAACAAGAACATAAACCAGGATGTCTTCTATCCAGTGGTCCATACTAAATATCCAGGGGAAGACAGTGTGCTCAAAAATAAAAGAGGGAATTTGTCCAGGGAACAGCCAAGAACATTACATAATACCTATCAGAAAGGATAAGCTGTTTTATTGACTTCAGTATTTATTCTGTGCCAGTACTCAAAAAGGCATTAAAAAAAGAACATGATGACTCCTGGGCCTGTTATACTGAGGCCAAATGCACTAAGTGCACTTAAAGTAATGAAAAAGTTAATCCAGAAATCAGTAGATAGAAAATTAATTGATAGGAATATAACTGAAGAGACACAGGTTTTTTTTTTCTTTCCCTTTTATTTTCCTGTTGAACTGCTCTGATTAGACTGATTTATCTTTTGATCAGATTTAAAGTTGGCAAATAAAGATTATGCACAGATGTAATATAAAGGCATCTGCAAAGTGTCTGATCTAGTAACAAATTTTCATACTGAAAAGATACAATACCAGGACATTCTACTTTATGAACTAAAAAATGGCTAGCTAAACAGATTGCAAGCAACAGGTGTCAGTTATTGAAACAGGAACATCTGCTGGGACCTCAATAGAATCAGTACTCTGCTGGTTCCTATTTAACATTTCACTGATGCTTTGGAAACAAAAAAAGAACTTTACATATGACATGAAGCTTTTAGTGTAAATTATGCTAAAGATAGGGCCAATCTTGTTCTACTCAAAACACAGTTCAATATGTCCGACTGCAAAAGTATACTTCTGAGAAAAAACAATGCAGGCCTCATCTAGGAAACAGAATCATGCATTTTGCAAAACAAGGATCCTAGAAGGGACTTAAAAGTCAGAGTACATTGCAACAACTGAAAAAGAGCTTCAAAAGCTGAAGCTATAAAAGAAAGAGGGGTGTAAGCAATTAAGTCTTTGGAAGTGTAAATGGAGGAGTAAAGCGTACAGGGAGATAAATCCATGCAGTACCTCTGTAAGTAATACTGACAAGAATGCTACTTCATACCAATGTGACTACTGTCACATGCACTTTTAAAAGCATGTTGAAAATCTGAGAGGTTTCAGAAGAGAGTCAAAAAATGAGTTGGAAACTAGAGATAATACCCCACAATAGAAAGAGATCAATCCTTTTAGCTTGTAAAAAAGAAAACTGAGAAATGAGTTGATTGGACTTTATAAGCTCCCTCACACAGAGAAAATAGCAGGTACTGAAGAGCTCTTTAATCTAGTGGAGAACAATATAGCAAGAACCAGTAACTACAGGCCATAGTCAGACAATTTCAAATTGAAAATGGGCTACATTATTTTGTCATTGAACATGACTAATTATTGCAAAAGCATCCCATGGGGAGTGATAATTTCCTCTGTTTGATTCACTACTACACTTCTGAAGGATAGGCTTTAGCCTCACAGAAGAAATACTACTGCAAAACCTAAGTAGTCTGCCTCACTACAATAAACTTCGGGGTAAAATACAATGATGTGATACAAAGACCAGCTCAGACAACAGGGAGGTCCTTAATGGCCTGGAACTCAAGGAGCACATGGCTTCCATCAGGGTTTATAATTGGTCCTGAGAAGTGCACACTCACAAACCTCACTGAAGTTTTTGATGCTGTCACGATCAGGCCCTACGTTACCTGCTTCACCATGGCATACAATGTTTAAGCTAACATATTGCTGCTGTCCATCCCCAGGTGTCTCTCTTGACACATTTTAATCAGAAGGCAACCTACCAAGATAGTAAGGAGATATTTCACAACCGGTTTTCTAAGTAAACAAGCAGGAACAAGCCATCAAGCTTCTATGGCCAAGTTCCATAGAGCCTACCAGGCTGCCAGATGTCCTGTCAACCACTGGTAGCAGCACACTGCAATGCAAATTGGTGTGGATTATCACAGAATTTCCTAACATCTGCCATTCTCTGGACCCTTTACCTGAAAACTAAAGATTCCTAAGTCTACTTTAGAGTTAGAGAGAGATGCAGCACTCAGCACTCTCATGTTCTACAAGTAGTAAAGAGAGTGAACAGGAGAAAAAAATGTAGATCCCAACTATTACTTGAGATGTCTTAATTCTTCAACAAATCTTCCTCAGGACTGTATGGCAGACTAAAGAAAAATCAGCAGTCATTTAGATGACAAGCCTTGACAAGCCTATGTACCCTGCTTACAAGTATTGCTTAGATTATGTAGCGTCCATTAATGTCAATGCACATGTGGACTGTTACTCAATGTGTCTTGGTTTTCTTTTTTGTAGCAATAAGATTTCTTGTTCCACAGAATGCCAAAGGAAAGCTTGAAATTATCTAGTTATAAATTCCAATCTAATAATTCATAACCCAAATGGCAACTAATGAGGACTTTTATTTTTAGGAGAACAGATGCAGAGTTGCTTTAGACACAAAACTAAAAATTCAATGTAATGGTTGTTGTGATTGTGAACTCATTATATTTGTACATATGGGATTAGCAATAGTGTAACTGATTTTTTTCCTGTCAATGAGACACTATCAATCAAATTAAATCTTTAAACAAGGACAGTGTTTAAAGTATTTAGAAGTTCGAGGAATTATGTCCATTCCTTTATCTTCCTGCCTGTTTTCATGATTTTACTATTAGATTTTATCATTTTACAGACTAAGAAAAGAGAAGGGTTTCCTTTTCACAGAGAAATAAACTGTATTTATTTTTGTATTATTGAAAATGGGTATGTAATAAAGCTTTCCTATGGGTGAGTTTAATTCATTGAAGACAGTTATGTATCACTTTGTCTTGCAATTTTTTTAACATATCCCCATTTTTTACAACTTGGTTAAAAAGAAAAAACTCCTTAAATGGCCAGAGATAACATTTGTCAGCTGAAGGCTGGGATTCACCAAGAAGTCTGAAGCTCAGTTAAGTATCCCTCTTTTTATAATTAATCAGGGTTTTTTCTTTTTTTAAAAAATGGTTAAGACTTGGAGAATAACTACTGTTAAAGGTTAAAGATTTTCAAATGCTCATTGAAGAAATGAATGGAACTGTTTGATTTCAGGTTTCTTTTGGAGGGGGGTGTTGTTTGGGGGTTTGTGTTTGTTTTCTTGGCGTTTTTCTTTTTTTTTTAAAGTACTGAATGTATCCCAGTGTCTTCTCTTCCTTGCCCCTAATGAACTGATAGCTCTCTCTTCCAGAAGTTTTATACTCATTTCACACTACAGACTCAGAAACAAACAACTTTTACATTTTTACAAATATTGACCTGTAAAAATATTAGTTGAAAGCACAGAGACACTGGTCATATCTCTCTACAAGCTGGTTTTTGCCATACGTCTATTTTTTGGCTTCAACCAAAGAGACCCAGAAGAAAGCTGCCAGGTTTCTGCTGGAAGAAGGGAGATCCTATGTCAGGTTCTACAGCAAAAGGAGCTGTGTCTCACATTCTGCTGTGCAGCTGGCAAGGAGAATTCCCACTATAACCAAACCAGATCTCAAGCTAGAAGCAGATGACATCCTTCTGCCACTTCATATACAGTACACTTACAGTTGTTTCCTCATTGCACACAGTATTTCCCTGTTTGCAGCTGTGGCTTAACAGGTGCACTGTTTTGATTCCCATTTATCAAGCCCAAATTGCTCATTACTCCTCAGGTAACATGCACTTCTGATCTGGATAGACAATGCCGCACAGGCCTTATCTGCAATTCAAACAACACAATACTCAAAGGAAAGCATCAGAGACAGAGAATAACATTTTTTCTGCTCTCAAAGTAAAATCTGCTTTAAACTCTGACGATCTATTTAAATCTCCATCATTCAAAAAGAAAAATGACCATATCTGTAGATACTCTATTGATATAAACATGTAGTTCTTTAAGTATCTTCTAAATCAAACTGCCTTTCAGACTTTCAAAGTTCTACTTTGACTACAAACAGATATCAAAATAATGACTCATAATTACCAACAGGAATTAATTATCCCAATAATTAGTACTAATAATTTGGGAATTCTGTTAAATCTTCTGTCCCAAGGCTTTGCAAATTTCTGACAGCAAGAACCAGGAGGTAGAAGATAAATTGCTTTCTCTGTGCTTACTCTTATCTCACAGCAGATCCAAACCTCCCTGGAAAGAAGCAGGTGTTGGCTGAGAGACAGGACATAACTGAATGGATTAGCAGCTCAGCTCAGATCACTTGCAAAGTCCTCTGTTCTCCTCCACTGTCTTTTTCAGTCCCTCTACTCTTAGGCTCCCTCCTTGTTCCTACTCTTATCACACTAACCATTTTATCTGTAACTTTGGTAATGGGTCATGGCAGCTCTGAAGTGCAGATGGACCAGAAATGTTTTCATTAACTAGTTTAGAAACTGGCAACAGTGAGGCTGTATCAGCTTGGGCTGCACATGGAATCCCAAAATATCCATGCTGCCATGGTACCAACAGGAATGAAGACCTGGATATGCAACAGCAGTGCTTTAAAATGCAATGCAGATGTACTTTGAGTTTTGCTATCCTGTCAGAATGAATTGCTTTGCTTATTTTTGTAAAACATCTAAACATCTCTTCTCCCTGCTAGCATCTCTTCTCTCTGCTAGCACCTCTTCCCCCTCAGCCCCCCCCAAGCCTGGGATGCTATTATAAACGATTGAAAAAGAGAGCTGCATCTCTTTGTAAAGGAAAATAATGTCTTGCCTTTTATTTATTCCTAGTTCCATCACTTACAGTGAAATAAGGCTAAAAGCATCTAGCAACTAGCTAACTGTGAGTACAAACACCCTCCAACATCACCATTAGCTCAGCATGCTAAAGTATGAGCACTAAGCAGAGAAATGCAGTGCATGGATTTGTGAAGAAATTTCCAGCTGTCTGAAAATCTTGTACTTTTCTAGTTACTCTTGGCTGGCCACATGATTTCAAAGCACAGTTTCTCTGTGTGGATGCCCTAAATGCAAATGCTCCTAACCAGCATCTAAGTTTGTGCAAATAAACCAGATGCAAGAAAACTATACAGTTGAAAAGTATTGTACAATAAAAGAACAGAAAGCTAAGTTGGTTAGGAGAAGTTTACTCATAAAGGGGATAATTAATTATCAAAGAAGTCCCAATACAGTAACAGAAACTGCAGTCAGTAGGGTTTTTATGTTAAGCATAGATAAGCAGGTATTTCAATAGCAGAATTTACAGCATAGGAAAGCAATAGACAGGTGAACTCTGCACAACTGATTTACATGACTTCTCCATTCTGAAATGTCACTGTTGTATAGAAAGGAACATCTAAGCCATATTGGATCTTGCCTGTTACAACTGGGAGGATGTTATACTCTTCTCTTTTAGCTCCCTTTCCATGCTTTGTGAGACTGGCAAAGAACACATAACTTTGCTGAACAATGTTGCTTCATTTTGTATCTCCAAAATAAACTGATTCTACTGGGGAAAACCACTTTTTAAAAGAGACAGCAAATGGGACTCTATATTTTTTTTAAAAGGGGAAAAAAGAAAATTAATTATGCACATGCGGAGGGAAACTATCAGTGGTTAAGATTTTCTGATCATATCATCATTGGTGCTGAATGAAGAACATAAACTATTGAAGATATAAACTGTATGAAGAGATATTAGAGAAATAATAGAATTGCAGCCCTTACTCCCAGTAGGCAGCACTGCAAATATACCCCCAAGAAATCAGTGAAAAAATAGAGAAAATTGAACATGTGTGACAGAGTCACAGTGAAATGAAGCATGAAAAAGAAGTGCTACACAAAAGACTTAAAAGGGCTCAAGGTGTGAAAACACTGAGGAAAGAGCAAGAGTGTGCAGGATGTGTGAACGAGTGCAAGTGCAAGAGGAAAGCAGGGGCAGGATCTTATGTGAGTGAGGCTGGAAGTGATAGAGGGAAACCAAGCATAAATGTGAAGGAAAAATCATGTAAGAATAAGCATACAATAGAGCATGGCAGAATGACAGACTGTGATGCAGTAAGAGATGGCAAAAGTAGGAAAATCAGACAGAAAAGAATTTTAATGATGAATTTCTTTTTCATTTTGCTTGCTTTTATCTCCACCATTTATCAGAAGTGAGACTGTTACATGAAAACTGACCAGCAAGCAACATCAGAAAGAAAAAATAGCCATAGTAGCTACAAAGAATTCTCATTAAACAAGACATTTTGAAACTGCTTTTAGTTTTGCCCATCAAGCAGAGGTCATCAGAAGGACCACGCAGCAAGTTCTTTTGAAAATAGCAAACTGGAAGAAAGGAGAATGAATAACTCCCAAAGCACAGCTGACCACTGAAACTATTTCTCCTTTATGTGATGAAGTGTTCTTGCCCCAGTCTGTGAAGTTAAATGTGTGGATCGTATCACAATAAGAAGTCTTCAGCAAGGAATTAGGGGCAGAGAGATTAGGGACTACAGACATTAGACACAACTAAATGTAAGAGATGGTCTCATAAAAGCTCTACTGCACAACTGTAGTTGAATAAAAATATGAAACCAGGAAATATTTCTCCATTCATGTAAAAGAAACTTGAAAGGAACACAGTTATGCAAATACTCTAGACTAAACAACAGCCTTGATGGATCTCCTGCACTTACTTTCATATCTAAACTACAGGATGCCTTTTTTACATCTGGTACTCTTTGCAAGAGTTTCAAAACAATCTCCACCTATGTAAAATGTCAAGTAGAAGAAAGTGAGTTATTTGGTGTGGTTAATGACAGAAAAGCTGCTTGTTTTGGGTTTTTTTGAAAACATCCTCCATTTTATTATAGTGTAGGAGTAATAAAGGCAAAAGGTTGGATGGCTTCCCTGTGAACATTCTAATTCTCAAAAATCCTGATTTCATTTAACCTTTCTACAGTCATATTTATTTTATAAAAGATTCGTCATATTCATGTCATAATCTTGAAAAACTGGAATAAAAGATTCCTATAGATCTATTTATACCTTGAAGGTTATTGAAGGTCTACACAGGGAATAAGTACCTTATTTGTGCTTATCCAGTCTCAAATTTGGATCTCATGGACTAGATTTCATAGAATCACAGAATCATTACAGTTGGAAAGGACCCTCAAGATCATCTAGTCCAACCAATAGCCCTACACTACTCTTACCCCTAAATCATCCCCTGAAGAAACACATCTATCCTCTTCTTAAAAACCTCCAGGGATGGTGACTCCACCACCTCCCTGGGCAGCCTATTCCAATATCTCACCACTCTTTCAGTAAAGAAATTCTTCCTAATATCTAATAGCCTTCTAAAAAACTGCATACAGAACATATTATAAATAATAATGAAATATATGATTAAAATATAATTTTGCTTACCCCAGTTTTACATGGGAGTGCCTCTTTTTTCAAAGACACATGGGCAGATAGGAATATGTCTTCATATGTTACACATACTTCATAAATATTTTTTGATCTTCAATTATTGCTACAGCAATTTTGTTTACATACAAACTAGTTTCAACAACCAGAAAAGCCCAAAACTTAACCTGTGCTATAGACGAATCCCTTTTTTTTTTCCCCATCAACAATAAAAAGAGTTCTCATCAGAATGCTGGTAGTAATTCTGCTGATACTCAATTCAAAATACTTTCCAAGTCATTGTCCTATACATGGAATAGCTTTGCAGGCCTAAAAGAAACATTTGATGAGCAACAGAAAAAGCAAATGAAAAGGGAGGCAACTCCAAAGTTGATTCCATATAAATATTATATTATAAAGATATAATATATTTAATACTATATACTATATATTATATATAATTTATGTTATATTATATAATATATGCCATACTAGAATATTAAAATTTCATATAAATAATATATTATAAAGATATAATTCAAAGAAACTACCTACATTTTCTATTAGAAAGCTATACACTTGGACAACACAAATTTAATACCATGAGTGCAAAAAACATGCAGGATGGGCCTAAGTCTAGGTTTAGGTCCACCTGACTTAAATAAGCACCAAATCACAAGGAAACTGCATCAGTGGACAGGTGACCTATATCTTTGTTATGGTTTGGATTAGAACAGAATTAATTCTGTTCAGTAACTGTATTTTCTAAAAGATATTCCACCACCACATACATAGTACTGTTATTAGTTATCCCCCCCACACACACACACCTTGCCTGAACTGTCCCTTTAAGAAACCTGAAATTCCTGAGCTGAGGACACTGCAAACCCCCCTCCGGGGGGCGGGGGGGGGAATGCTGGGTTCCTCCGGGGGACTTTTGTTGATTGGAACCACGAGGAAGCTCTCTTCCTGCTGGGACTTTCGGCCGAGCTGCGTGCTGTCTGCCTGTGCTGAAACCTACGGGTGCTATCTCACTGCTTTGGACTGCTTGTGCTGATTCCACTGGGAGCTGGCATCGGGATGGTTCAGTATCTTGGGTCCTGTACCTGTTTATATTTTGTTTCATTTATATCTGTTATTATTATTAAAGCAGTTTTTAGTTTTTAACTTCCAATCCAGTCTCTCCTTTACCTGCTGTGTGTGGGGGGCTGGGAAGAGCCCTTAAACCCACCACAATCTTACACAGTATGTTCAGTCACTATGACTGAATAGAGCCTGGGGATCGTACGAGGAGAGATCATAGCCACTTACTAACAACCTTACTGCATTTTTTTAGGACTGGGGTTGTTTGCCGCTGCATTTTGGTCAATATGAACATAACAACTACACTTGTCTTTAAAATCCATCCTTCCAAATCCATGTATTATAGTGTTACATCACATACCCTAACCTTTCTTCCTGTGCAATGCTTCCAAGGGGCTTTCACAGAATCACAGAATCATCACAGCTGGAAAGGACCTTCAAGATCATTGAGTCCAACTGACAGCCCTACACTACTGTTACCCTTAAACCATCCCCTAAGTGCCACATCTACCTGTTTTTTGAAAACCTTCAGGGATGGTGACACCACCATGTCTGTGAGCAGCCTACTCTTTGATAATGATGGGACACTAACGACCCACAAATAAAATCTAAGCCATTGGGAGCTACACCTTCTTAGCATCTCTCAGGATAAAGTCTGCATTTTGCGGAACATTTCTGTATCCTTCAGGACAGGAAGTATAGTAGGAGAAAAATCAATGTGCCAGGCAAAGAAATAACAGGTGGATCAGAGCTTTTCCCATATATGCTGTGTGGTTTTTTTACAAATTGCATTTCCTGAACCACCCACTTTGAAAGAAATCCACTTTCCCACACAAGTGCTCTGAGTTCAGGTTACACAGAGAGGCTGTCACTCAAAAGATTTACAAGCAGTGTTCTTGAAGCTTAATAGCATTTCTTTTTCTCCATCAACACTTCTTTTTCTTTGCCTAAAAAGGTTGGTGTGACTAATTAGTCCCCAATGCTCCATTATAATAACAATAATATTGCCTAGCCTATATAGTGTTTTTCATTAGTAGATCAAAAAATACTTAGTAAAGAAGGCAAGTGTCATTACCTCATCAAGCAGTACCCACTAAATAATCAGCTCTGCTGCTGCTTTAATCCTTAAAGATGGTGTTTTAAAACCATGAAGAAGCCAAAACATAATCTCCAAATAATACACCTTCTCTAGCAAAGGAGATTATTGCCTGTTCAGTGGAACTCAAGAGGGTTCCATGAAGCAAAAAGGGAATATATTTGCAAAGATACCACACAGGATTATAAGGGACCTTTTCAGTTATTGAGCTAAGGCCCAGTTGTCCCATGCTGATATATCATATAAGTCCTTTCTTAAACAGCTCAGGTTTTGCCTTAGAACTAGTGAGAGCTTTTTGCCTTTCATTAATCCCACTGAGAGGCTGTGCCAGAAATGTACTGATCTGACAAACAGATATTTTCCTTCCATTTCCATCCTACATGTACTGTTGATCTGATAAAAAAACATTTGTCTTAGTATTAACAGTATCTGTTCATCTGAAAAGCTCTGCCCTGCCTTGTATATTTAGAAAGCTCTCCATTTGGTAAAGGAATGGAAAAATACAATTAACTCTCCCATCCTAATAACTAGTAAGGTCTATCAATTTTTGCCTGTGGCTACTGACATAGATATAAATTACCTACAACCTTCCAGTGTCAACTTCAGCTTTCCTAGGTATATTTATTAAAAGTCCAAGATCTATTCCAGAGCAGTGACAATTGCTTAAGAGTCCACTAAAGTGTATTAAGATTATTGGTTCCCAAGGTGCCTTATTTACACTTGCAAACACTAAATTTAATTTGACATTGTATTGTCCTGCTTTAAAAGAACTCTCATGGTGGAGATTCTACAACTCCTGTTCACGACATACCAGGACACTTCACCACACTTCTTATGTTTAAAGCTGCATTTTCTTCTGTCAAACTCTGTCTAAATCTCCCATGGCTGCAATTTAAGGCAGTAACACATTATGTTCAGATCAAATCCACTTCTGTATGCAATGAAAAGTCTAGGTGACTTGCAGCATTGAATACAAATATGCAATCCCCATCTTCCTGAGAATTTCACTATTTATTAACCTTTCTCTCTTTAAACAGCCAAGGAAGAGGTTTGACCTTCCACCATATGAATTAGGACAGTACTAAGGTGCACTTCTAACTAAACAAACATCTTCAGAAATAATACTTCAAATGTCTTCCATTACTGCATTTGTGAAGTTCTGATGTTTTTACCCTATTTTTGCTATCTGAAGAAGCAGAGACCTCCTCATATACTTTTTTGTGTATCCTTGGCTGACAGCACCACCAACTTGGTAACAACATTCTGCTGTTTCCTTTGAAGACAAATAATCAATAGTATTAAGGAGGAGTGCATTGTTGCCTGTGTTCTGGATTCTCACAGCCATTATCTCATGTTCAACTAGCCATCTTGAAATAACGACAGTGTTCACTCCTTCATTCAGTCTCTTACCTTTTCTTGAGTTGCAACATCTAGAAGTGTACTTGTCCTTTCGTATATGGATAGAAAACAGTTACCCAAAACTCTAATTCTAATTACTTCTTAAATTGATTATTTTGTGATAAACTGGAGCTCTTGATTAGAATACACAGGGAGAACAACTTCCTTATCAAGTTCCAGTCACTGTTTTTCAGTTATGCTATTCTTCATGTTATTTTTAACCACATAACCAACAGTCATCTTACGGAGGCGGTTGATGATGCAAAGTCTCTGCCTTTGAGAGACTGTTATCAAAAAAGTGCTAGAAAGTCTAGAGAGACTTAAATTAGCCCTATACATCCTTGCACCATCCAACATCACCAAAAATACCTCACCTACAGGATCACTTTCCTCTTCCTCTTCAATATATTGTTCATTCAGTGTCATATTTGCTCTAGAGAAGACCAAATAATCAGGTTTTCCATGTTCGTTACAACAGAAAATTCTGTCTTCAGCTGAAACCAGGACAACTTTACAACACTGATTCAGTTAAAACAAACAAATGCTTGATGACTACCAAATATCAATTATCCATTTGCAAGTTTTACTGGTAGCTTTCACATTTAGAATGAATTTCAGATACAAAAATTCCCTGTAATTTCAAAAGACTGAAACCTAGAAGAACAATTTGGAGTGGGTAACAACACATTTCCATAGTGTTGAAGCCTTTCAGACATCAAATGGTCAAATACAACAATGAGGTTAGTGTGAAGTATGGTGAGGTTGCTTTTAGTAATATTGCAAATGATGGTCTCACAATGGAACTCAGCATCTTCCTGACTCCTCAAGGTAACACACCCTCTCTTCAATTTGAATTCACTCCTTTACTACATCCCACTACTTGCACTGCATGCATGTCTCTTCCTTTGTCTTCTCTCCCTGCCTGGATTACTACAAAAATGCCAGCTCTCAGTACTCTGTTCAGCTTCCCACCAAGAAATCATGACAACACCGCCTGACTCTCATTCATCAGCTCTTCCATTCCTGGTTAATCCCTCAGGTCTTCCATTTTTACCATACCCTTAGAAAATCTCTTCACTGAGAAGAAGAAAAACACAGATCCTAACTTTCACCAATTCTTTTTGTGATTCCTACTTACTCACTGAAAATCTGGTTCTTCCAATGAGCACCACCTAAAATTACCACTGATAATCCTTCCACCAGTAGAAGCTTTCCATTTTCTGTCTGCCTCTAAATGGAGTTTCTGTTCCACCACAGCTCCTAAATCAAGTTTGTTATTTTTGTGCAAGCAAATCATAATTAACAGAAAAACATCCCATGTTCAGAAAAGACAAGGATTTTTCCATCACTTCTGTGCAGCGAAACTATGACAAAAGCACCAGCACCTGTGTGGAATGTTTCTAAGCAATATCTAAATAATGTACTATCTTCCTACTTCTTGACATTTACTGCTGGATATGTAAGATACACAATTATTTAGTTATTAAAAATATAAAAGTCTGTTTAAATATGCAAATGTTTTTCCAAACAATTTGTTTCCAAGGGCAATACATTACCCTTAAAAAATAAAAAAGGAAATGACATGTGTCATTCTTTTCTGTACATCAGATATTTTCATAAACTGCAATCCTATATGATGTTTTAGCCAAAAAATGCCATTATGTTTTGCTTCAGGTTGACAAAACCATTCTAGTTCTGGCTCCCCTGAGTCAACCTGCAAAATAAAGTATTATGCCAATTAAAAGAACTACTAATTGTTGTAAATTTATTGGGGGAGGGGTTCTGTTCTGCCCTTTCTTTAGTGGTAGCAACTGCAATGAGTAATAGCAATTTTTTCTAAGCTAAGGTCATTCTGTCTTGATTTACTGGCCTATTGTGTTTTCAGTCCCCCAGGTGGAAAAGGGACTATTGATAGCAAAAAAGTTCTTTTTAAAAGGCCATTTTTAATAAAGCTCAGGAAGGTTCCATGACTAGAGGCCAGCTGCAGTTACAAGGCTCATTCCAAGTGAGCAGTGTGGGTAGTGGTGTTCTGGGAAGCTAAAAAAACAAATGCAGTTACACAAGAGTTTTCCTGGTGAGAGGGAATAAATCAGTCCTCTCAGTATAGCAAAGTAGGGCTGGGGAACCATATTTTCTGCAGAGATTTTAAAAAGTAATGGCTGATCCCAGGTTAAAGTTCTCGGGTTGAGCTTCTTCAAACTTGAAGGGGCCTGTTGTAGACAGAAGAAACGCTGACTCAAATCAGGCATCCAAACAAAGTAAAGCAAGCATGGTAGCATCCACAATTACAAACTTAGAACAGCTTAAAATTTTATTTAAGTGCTTTCACAGCATGTGCTGTATAAATTAATCAGTGACATCACTGTTTATACAACTAATTTGCTTTCCAAAAATTGTCTACCTGACATACAGAAGTCTAACTTTCTTTTGCTTTTGAGCTCTGTATGATACTTTGTCTTAGTCTGAACTGTTCCTCCCTAACTTAAAACACTGCAACCTGCTGCTCCTAATAGAGAGCTGCTTCTTTTAAAACTACTTAGAAGCTGATAAAACAATTTCCCAAATAGGTAGACCATGCAAATTGCACATTAACACCTATACAGACAGCACTTCACTGTCTTACTGTAGTTAAGAGGTGACAATACTAGCCTAACCTCAGAAGGAAATTCTGGGAATGTTTTGTTTAGGGCTTCTCTATAAGCTAAGCTTGTGTGAGTCTAAGAGAACATACCATTTGAATCAGCTATTGCTGTGCCAACCAGCGTAATATATAATATGGTACCTTTGTTATTTTGGAAGCTGTTTTAACCGAGCTGGCAAAAGCCACTCCTAGACTGCAATAATGCTATCTATGACAATGATATAGGCCAGTATAACTGTGTTGGTGTAATTCATGAAGTTTTCTATGTGGATTCTTTCTCATTATCTCCTGACTCAGTGTGCTCCAAACCCATATTGCACCACAAATTCTACCACACTTCTGGGGCACAAATAAATAAATGCATAAAAGCAGGAGCTGTGGAGAGGGAGGATGTGACATTTTTAATGGAACAGGTTGCTAGTCAAATACCAAAACAGTAATTCCCAGAGTTTTTAATATCTTGATTTAACTCATCTTCCTCCTGAATAGAATGAAAACCATGAGCCTCTGAACTACCTTTGTTCGAGGAATAATTTTCTTCTCTCCATCTCCTGACAGCAGTCTTCAATTAAAGCCTGCAATGATGAAACTCACTGAGATTGACAGAGGAAATAAAAGGAGAGAAACCACTGAAATGCATCTTCAGAAGCAGATTATTAAATGTCCCGAAGACATTGGTGCGAGTGACAGGCGCCAGAGCTTAGTGAAAAAAGAGAAGCGGAAAATTAAACTTCTCATTGGGCCTGATGATGATTAATATCTCTTCTCTGATGAGCTGAAACTGCTTAATCTTTGCTATTAATATCAAATCACTGAGGTGCAAGTATGATAGCTGAAGAGAAAGGGGCATATGAGAATGTTTAAAATTGGGGAAAAGAAAAAAAGGCAGAAATAACTGAGGTGTGTTTTGCTCTTAAATCTCCTAAAGCAAGAAACTCAGACTGAAACTGAGAGTCACCACCAGTGGCTCTGAAGTCAGGTTACTATGAGTCAGCTCTTGAGCAATTCAAAGGAGATAAACAGTAGATTTCAATCGTTTGGTTAAAGGTATTTGCATTCTATAGGAAGACTACTGAATTCACCATAGTTCCATTCAACTGTACGAGAACAAGCAACTAATACCTTCACCCAACCGAAATACCTTAGATAATTGTTATTTTCAGATTTACTTACCTCTGTGTATCTATAAATCTCTCTGGCAAAGATTTAAAGAGAGTTAGTTGGAGTTCCCTGGAAACCAACACTTACATGTAGCTGTGCAGACAGATTTTTATATTGGATCCTTGTAAGACTATTCTACAAAATGTAACCTCTCTGTTGACATTTTTACTTTAAGCCCTTGGGTTCGTTATGCACTGAAGCAAGAGAGGAAGTAGCTAAATCCATTGTAGTTAAAACTCTCAGAAAACATTCTGTGATTACCACATTTTCAGACCAAAAGAAACCTCTGCTAAATTGAGTGTAGATCCGCTGAGATATGCATTATAATAGTTCGATTAGCAGAGAATAAAAAGCAGACTTCTATAGCCTACACTCTTATAAAAACATTATTCCTGCTGAAGTTAACAAGCAAAATCACAGATTTGGGTTAAATTAAATCCAATGACAAGTGGGAAATTTACTGATTGTGAAAAATTAAAGCTGTGGTCTTAGTTCAACATGATTCTAGAATACTGAATGTCTTAATGCTACGAAAACTTACGATCTCATGAAAAATTGGTTGTCAAATTAGTGCTCAAATAAATCTTGTTTATTAAATTAAATAATTCTTAACTTGTAGCTGAATCTGTGTTTGATTTGATCCTTTCCGAAGGGTTATTTTTCACAGTTGAAAAGGTACTGTAACCTGGAGGCCAAAACAAAGAATCTGCTTGGGAAATTAGTTTTTCTGGCCTGGGATGGCAACTGATCATCCTGATAACTAGCTTCTATTAGCTATGGCAAAGCTAGTTATTATCCTATAAATTTATCTCCTTTTATAAACAGCAATATGTTTTGGTAAATGTATCACTGTAGCATTCTCATCTGTCATTCTCAAGGTGATATTCCTTGCACTGCACTTTAGGTACTATAATATCTCATAGTCATGATTGCTTATTTTAAATGTAACAGAAACTGTTAAAATGATACTTTTAAAATTATTTTTTTCCTCATCTACTTCTCATCTTTCACTTCCTACCTTGAAACCACAAACATCTGGACAAGAGGTAAAGCATCTATTGTTGAACAAGGTGGAGTAATTTATTCAGAGATTTAAAATCAAGTTGAGAAATCTGGCTAGAAGAAGAGCTCTGGTGTACCTAGAAGGCATGGGTCAGTTGCAAGAATTAGCAGTCAGCATTATTCTATCAACTCTACACTATAATAGAGCCTGCACTATGCAAAGATATTAGAGACACTGTTAACAGTTGCTCTGATGGTAAAAATCTACAAATCTTAACAAGTCAACAAAATATCAGTAATTGTTTGGTGGGATTTTGGGAAGAATCTACAAATTTGTCTTCCAGTTCCATTCTAAAACACAAACAAAAGGCTGCTGTAGCTACTCTAGGAGAGATGCACTGACATGTAAAGAATGAAACATGAATGATGAAATAGGAAAGGAAGAAAATGGTGTGGAGAGACACAACTACTTTGGGATATATATTATTTTTTACTCCACTTAATCATGTAAGAAACAGATAGCTCTTTCATGCTTTTTATTCCAGCAATTTCTTCAAGCCCTCTCCAGCATATAAGAATATTTCTATCTTATTAGCTATGGCTTTATTTCAGCTCCAGAAATAATCTCCTATATATTACAAAAATGCTATGCAACATTCTTTGATATTAAACTACACCATGACAACCTCAATCCTGTGTATAGAGAGCCAAATGAAGATGCTATTGTAGCACCAATATCCATAGATGCACTGGTTTTAATCTACTTAGGAAGAACAATAATCACATTGAAGATGTAGGGGCCCAGGCTTCACTGCCTAGAAAACAGTGTACAAGATGACTAGGTTTTTCCTGCTTCTCGTAATGGCCTACCTCTACGCCTAACAGTACATTTGCTTGCTCCAATACAGCCACCACAAGCAGGTCTGTCTGTACTCAAATCACACTTCCAGTTTATTTTATAGACACACATTTGGAATTTTCCAGCTCAGGTCCTCAATGTGTTAAATGCAATCTTGCAAGCTACACCAGGTGTTTAAAAGTATGTTGGTGATTGTGATTTCACTGGGCATCTACTTAAATTCAGGAATTAGTATGAAGCGAGCAGATCATGCATCTCATCCTTAGGAAAGGTATAGACCTGCTATTTCAAGCTTACTGGAAAAGTATCTCATTATGAAACACTTTATTTAGACAGTAAAATATTTTAACTAGGCCCGTAATTTTCTACCTTTAATATATATTTTTTTTTAAACTAAACTTACTGAACTGAAGCAAATTCTGTTACAGATTGTGAAATACAGATTAGGAAAATGTTATCAATTCAACATTTTTTTGTCATTTTAATTTCACTGCTTTCAGTTCTATCCCTTAATTTACTCTGCCAACTCTGACATTCAGCTATTTAAAAACTAAGCACAATTAGGAAAAAAAAAAGAAAAAGAAACATAAAAATTTAAAATCTTGATGTTTACATCCTGAACTTTGACTTACATCTTACAGAACTATGGATAAGGAAAGTCATTCTACAGGTTAGAGAAAATGATTATAAGAGGAGAGCTCAAATGGCTTGAACAGCGTTGAACTGGAAGAGAATCCCAGGCTAAAACCATATAATTCTCCAGGTCACCATTTTTTCCTCCTATTGTTAGTACCTAACAAAGTCGAGTGAACCAAGACAAATGTGGTCAGCCAGTGGTTTTGTAGTTGTGCATTTCACTCAATTGTCCAAGAATATCTAGTTACATTTGAAAAAAATCTCTTAGATTCAAGTCTCAAAGTAAGAATTGCATAAGGGAAAGCAACACAAGAGAGGTAAAACTTCAAGGGAGGGAAATAACTACTTAACTGAACAATTCAATCATTGTAATGACTGAAAAACGTTTGAAAGGGTAAAGAGGGAATAAAGAGATGTGTTGAAATCACCAGTATTCGTAAGCTAAGCATAACTAAAACACATCCAACCAATATCAGGATGTTAACCTTCACACTCAGTTGCTTTTCCTAAACCATGCCAAAGCATTATCTGCAGAACGTAAAGAATGACCATACATGATGTGTGAAGTACTTCACATTTATTTTTAACTTGGTCACTTCTCCTTCTGCTATTATACACATTTAAATAAATATTCAAAACTTAAGTTTCAAAAGTACTGGAAGCCACTACAGATGCAATTTGCTGCCTAACATGAAAGATTCTGAGATCAAACTTTTTCCTGATATGAAAAAAACCCTACAAATTTTAAACTCAAAACCTGCACAAAAATGAATTACCATAAATGAATTGTTTTAAGCTAACTGAAATATTCATTGGAATAAAAATATAATATTTTCATTTCAGTCTTTAAAAACATTTATATTTCAGGTTTTTTTTCATCCTGTACAAATACATTTGTCAACCTGCTTGCCTGTTTGCCTCCAAAGCTCATTGGTTAATTCCAAATTACTTTTGTTAGAGGGAAAGGAGTGAGAGGTAATGAAGCCTCTACAATTTTTAGGTACACATACAGACGGATGAGAAATGTTATACATTTTCCCTTTGAGAACTACACTGCAGCATGAGCTCAAGATTTATTTAGATAGCAGGAGACGAATACAGGAGCTAGATTTTATAAATGCCCTAATTGCAGGAAAAGCAACTTCAACATCAATCAGTTGCATGACATCAATCACAGCAAGTCAGGCTACGTTAGTTCCAGTGCTCAAAGGTCTGGTGTACTTATAAACTCCACATTTTGTTTCAAAAAGCCAAACACTACTCCTTATGGGTTTGGCTTTTTTTTTTTTAAAAAAAAAAAAAAAGACATTTAAGTTCATCTTCCTTTTCTGTTTTTCTGCAGAAAAATATCTTTTAACTACAATGTTAGTAAGTACCTATCTCTGGAACAGAGGAAGAGGAATATTCAAGAAATAGCACTCCTACTGCTAGTTTTCCATTTAGCCTTAACAGAATTTAGGCATCCAGATGTCCTTTCTTCTTGGAGGGACTGCTTATAGACTGCATGTTTCCGAAAAGTTTGCTCAAAAAATGCAGAAGACAAAGATGAAACAATACTGTTAGATATGTGTTTAGAAACAAAAAACATTTCCTACAATAAAGAGATGTATAAAGAGGAAAGAAGGTTAGCCTACAGCTTACTTTACTTTTAACAAAGAATAAGCATATACTTAAAAAAAATAGCGTCAAAAGAGAACATGTCTGTCCTGTACTGGCATTTAAAAGAGCAGTGTGAACTTACTTTCATTTGGCACAACACAGTGACAAAGAAGCGCTCCTTGCAAGATTCACGTACTTCCTAAGAGGATAATATATTGGTTTAAGGATGTGAATTCCTGGCAAGCTAAGGAAGAAACAACATTGACAGCAGCAATTAGGTGCTGAGCTAATCAGTAGACCTTATTAATTAAGGATAAAATTGTATTGTAGGATTGTAAATATTTAGCTTAATTGAAAGAGTGGTTGAGAAAAAAAACAGTCGTAGTCCTCACAGGGTCTACAATTTGACCTCCAAAAGGTTCCCATGATCATGTTGTATTTTGGCTTACATGCTTTGTCTAAAACCTTTCTCATTTTGCTGCAGAAATTACTTCAAATGTCCACTCACTGCTCAAGCAGCCTGTTTCTTTATATAATGAGGAGTAAAACTCTTTTCATGCTCACTTGTTAATTTTACTTTTTTGATGACAGACAGATAACAGTGCTCATGTCTGCAAAACAAAATTCAGTTGTGTGGATACTGACTTGAAAGCTAAAGATGATGAGCAGAGAACCAGACTCAGCTTTCACAGCAGGGACCTTCTGGTTAAAAGTATACTTCAACCAAACCGCATCAGTATCCAGTATATCCAAATCACAAGGGTTTCACAGAAAGACAAGTTTTCCAGGATAGAGCAACAGAACATGGCACTAGGTCTTCAGTATTGTGACTGATTTTATCCAACTAAAAACTGCAAACATACTTAAGAAGCTATCTGTATGGCAACTGAGATAAAGGTGTTTAAGTGACAATTCTCAGGCTACCTCCTAATAGAAATAACAAGAGAGGAGTAAACCACCACCACACCACCATTAACTCCAGAATGGCAATGTACACAGAAGTAGCTTTTATGAAGGAGCAGCAATGAATCCAACCTTAACCAAAACACAGCTCCTGTAAACCCATCAGGCACCCATCACAGTAACATCCTTATTAGGTGCAGAGGCACTCTTTCAGAATCTTTTTCCAGAATTTTATTAAAATGGAGGATCAGCACAGAAGTTGAAGCTTCTACTTTAAATGGACAATTGTTTTCTTGTTTAATCCTGTTGAGATACACAGTAGATAAAATTCAGGCAAACTGAGTGAATTATAATGAAAAAAGTAATTTTAGATTTTGCCCCTTTTTATTGCATTGTGAAGGGATTATTTTCTGACGTTTGTTTATCAGTTGCAAGTGTCAGACATTTTAGCAATTAATTATTTGTTTGCTTTTTCCTGTGAGTGACTTACTGCAGGCATTAAAAATTCAGGCAGTTTTCATCACACACATATATCACGTGATAAACTTTTGGCACTTAACCAGATAAAGCTGAACTCCCTAAATCATTTTTTCTGATTCAAGTATTCACAAATATGATTTCAAAATCTGCTTCCCATGAATATTAAACTGGATATTCATTGTTTCTGTAGACAGACTTCCCAATTAACATATTCACTAGAATATTTATGGAAACCATACAAAAAACCAGTGCAAACAGCATCAAAGTGACTCCATTTAAATACTAAGATGAGTATTTGCAGCCATCCTTCATTTCACTTTATTGTATTTTATGAGCTGTTTGCCCAACTCCAGCTTCAATCATGTCTCTACAGACTAGTTGGACTACAATGTACTGTCAGAGAATTAGAGTCACCCAAAACTGGAGTGAAAAGAGGACAATTAAGGAAAGCAAATCTCAGGAAAAAAGGCAGGCTCTGTTTTTAAGATGTTACCCTGGCAGATAAGAAAAAACAGAGTGAAATTCCTGCTTTCTCACAAACTCCTTACCTGTTCTCAGAGAAGTTGTCAAGTTTTCATCTAAAGGTTACATTACTAACTCTTCCTTTCCTGTGAAATATCTTCTGCACAAAAGTGCTGCACAGACACTTTACGGCTTTAAACGTCAACTGAATCCACCACACAAAACTGATAACTCAGGTGTATTTTCATCCTGTCAAAACTGAGGTGACTGTGAACCTGCAGAGGCCACATAGCCACAGTGGACATTTTTTTGAGGAATCCTTAATCTAGAAAGCTTATGTCAAATTACAGTTCCAAGTCTCCATTTCATATGACCTTCATGGTAAAGGGGATAGAATACTGCTGCATACAGCTTGGAAAATGATGCTATTTCTGGAGCTACTGTTGGTTAGGGAAATTGCTGTTTTCTTTCTAATGAAAATACATTATACATTATTTGATTATTTCCTCTTCCCTCTTTTAAATGCACTCTGCCCTTTCTACTGTATTACAGTGCCTTTTGAATGTAATTTAAGAATGTTGGAACAATTAACTTTTTTATTCAAAGTAACTGATAAATGAAATTACACTGTTCTTGCACATTATTAAAAATAACAACAGTAACCAGGTATGTTCAAAGGCTATATAATATTCAAAATCCTCTTTTAATATATATAGGTTGGGGACTGACCTATTGGAGAGCAGTGAAGGGGAAAGGGATCTGGGGGTCCTGGTGGATGGAAGGATGACCATGAGCCAGCAGTCTGCTCTTGTGGCCAGGAGGGCCAATGGGATTCTGGGGTGTATTAGGAGGGGTGTGGCTAGTGGGTGGAAAGAGGTTCTTCTCCCCCTTTACTCTAGCCTGGTGAGGCTGCATCTGGAATATTGTGTCCAGTTCTGGGCCCCTCACTTGAAGAAGGATAGGGAACTGCTGGAGAGAGTCCAGCACAGAGCCACAGAGATAAGAGGGTGGAAAATCTTCCTTATGAGGAAAGGCTGAGAGAGCGGGGACTCTTTAGCTTGGAGAAGAGGAAGCTAAGGGGTGACCTCACTGATGCTTTTAAATATGTGAAGGGTGAGTGTCAGGAGGATGGGGTCAGGCTCTTCTCAGTGGAGTGCAGTGACAGGACAAGAGGCAATGGCTGTAAGCTGAAGCATAGGAGGTTCTGTGTGAATACACGAAGAAATTTTTTCCCAGTTCAGGTGCCAGAGCACTGGAACAGACTGCCCAGAGAGGTTGTGGAGTCTCCTTCTATGGAGATATTCAAAACCCGTCTGGATGTGCTTCTGTGTGACCTGGTCTAGGGAATCCTGCTGTGGCAGGGGAGTTGGACTAGATGATCTTTCGAGGTCCCTTCCAACTCCTAACGTTCTTCGATTCTGTGATTATAGTTTATAACGTTAATAGACATTTATACATGATTAATGAGGCTTTTAGTAGCTGTTGCTGTCACAGCTTGGGTAATGCCACCTCCAATGAATATTCCAATGGAAGTGCCTTACTGGCAGTGTCTGAGTGAGAACTGTGAAGTAGCAGGCTGCAATGGAGTTTCTGAGAAGAGAAACAAAACCAATATGCAACAAAAGTCTCTCCTAAAGAACTGTAAACTATTTATAAAGCAGAACAAGGGAACTGAGAGCATATTTTATATTACAGATTCACTTACAATGACTTTATAAATGGTTTCTAAATGTGATTCCACTGGCTTGCTATGGCAAATGAATAACCTTTAAGTTCCTACATATAAACACATGGATGAGTAATGTAATTCCTAATTACATCAACGACATGTCACTTTCAGACACAGCACTGCAGATATCAGTACTGAAGAGAGATATTTGATTCTAGAGCCCTGAAGCATACAAACTGCAAAAGAAAACAAAAGAATATCTTTTGCTGTAACAACTCAGCTAGCTCAACATTTTTAGCTTAGTGAAAAAAAACTTAGGAGAGATATGACTATTGTATTAAGTTCTTTCTCATGGAAACATACCAAGGACTAACAGGGGAATAATTAGCATGGATTCACCAAGGGTAAATCACGCTTGACCAACGTGACTGCCTTCTGCAATAAAATTACTTGACCTTTGAATAAGAGATGACCAGTAGAAATGATCTCCCTTGAATTTACCATAGCTTTTAATATGTTCTATCATAGCATCCTTGTATCCAAGTTGGGATTTTACAGCGTATAGGGGTGTACTACGAGGTGGGTGAAAAACTAGCTGGAATGTTGAGTTCAAAGGGTGATGATTACTCATTCATGTGCTGTCTGGAAGTCAGTTACATGTGGAGTTCCTCAGCACAGAATCATAGAATCCTTTAGGTTGGAAAAGACCCCTAAGATCATCAAGTCCAAGCATCTACACTGCAGAGAGTCCTTTTCAGCCTAAGGGCTGCAGCCAATAAATTCACAGGCAAGGTTGTCACGCAGGGGGACCTGGACAGGCCAGACAATTGAACAAGACATTCCCTGTTCCTGGGAAGGATCAACCTTCTCATAGCAGCACAAGATGTGGACTAGTTCTGATGGGAAGAACCTATAGTCCCAGTGGACAGAAGATTAAGCGTGAGCCAGCAGCATGCCTGGACAGTGATGAAGGCCAATGGCATCCTGGGCCATACCGACAGGAACACAGCAAACAGGCTGAGGGAAGAGACCATTTCTCATTACTTTCTACCCATCAGACCACATCTGGAATACTATGTCCAATTTGGGGTCCCAAATACAAGAATGACATTGATGAAGTTCAGCATAGGGCTATCACTTTGTAAGGCTTTTGAAGGGCTTGCCCTAGGCTTGTTCATCCTGGAGAAGAGAAGGCTCTGTGGGACTTAGCGACAGCCCCCTCAGTATCTACAAGCAAGTTTCAAGAAGACAGAGCCAGGCTCTTCACAGCACTACATGATGGGGGGATGAGTGACATCAGAAATAGACTGAAGCAAGAAAGGTTCAAACTAGATATACCTTCCACCTGAGGACAGTTAAGCAGTGGCCTCTCTCCTTGAAGGTTTTCAAGACACAGCTGGAAAATGCCTAAGAAATCTTGCCTGACCCCAAAGCCCATCCTGATTTGATCTGGAGTTTAACCAGAGAACTCCTGAGTTCCCTTGCACCGTTAATAATTAAGTCAGTCTATGAAGACAGCAGGTACTGACAATTCCTTTAAATTAGTGGAGAAAAATACAAGAACAGTTTGCTTGATTCTAAATCCAGATTATCTGAAAAAAAAAGTAAGCACTGCCTGTGATTAACCAAAGAAACTAGTGACAGAAGACCAAGAGGACTATCCAATCCTGCTGGTTTCAAATCAAGGCATGATGCTGTTGTGGGAGATTTTTTATCCAAGTATACATACAGAGCTTAAAACATAAGTAAATTGTGTGAACCATACTGGAGTACAAAACAAGAAGTCAGATAAAATGACAAAATGGCTTTAATTCTCTGCCCATAATACCTACAAGTTAAGGAAAATGCTAGTTACTGTTCACTTAAATAAATATTTTAACTGACCTTAGTTTTTAACCAACTAAGATTAAATCATATCCCATCCAAAAATTAAAAGGAAAACAGATACAGCAAAATAACAGAGCTACTAACTTCATATAACTTCCAGTCCTTTTACAGTGCAAGGCTTCTTAATAGGTAATGGGATTTGCTCCCTGGTTTGCATTTAAGATTAATTCACACTGAGAGCTTTAAGTCACTTCAAATACCACGTAGCAGCAAATTTCAAGATTTGTACTGAGTTCTCTGTAAAAACAAAAGATTCCACACACACAGGAATTGAAAGCAGCATGCCATTATCAATTGTGGACATAATTAAAATTGTCATTATGACAAGGCAGCATAATGTTCTTCTAAAAGCAAAAAGGTGAGGCCTGCATTTGCTCAGCTTTTAAAAATCAAACAAAATCAGTACTATTCTGCCTGCCAGATCATTACTTTTCAAGTATGCAGCCAGCACCTCTTATATTTCCAATTTAACATTAATCCCATAAGTGTTTCATTCTAGAATGAGCTCATGGAGTTACTGCCCATTAAGGCAGAATTTTAAGTAACCAAATAAATTTGCATAAGCAGATATTTGTACCTGGCATGTAACTAATTCAGAAATGTATGTAATATACACTAAAAATCTTCGCATGTTCTTACTTGCAATTTATCTTGGAATCCAGTTTTCTTTTGAAACAAAGCACAAATTCATCAGCCAAGGTTACATGAAATAAGCTTGACATTTTAAACAATGCCTTTTTAAAATTATCAGACTGTAAACAACTGTCTGAATAGTTTTTAAAAGGCTGAAAAACCTTTCCTCATGCTAAGATAACTACAAAGGCTGAACAGCTTTTTTCACCCTTGCCAAAATAACACACCTTTTGCCAAACATGAAACACTGCATTTGAAAAAACAAACAAACAAACAAAACACAAAAAAACCCCAAACACCACAAACCTGCAATCTACAAAATAACAAAAAAAAAAATAGGAGATCCAACATCTCTTAACCTCACCTGGTATCACTGCTGACCTCCTTTAAGGCCAGAAAAAAAGCTTAGCAGATAAACAATTTAAAAGCAAACTACTGGTTATTCCAAGTCCAATTATAAAAAAAGCTAGCTATATAGCTGCAAGTCTTTGGACCTATAAACTCGAGGATCTCCACCTGAAGGAAGATGAGGACAGAAAGATATTCCAGCTACAGCAACCCACCACCACCCAAAGGGATATGGGTTCAAACTGATTTCCTTTACATGAAGAGATTTTGCATAGTTATTCATTGATTTCCTGTGTTCAGCAATAAGCACAGAAGCAGTGGCCACAACTAACAATCTTCACACAAAGGCAAGAAAAGACTCTCATGTGTTTGTAGGTTTTGGATATGTAAGCATTTCTGTAATTAAATCAGGAGCCCACAAAATGTCCCACAGAATTCTTTGCTGTTACATTTACACTTTAGAGGCCAGTGTCTCAGCACCCCCTGACAGTCCACAAAGCAGGTACCAACATGTGTTCCCTCGTCCAGTGAGCAGCAGATTGGACCACAGGACAAGAGAGGGTCTGCAGCTGAGTGGCCATGACCTAGCAGAGCCCACTATGCAAAGAACCATGCCAGAACCATTCTCTTGATTTGTACTGTAGGCCCAACAAACTCTGGTAGCCAGATACATGTCCTGCTGTCTAATTCCTGTTCCAAATTTAGACTCAGTGGCCCATGTCATCAATACCAATAAAGTCTAAATCACAGATATGTAAAAGATCAGTGATTTACACAACAAGAGTTGAGTAAAGTGTGTCCAGAATACATATGGATGCCTTTTCAAATAATTTTAAATAATATTAAGGACATATCTGAAATGAGGCATGAATTCTAACAAAAAGTAAAATCTTACATGGCATAGGATAGATCAATTTTTACTGAGAAGAAATGAGTCAGGTGGTATTTTTTTTGTTGCACTGTTAAAAAGTTCAAAGATGAGAGGAAACTCAGATAACTAGGGCCAGCAATTACTTCCTCCTCAGTGGTGAGAATATGGTAAGAAAGGCCCTTTGTTGAAACCTGCACCTTGGGAACTATTTCCTATGCAAGCCAAACCAGATTTATTTAAGTAATAATCAATGATGACTGATCTGCAATTGTCTGCCTTGACACAAATCAGTGAAGACCCTACCCCTCACCCCCAGGTATTAGCCTCCTCTTACCTTCAAAACTCCCAGCAAACAGATAAATCCACGTAATGGCTGGCACAAAAAGGATGGTCAGAGAAGCAGCCAGGAATTTCCGTCGCCCTCTGCAGATTCCCAGCATTCTCTCAGGAGTGCAGATTCCCAACCCAGTGCTGTTCCTATGTCGGAAGCAAGTAGTCCACAGCCTCCCACATATTAATCCCTGAAATGGAAAGGAAAAAATATTTTAAGAGATTATCTCTCTACAGAAAGTTAGATTATGACAGTGCTCCTAAAGAGGTAAAAGGACAAGGCCATAAATAGGGTTACTGCAATTGCAAAGCAGTACCCATTTTGAAATTATCCACAACTACTTAATAATAAAGCAATTTTAGAAGTCAGACTAAGACAATCAGTGAATAAAACACATCACCTAAATACACACTAAGTTATTCTTACAAAGAATCATCACCTTTCTTTAGGTTTTTTTTGCCACTTGTTTACTCTACAGAAACACTGGGTTCTTTAACACCTAGTGTGGAGACAGGAGAAAGCCACCCATATTTCTTCACCTGCACCCAAAGAGCAGAAGTCACACCAGTGAATCAATGAGCTGGCTGCAGGTGGTCATGAACTCAAGAGAGTGAAGCAAAAAATGAAACGTAAAGTTTGGGAGCAGAGGGACGTTGTTAAAATGACCCACTTTGCTACAAAAAGCAATGCTGATGAACTGCCATATGAAAGGAAGAGAAAGAGCAAAATGGGAAAGGAAGCTTCCTAAGTTGCAAAAGTGGGTATCAGAAGCTTTCAGACTGTATGCTGTGAGAAAGGAAAGGGATTCTGAAGAGTACCACCATATAAAATAACTCTGATCTTAATTTGTTTAAAATAGTTGTTCTACACTTCAGCGAGTCCAAGATGACAAAATAATCTGATGAGTTTTATTCACAGGAAAACAAAATACACCCACACAAGTGCAGGCATACAGGGTTTAAAACTGTTTCACATCATTTGCCTTTTTTTTTTTAAAGGAGGAAAAGCAAGTGCTACACTATAAAAGTTGTAGAAGGAAAGGAAGGTATTAGGTCCATGCAAACCTAGTTCAGGTTTTGTGTGAAAGGGCTTATATTTTTGAATTTTTAAAAAAGAATTGGTCTACAAAAATGATAGGGAGAGAAATACAGACTCTGGCAGTAACTGGGTGTTTAATAAGAGTCCCCTTTGGCTTATGCTTAAACTAGCTCTGGAGCTGAAATAAGCAATTAAAGCATCTCTACACTGACATATTAACAATGGCTACTGAGTGTCTCGAAAATATGTCTACAATTCCAAGTATATTGCAGGGAAAGTCAATTCTGAAATTACAGCAAAAACGAGATTTATAGACATGAGAAATGGCTTCAGACAAAGAACTCTGCTGCTGGAGATACCTGGCTGCAGTAATCAGACAAACTTACAGCTGTTCCTCAAACATTCAATAGGGTCCACTTTACTACATTACAGTTTAAGAGCCATGATAGCACTCTGACCTTGGAACTGATAAAACAGACTATAATTCGTCCAGAGCCAGCACAAAACCCATTCGATTGTGTCAGCTTTTCAGCACAATGAATGTGTCACCACAGTGGTTTTGCACAAAATATGTGGATAGACTTAATATTAACAACTGTGGTATTAGCTTGTTAGACAGACACACACATGTGGTAGATAAATTGTGAAGAACTCTTATCTTTATTCACTGTATTTGGATAATGATTACATTTCATTTCTTTTCTTTACATCACATAGCTTGTACAACTACTCTGAAGAGAGTCCTTTACATGCCTACTTGAAAAACACAGATAATTTTCCTGGCTTCTGTGTTTTACACTTGCTATATATGTGTATATCATAAAGTACACAGAATCACTTACTGTGGTGGGTTTAAAGGCTCTTCCCAGCCCCCA
>VWZX01006299.1:5347-33016 GCA_013399015.1 Galbula dea
TATTGGAATAGGCTGCCCAGGGAGGTGGTGGAGTCACCATCCCTGGAGGTTTTTAAGAAGAGGATTGATGTTTTTCTTCAGGGGATGATTTAGGGATAAGAGTAGTGTAGGGCTATCAGTTGGACTAGATGATCTTGAAGGTCCTTTCCAACTGTGATGATTCTGTGATTCTATGATTTGAATCCACAGTGCCACAATTTCACTGCATGTATGTCATCCAGCATGAACAGGAGGACTTTGCAGACAGACACATACCCACATTTTTACAGCAATCTGTTTTCATATTCAGCAAACAGGATTCATTCTGAGATTTCAGCAGAATAGTATTCTTGGAGGTTACAGTTTTTCTTTCACACATATGGTACATGTAGAAATGGCATAAGAGAGTATTAATGGTTCTATTTTTCTTCAAGTACTGGAGGATTTTTCTGCCTTCAGTTTGCCATGTTACACCTTCACCTTCTGTGTCCTCAACAACCTGCATCATGGAGTTCCACTGTTTAACTATGTAATCCAAAGATTTTCCTTTTCTTTTGTGGGACTTTTCCACCGTATTTTTGTAGGGAGGAAAAAAAAAAAAGAAAAAAATGAAAAGAAAGCTATTTTATAGTACTTTTCATTAACTTTACAGTTATCCCTTCTCTTTAGAGCCATTCCATCCTTTTTCTCATTTTTCTGCTCTTTTCTGTACTACCTCTAGTTTTATTATTATGTGTTGGGGATAGGAGTAGTAGATCTGCAAGTGAACTGTAGGAAGCCACTCTTTTCTCTTCTAGACAATTTCAAAGTTCAAGAATATGTGGATGGATTTGAATCTGTTCATTCAGAGAATTAATCATGACAGAGTATTTCTGATTTGTTTTGTCTGAAAAGTAATGACCACAAATGGCTACTAGTGCCCTAAGTGCAATGACTTGTGTGTCTCAGTTCAATTCACAGTGAATGAATCTAGTTGAGGACAGGAATGTAATGAACTTAAGACAGCTTATATTTTTTCATTTCTGTCTAAGCTTGATAAGCTTGCTTTTCCCTTTGATTTCTTTAAAAGATGGCTAACACACTCTGACATATACAGAGATAGAAATTTAAATTCACTGATTTTTGTGGTGTTTTTCATGATCAGTAACTAGAAGGATTTACCAGTGAAGGGGTTGCACTGCACCTTCCCCAATTTATACATGTTTCCATTATTTTTTACCATTATAGCCCAGGCCTTCTGCTGCCTTGGTAACATTACTGTAGTCCATTCAAAGAGCATGACATAGATTAGAAAACAAAGAAAAGTCTAGCACTACTAGTTATTGAGGATAAATTCTACTTTGATCTCTTACCTTTTTAAAAGAGTTTTTGCTGTTCTTGTCATTAAGATTCTCAGAGTGCACTTACCAATAAAATGTCCAACACTACTTGCTATTCTTTCTTACTAGACTCCTATCATGGTCTTCCAACATAAATACAAAAACTTGTATTTTTATGTTTTCCGATGAGTGGTACAACATCCTAGTATTCAGCTAAAAGTCATAGCATGCTCTGCTTCTCCTTGTGATTTTTCTCCATAACAAGTCTTGCAGGATATTCCCAGAACTCATCCACTCATCTTGAACTCACAATTATTTTTAGCCTTATTAAGGTTACGCCTTCTGACAGAAGATCAATGACCTAGGTCCTGTCCAATGAGGCAGGTATTCAAATGGCATTTCTTACCAAGCAAACAATACCTTTAAGACCAAATTCCTCTTGTCTAAAACACTTAATCTATCCTACTGATGATATATGTATGATGGCATAGAGATTTTTGGAATTAGGCCATTTGTTTTTACAGATTATTGTCAAAAAGCTTTTCAAAATGGTGACTGGGACAGCACAGTTAACACTGTTAGCACAGACATTAGTGTTTAACAATACTAAGATAATAATGAACTGTAATTCTCAAAAAAATTCAGATATTCACTGTTTCTATTGACATCAGTTGTCTTTTATAAACTGAGCCACAAATCTCAGAGTGGCTTATGAATTACAGTTTTGCCCAAGATGCTTCACTATTCTGCCCTGCCCTCTGCCAGAGCCACTAGAAAAACAAAGAGAATATCCTCTCTTTTTTTGTTGTTTTAAACAGATTATGATTCCTGGTCCCTTAGGAGTATAATGCTATATTAGCCTGGGGAATACTCACAATTTGTTCTGTCAGAAGATGCTACATTTAAAGACAGTTTGAATGAGATGGATTATGAAACTATCTCTGTGATGGAAAGAGGAATATGAGCAGTGTGGTCAAACCACAATGTCCTCAAAGATCTGTAATAGAAAAGAGTGAAAAAAAAAAAAAGTAGTAAATTATCTCAAGTGATTACAGCATAGAAGAACAGACCAGAAATACTGGACTAAAGTTGGAAAGTCTAACATACAAGCTAAGAGATAAAAAGAAGTGCATAGAGAAATAATTCTGTAAGGGTATAAAGGGATTTAAGGCAAAAAATGGCCTTCATGCACTAGTTATCTTTTGAGATGTGATGGTAGGAATGCCAGCATGCTTAATTCCAGTTTCCTTAACCACAAACTGCTCCTTAAAAAGGTCATTTACAAACAGTGTTAGTTTAGTGTAGCAGTAAGTATAGGACAAGAACTCAAGCCAGAAGAGGGAAATACAGCTTGATACGGTAGTTAAATATATTAGATATTTATATGTCTATAGTAATTAATCCTATTGTACGTAAAAAAATTGGATGAAGCGATTTCAGACAGATTCTTTAGCTATTATTTTCAAGAATTGCAAAAGATTAGATTAATCTTTAGAAATCAAAGCAAAGCAAACTCTTTGTGTAAATGAAGAGAAGAAAGGAAAGAAGAGTTGTGAACAATGATAAGTAAGTCCTTTCAGCAACATAGAAGGCTATTGCAAGGAAGAAGGGAGTAAGTTATTTCTTATGGTGATGGTTGGACAGGACTAGATTTGCCTTCAGTGACAGATTTTAAGAACATCTAACAAGATGTAGCAGATCTGGACCAGCATTGTGAGTTAACCCTGGTGGGCCCTGAGGTCCAGAATGCTCCTTGGTCACTCCCCACCAGGGGATGTGTGAGAGAATCAGAAGATAAAAGTGACAAAATTCATGGTTTGAGATAAGGACTGTTTACAGTTTGATAGGTAAAGCAAAGCAAGGTAAGGAATTAATTCCCAACCTCCCCCTGACAGACATTAGGCCATCTCCACGACAGTAAGCCTTCCTTTGATCAGGCATGGTGCATACTTGGGAAGACAAACATCATAAACATGAAAGTCACCCCCTTTTCCTCCTTGTGCTCAATTTTTGTTGCTGAACACAATGTCACATGTCATAGGATATTCACCTGATCTGTTGGGGTTGAGTATGGGATAGTACACATGGCTAATATATCCCACATAAAACATGTATGGCAATTGCAAGAAGCAGCACTGATTTTTCTTGTTTGCTTTTACTGCAATATTTCAAAAGTGAAGTTTTTTTTCCCTTTAAAAATACAGCCTGCTTTAATTCTGAGTACCTGCCTTTTAAGGACTTATATGCATGCTTTCTTTGTGTATACTTTCTTATAGAAATATAACTTAATTTATTAACCCTCCCTCTAAGCACATGTTTCAAACTGGATGTGAAATTACACCTGGAACCATAGATTATTGTTTGGTTTTATGGAGAAATTTGTTTGTGTTTAATTTCAAAACTAGGGGCAAGGATTCATTGCAAAGACTGTGAACGCCTCAAAGCATTCCAGGACACCTCCCTCAGAAAGTCTTTGTGAAATAGGTATGCTATTATTATTGCCAGTTTGCAAATTGGCAACTGAGGTTGAAAAAGAGGAAAAGTGACTTGCTCAAATTCCCTTCCCTGGGATAGGTCAATGAACTGCTCTTAAATCTTTGGGGTCCTTGAACACTTCGTAGAGAAAAGAACACAAAAACGATATCAATAAATACCATAAAATACATATTTTTTTAGCTGTTATTATTTTAGCTTCACATATGTTAAGACAAATCTTTTCTATTATTGTCACTGAGAGGCTGTGTTAAAATCAGATAGCGTAAGAGCCACTTATCATTAGTTGACAAAAGTTATTTTACTATAAGGTTATTCTCACCGGAATCACTATTATTTTAGAAATGGGATTATTTTTATATTTCTCCAATCATAACTTTTTTCTTTATACATACACTAGCAGAGATACCACACATTCATATCCAGCCCAGCAATTCCCTCCAATCTAGACTTCAGGAAGTTCAAAACCAAGTAGTTTTCAAATCCAAGCTGCCACTTTGATTTCATCACATCAAACCCTTGTTGAGATCAAACCTTTGAAATGAGAAAAGATTTTTAATCCAGTTACCCCAGATGGGATACAACTCTCTAAGTCCTGAGAGCTGCAGGATTAGGAATTCTCAAACTCCCCTCACCCACATACATGCAGGCACAAACAAACTGCCCAACTTTACGTTCGTTGCTCACAAAGAGCACAACAAACAAGGTGCTGTCTAAGAACTAGAAAACACCTTTCTCCCTTCCTTTTTATGATATAAAAGACCCACATCTACCAGCACAATAAGCTCTGTCCTCATTTTGCAGGTCTAATTTTTCTTACTCAGTTGAAAGATTTTCAGAGCTGGGTGAAATTCATAGCAATAGTAAATTATGCAATTCGCTATCTACCTGCGACATTATTTGTAAATGGATGGCACGAGATTTCTACTTCAAAATATCTTTTCTTCACCTTCACAGTACAGTGTTTATTCTTAGACTCAAACAAGATTCCCGTTAAAATAAACCTTGAAACACCATGCATAATTTCATAAATGAAAACTGAAAACAATTCCTTTATACTATTTATAATGTTTAGAATCAGAAATTGTCTGTTATGCTCTCAGATTCAGATTACATGGTAGGGTAATTTGTGGAGATAAAAATGATATTTTATAGACATTAAGATGGATAACCACTTCTTACAATGATAAGAATTCACATGTATTGGTGATGTTTAGTAATACTCCATAGTCTTGTAATTTTGGTGACATCACATTCAAACTACATCCAAAAAGTATGTGTGTACTGCTGCTAAATGGGTTGGTTTGTTGCTCTATGACCCATGAAATGGGATCAAGAAATTAGTCATGAGCAGAAAGGCAGAGTATGATGGGTAAAACCATCAGTGAGAAAACATAAAGCCATGTTTAGTTTGTGGCAATTACAGCTGGCATTTCTCCAAGGTATTTTGTGTGTGTGTGTCTTTGCCTATGTATCTGTGTGCCTCTGTGTGTGTATGCATGCATGTATTTATGCACAAACTCAGATAGGATTTACATATAATCACTTTCACATTTAGTTTTTTTTATTTTGATATTATTTGCCTTGATCTTTCTAAGATAAGCAACCAAAGGAAGTGGCTGTTTATATTCTTATAGATATTGGTTGTCTCAGTATAGTTTCCATTTCATAAACAAGAACATAAGGACAGAAGAATATCCAACTCCTAATATTCTGTGATTCTGTGACGAATAAAGAAAATTAGGCAATAAACAAAGTATAAAAACCTGTGTTGATTACTTTTATAAGGGAATAATAATGAAGGAAACAAACAGTTTTGAGAATGACATATATTTCTATATATCTCCATATATGTATTATGTATGTATGTATATATCCATAAACTCCGCATTTATGCAGTTTGGGGTTTTTTTGAATGGAAGTAAAGCAGTTAAGCTTTCGTCACAATGAGCAGCAGCCCAGAAGTAGACAGACAGCCTCTTCTGTGTGGGGAAGATTTATAAGGACCCCTCCCGGGCCCTTTGCAAGTCCAGTTCATGGGCTCTCCTGACCAAGGCTCAGAGCTGTCACTCCAAAAAAGGAAGAAGGCAAGACTTGCCTTTATTTTTTTTTTTTTTTTAAATCACCATTTGTTATTAGAACACAGGCTTCCAAATGATGAAGGAGAGAAAAGGTTGAGGGAAAGATATTTCTCCACTCTCCCTTGTGTGGTCCAACGTATTCAAAGCAGGGGCCTGTCTAGTTTTACTGAGAAGGAGGAATGAGCTGATTTAACATGGATTGCTGCACTGTTGAGAGAGGGGGAGAACAATTCCAATCAGAGTGTGAGCTGTTTTGGTGTCCATGTGTGTGGACATACAAGGAAGAGAAGTGGCCTGTCTCTAGGCGCCTTCTAAGAGCCTAAGTGCAGATAATTGATGTGACAGACAATCCTCCTTAACCCCCTACCAACAAAACAGCTCTTGGTCAGCTCACAGCTCTTCTCACTCAATAAAGGCCTGAACCTATTACAAAAAAACATGGGAAGATTTACTTGTTGGCAATAGCAACAACAGAAATAAGAGTAGCAACCCTCTCTCTGCCTACACTGATGTGTACTAAGAAACTGAAGTATATGAAAAAACAAGTGCAATGTTAAAGCAACAGGATGAGTCGGCCCCAAATGTCATTGTCTCTGCTACTACTCAAGCAGAATTATTGTAGTGCTGTGAAAGTTGCTCTTATTTGGTGCCCACACATCACCTATGGAGGAGATAAATTACAAAACCCTTATTCCGACTCCATCACCATCTAATAGCATTGTATGGATTTAATTCTCAAATCAACTGTGCTAACTACAAGTGGAAAGTAAATAATGAGGCACATAGGTGCTTAAACTTGTTAGTCATGTTTCCTGATGCAGAATCCTTTGGTTAAAAGTCCCCTCTTCTCATGAACTCCTGTCATAGCTGTAAAAACATCACAAGTAACCACTCAAGAATAAGGACAAAAATTTCTTTCTGTCGCAGGTCTGGACACTTTCTGGTGAACTGATGAATTTTGGTTCACACTTAGTTGGCAAAGGTCTTCGTTTTGTGTGGTTGAGTTACACGCCCATGATTTTGGGACTATAAGGCAACATACAGAGATGAGTTTGATCAGCAGTGTTAATACTATTATTACGATAATTTTTAAAAATCCTTGCTTCTAGCGTATTGAGTGATATGCTCGCTGTGAACAGCAGGTTGTACCTAGGAACAACTGAGGAAGGCAAGGAAATTAGCCATGTCCTATTAGCAAATTAATTCTAATGTGCTATACTTTAATATCTAATCAAGTATTCATAAACTAGAAATGACTGAATATGCATGTAGTAAGACTTCATCTGCTACTGTCAATACACACAGAAATAGTTAAACAATTAAAGAGCTTGATCAAAGAATCCCTGCATTAGTAAGCCCTGGCACAAACAATCCCATTGAAATCATTTTCCTAGATTAGAATAAAAGGGTAACTGCAAAGTGTGCAAGTCTGAAGGTAGAAATATTTGGAAAAGTTACTCCATAGGGTGTAAAGCAAGCACTTCATGTGGACAATACTGTTTATATGTAAAGCTTATCTATATATCCATTAAAATAGGCACAGACTGGAAGAGATGAACTAGCTAACATATTGTCTTCATATCAGAATAGATATTTCTATTCAAAGTCTTAATTAACTTACTAATTTACTAAACAGCTCTGACTTGACTATAGAGGCCTAGAAGTTATCTCCTGTCATAAATCAGCATCTTGAGGTATTAAAAACATTATATTGAAAAATAATTTTTGCTGGTGGCCTACTGCAGTTTGTGGTTGTGGGCATATCACAGGAGGTTTCTTAAAGAAATCAGACCATTAAGCCTTGGATCAATATGTTTAAATTACTACCCAGAGACTGAGGGGTTTGAGGTCATAAAAATGAAGAGCAGATTAGAAATGATTGACCCAGAATATCTGTACAAAGGTTTGCAAATTATTCTTTCCTTTTTGCTTCCTCATCTCCTTTGTCCATCCTCATATCCTCCCTTTAATATTTACTAGCATGATTAATTTCTCTTGCTGCAATAAGTTCTTTGCTCTCTCCGTCTTTGCAGTGTGAAGATAAGGGGCTAGAAGAATAGCAGGGCAAGGAGGGGTGCCAGATTGTATTTCTATTGTTTTTAATACAAGAAGCTGCATTTGTGCATGGGTGTGCTTGCGTGCACAAGTGTGCACCCATGCATGAGACCCAGAGCTGTGGGAAAAAGGCATCTCCAGCAACAACAGCAAAAGCCTCCTGTGACAAAACTTAAGTGGTGTAAACGGGCTGGTGCATAAGTTGAGGGGTTGGCAAGAGAAGGATGTAGCATAACGAGTGTCTTGTGGCACCGGGAAAGTAGAGTAGGTGCTTGCGTGTGAGTGAGCAGGGAGGGCTGTCTCTGCCACCAGGCCTTGGGGAGAGGAGGAGAAACAAAAGCCTCAATTTTGACGGCTCTTCTTCACCCATCAGCTCCATTTACTCGGTCTCAATAGCTGGGGCTCAACAGCAGCCGTGGCAGCAGCTCCCGCTGGGCTCCCACCTCCTCCTTGGATGTGCACTTCCCAGCAGAAAGGAGAATGAAGAAGGGGACAAGGAGAGAGGAAGAAAGAGGGAGAGTGAAGGGGGGAGGGTAGGGAAAGAAAAGGGAAAAAAACCTTGCTGACACGGGGCATAACTTAATTTTCACGGTGCTGGGACAGCTGTATCGTGTAATCTGCCATGGCATGCCATTAAAACTTCAATGCCTTTACTGACCCAGAAGGGAAACTCAGACCGTGGAGAGCCTTTTGAAAAGAAGTGGTGATCTTTCACGATTTATGAGCTTGTCTTAAAGAAACAGACTCCACTCACTTTAAATTAATCACCCTTTTCAGGGTACATTGAAATCTGGGGTCTCTTAGCTGAACACTGTGGAGACTTGGTTCCTTATGAATGCCTGCCCTGTCTTTATTATTATATTTATTTCATTTTATTTTTATGCTTACCAAAATGGATGGGTTTTCAGGGGAACTGTATCTTGCAAATTGATGTGCAAAATCCAATTGCACCAATTCAATGAAAGTCTGAACAAGGTAGCTGTGACACTTACACATTCTTGTCTCCACATACATTGTGCAAAAGCGAAAAGAACCTGAGAAGTATGAGGAGTTAAGGACTCAAAACACTAATGAAATGTGAGACAACCTCTATGATTCACCAGCTAAAACTAAAACAGCAGTGAGTCCCCCTGTTCCATTCTTCACACTGTCCAGGGAACAAAGAGCTGTAAACTCATAGTAATAAACCCCAAGCATTTTGAAATCATAAAAAAAGCCCTGCATGTTGAGAAAGTGTAGATAAAATACTTCCTTACTATGATCCCAGAAAAAACAGTGTGATTTACAAGAAGAATGCCTCAGGTTTGGATCTACAGTGGATGTTAATCAGCATCCTTCCATTGTCTGCCATTAATACAATGCTGATTTACTTCAGCTGTTTGTCTGGACTCTCAAGCAGTTGCTTTCCTTGACCAGCAACATTTATTAATTGTCATATTTTTAACAGGTGACCAAGCAATATGAAGACTCAAAACCACGCAGCAGTGATTTTAACATCTCAAACTTTTCATTTCTAGCAGCAGCAACACACTTTGTTTCTTTGGTGAACAAATTATGGAGTAACTTAAACAAAAGCAAAAACTTCATGAACTCACAAGCAGTGATGGAAACAAAGTAACAGATGGAAATAATATCTGAGATCAGAGTGAAACTTGTATAAGGAAACTGAACATCTAAATGAATTACACAACCACCTGCCTTAGAGAACTGAACCCATGAATCCCCTAATGCATTCATGTGCCATTCACTCTGCTTTTGTTAGAAGTCCAACTTCTGACAATCTTTTGAATTGTTACTTATGATAAATACCAGAAGTGACTACTCAAATCAAAAACTGTTGCTTTTATCCATACTTTTGAGAGTTTAGAAGTTTTGCCCATTTCTCTGTAGTCTATGTCAGCCAGAGGTAGTGCATGCAATCTCCTTTACATATACAGCTGTTCTTTAGACATAACCTTAAAGAGCTGTGCATGGATGTTCATATCACCTATTCATACCCAGATGTGTGTGCCCATATTTTTCTGAGATAGGGGACCCTCTAGAACTTTAGTTTATATGAGCCAGGTGAGTTTGCCTTATCTCTCTCCTTATGTATACATTGACATGTTCCCCGGTTGCTCTGATATACATTTCTACTAGTTCAAGTGTTCTTGTCTTCTTTTTTCTGTTTTTTTGAGTTTTCAAACTGTCTGCTGCTGGTGCAGTTTCTGTGAGACAGCTCTACCACATAAGGAATTGAAGCTGGCACCACATTTCCTATTATTTTAGAACCATTTTCCATCAGCTTGTTAGAATAGTGGCGCTTGACGGTTACATTTCTAAAATTAGGTATTTCATTACAAGCAGTTTACACTGCTTCTTGCTAGACTGTGTCCCACTGTGAGACATTATAATAGCAGATACATCAATTCTAGGAAAAACATATGTGGGTATATACTATACTACAAAATATTTTCATACTATAAAATATTTTGGTAAATCCATCTCAGGGAAGTAAGCTTAACGTCACTGGGAAAAATCTTTTCTCCCATCAGTTGAAAAAGGTACTTATTTTTCTGCAGAATGTCCAGTTGTTTACATCCCTAGAGGTCTTTTTGTTGATTGTACTTCTCAAAGTACCAACTGGTTTGTACTACACAAAGAGAGCTCAATAATGCTACAACAACATTCTTCGTTTGAGGCCTATAGAAAAATGCAGTTTATTACTGGATTTTTTGATCCTTACATTTTTGTTGGTATTTGCACTTTTTTAAAAACCTCAGGCTACTTCAGGCCTGCTATGGGGATACTTTTAAACAAAACAACATTTACTAGTGGGTTCCCAAATATTGTTGGATTAAGAAGAGAATATACTTTCTGGCTATCCCTTGTCGATCTCTTCAATGTCTAGTCTTTCAGTCAGTCCAGCAATGATACTACACTTTTCATCTAAGTATAGAGATATACATAATATAATTATGGACTGTTACTGTACCTGACCCTGTATTTCTGTCAAGATAAAAATAGGCATTTTTTCCCATTCACAAAAGTGAAGATCTGGTGAATAAATAGACATGACCATCCCTTAACAGCCATTAAATAATTATGTGAAAAGTTTTCAGAGTTTTTCAGTATTTTAGAGACCAAAATCTATTAGGTGGAAAGTGAATGAGTTTATGCAGTTGATTACATCTGTATTCTCGGAATGTGATGCCAGAGTGTACTTTGTATTTTCTGATGCCTGCCTTTTTTTTAATCTACCCTGGCCTGAACTATCAGTTTTCAATGGTGCTGTAATGCTGGCAGCCAGGTGCTGAAGTGGTGAGGGGACAACTTTACTGGCTCTTTAAGTGTCAGGGTTAGCTATTAGGGTTAGCTACCCTGTGGTGGGCCCAGGAGGACATTGCACTCATCACTTTGACTTACAGCAGTCCTTTTTTTTCAGTAGGACTACTGCATGATACTCAGGAACTGAAAACTTTGGTGAATTGGGAAAGAGCACCTTATCTGTATGGAAACAAAAATTTGACAAGATTTCTGCAATTTGCTCTCAAGCAGTGTCTGCAAGATAATTGACACATAATATTGCAGGAAAGGGTATGAACTAAGAAAGCGAGAGGTTGAAAGATGCTTTTTACAAGCCCGCAAAGTAATAGAACACGCTTGTCTAGGTGGGATGTTGTTTCCAACTTTAGGACATATACATAAGCAACCCAACACATTACAAAAAGGAGGGTGAAAGGTACGAGCAGCTTGCATCCTAAGTAAACTGGGAAGTTCAAGACGTAGAACTGTTGTTTCATTTCATGTCTGTAGGAAAAGCAAATGCAGTTATTTTTCCATTGTAATGCTGTAAAAATAGAATATATGTAGGGTAAGACTGTAGCTAAAATTAAGGCCCAACGCTTAAACTAATTCTTCCTCAGTACACTCGTTGTAAAACCAGCTGGATTCTTTTATTTTGGGGTAGATTTTTTCCCCTGAAGGCACAGGAAATAAAAGCCATTACATTAGGAGTACATGTGAACTGACTGATTCTTTAAAAGACTGAAAACTGGTATAAATCCTGGAAAGACAAGTAAAATTCTCAGAATTCATATCACTTGGGTACAGAAGTTCATTCTGGTTCTTTAGTCATCATTGTCACAGGCCTTACACTGCTGGCATTCAATGCAAGCATGGGCTCTGAAGGAAATGGAACAATCTAGAAGGTTTTATGTAGGCACGAGGTCCAATAAAATCTTGACTTTAAAGTGCTATGGAATTTCCAAAATTATTCTCACACCATAACTAATAAATTCTGCTTCAAAAAAAAGTAATTTTGAAAAATTTGCTATGATTATGTATATACATGTCAAGACATTCTGATCATGTAGCAGCAATTTGGTATATCATAATGTTCAAATATTTTTTTATCCCATGGAACAAAGAGAAATTTAAGTCACAGAGAAATAGATATTTGGGAATCTGACTTAGAGTGTGGCGTGATACCTCAAGCAGCGTATTGCTAAATAATCTGAAAAAGGAATAGGAACACTATAATGCAACTGCTGAATAGCTAAGTCACGTTTCTTCTCATGTGAAAATTCTCTGCATGTGTAATACAACATGTATTTAAATCAGTGTATTAGATATTATTAAAATTATAATAAACTAGTCAAGGGGTTTTTTTGGTGTATTTTCTACAAACAGACTTATTAAGGATGTTCTGGTCTGTTTGAAATTAAACATGCTACATGTTAAAAAAAATCAAGACATTTGTCATTAATGAGCTTCAGTAAGACACAGCATGCAACAATACTTAAAAGGATCCAGAAGTCTAGGTATTCTCTTGGGTTGCAGAAAAAATTGTGGAGCCTGCCTGAAAAATTATCCCTGTGTTCAATGGTAAAAGCACCACTCTTCCCAGTACGTTGCTGACACATAGGAGAACATGTTTTTTTTTAAGAGGCTTCTTGATTGAGCTGGAGCAAACTCTGAGATTAGGATGATGAGAGAGAGAAAATTGCAGGTATAGAGGAGATTTTAAAGAAATTAAGCATCCTTCTGCAGCTCAGATTATCCAGAGGATTCTTCCAAATTCCTTTATGTTCTTCTGGTTCTAATCAGAAATGGCTACTTGGGAATATTTTTGGACCCAGCCGGTGCCTAGTGAATTCTATTTCTTCAGTCAGACTGCAGTTTTTAGTGAAGGCTCCTGTGTCTAAGAAGACTCTGAAGGCAAGATCAATTTGTGGGATTGCAGGTTGATTTTCCTGTATGTGAACCTCTCACCTTTCACTTCTGGATAAAAATTCTGCATTAAGTTCTAGCTGGTATATTAAGCCTGAGGAAACTAAATTTCCTATGAAGTATTGTACTCTATTGGACCCTTTAATTTTCTGGGCCCAGACTTCTTTGGACAGTTAATGAAGCCAGATTACAGCACTAAGAAGAAAAATATTCACATACTTGGAACTAAAACTGCATTAGGTCCAAGCCTTCAGATTGTTTAGACCTGTGCCAGTTAAATATCCATTCATTATAATAAAGACTTCCTCCTTTATAAGACATTTCATTTTCTCCCTAGTTTTATTGCAGTCGTCTGCCCTACAGCAAGCATCCTGCCTTCTGATAAAAAGTAGTTAAATGACCCTAGACTATCTTTTCACATGAAGCTTATGTTTTTAGGAGAATGAGACCTTGTGCTACACAGGGTTATGTGCAGAGAATAAGTCAGTTATGCAGAGGACGATGCTGAGTTCACAGCAGAAGCGGCTGGAGAAGAAATAACTGCAGCTGGCAGCTTGCTCCATCTTTGGCCATCTTAGACTATGAGGCTGGATGGCCATAGGACAAATATTACTGACTGAATGTTTCTCATGTTCTGTGCACTTAGCTTCAGACATGTTAGGTGAAATTAATCTTGCTAAACATAAATATCTCTGAGTCATTTAATCTAAGCAATACGTGAGCCTTTCTGGCCAATAGAAAGGTACAGCCATTTCTGGAAGGTGGCTCATTCCCCTGCCAGAAACATTCCATAAAACAAGTGATGGGATGTGTGGCGGGAGTAAGGAGCAATCAGATTGCCAGCAAGAGCAGTAGAAGCAGAAGACTGCTAGAAGACCATATTGGGCCAACAATTTCAGGATAATGTAAAATAAGTGGACACCTCCATATTTCAACTTTTATTTGTCAATACATAAATTCCAAAAGGCTAAACTTAGCATATTGGTAATTCTCAGTGTTGGGAGGAAGTTTGAAAGATAACACCATTAATGTTTGAATTTCATTCAGAGTACAAAGCAGCTCTGACTACTAAGCTTTAGTCACTAGAGATGTAACAAAGACTTATGATGACATAGCTAGCAATCCTCCAAGCAAGTCTTTCATAGCTAAACATGTACTACTCCTTGCTTGTCCACTGATATCAAGAAGAATTGAGCATGTTGAAAATCACAGAATGAATGCAAACCATATTTTTCTAAACTTGGATAATCCAAAGAACCAAAGAGAAAGAGTACATAAAATTTGTTTAGACTTTCTGTAGGTAACCGATATCTAAACAGTATGTTAAAATCATCAAAAATGCTGACTGATTTATAATAAGGATAAAAAAGAATATGATATAAATATTTTATGTGATTACGCACATCGATCACATAATCTGAACATCACTGCATTCAGATTTGATCATTCCATTTCAAGAAAAGAAAATCTAACACAGAATAATGGCAGGATTTCAATCAATAAGATAGTAAAATAGGAGATCTTGTGCTGCAAGATCTGCACTTCTGCAGTGTTTCTAATGAACAGTTACGGGTGTAGTATTAGAAACAACTGAGAACAGATACCAGCTTTATTCAGTATTAAAGCTGACACTTATTTTTTGTGGTTTTAAACTTACTTTTAACCTTTTTTATACAGGATTTATATTTCCCCCTTTTCTAAGCATTTCATTTTGCCTCTGCTTTTTGTGACGCATTAAAACCTTCTTCACTTTCTTTGCCCTCTGTCCCCTTCCACACTACCCTTCCCCTCTGTTTGGAAGTTGTGCTGTGTGATTTGGAAGTTCTCATAATGACTTTAAGGATTAGAAAAACAAAAGGGAAAGTAGGTGATTTAAAGAAATGTATCAAAACAACCTTTCAGAGGGGACAGCAGCACACAGGCAAGGATGGAGAAAAACAGTAACTGCAAGTATACCCAGAGCACTAGTCTGCTTAGTAGAACTGATGTGGAGATTTGTCATTGCTCCTTGAAGATGCCCTGCAGTTGTTTGAGAAAATGTTCAAACTGAACAGGTATGCACCAGACTAGATCCCTGAACATTAGGTGTTCCCAGGCTGAAAGGAATGATTTATTTTGTTAATATTGTATCTATATGTTCTTTGGAAAATATCAGGTGCTACTTAATTATTATTACTTTCAAATAATAAATACTTGAAGCATCAAATATTTAACCCTCTCTTTCCCTGAAAAACATACAAATACAGTACTGTTCTAAATCCTTAATTTTACAGATTTCCTGCTAAAGTTTCTGACTAATGGGAAGTTATTTGTTCAGAAAGATTTTATGGTGCTCATAAAAACTCAATTACAGTTTTAAAATAACTTGTAGTATTTCTGTAACCTGATGCTGCCATCTCAGTTCCCAGAGGGTATATTAAATTCAAGTAGCAATAACAAATCATTTAAGCAATAAATAAATAACCTGAGACTGAGTTGTTAAGAGTTAATAGTCTCCCATACACTCAATAGAGACTGAGGCTCCACTCTATTAAAGTGACCCCCGGGGCCATGGGCCAAATTGCACCCAGTTGTTTTGTGGAAGGTATTCATCCCTCACACATTCATTTCCTTCTTTATGTTGTCTCTTTTCATCATTGAAGGCACTCTGCAGTCCCTGAGTCCAGAGAACAATTACGGTACAGTCTCAGAGAAAAGAAAGAAAACTGGGGTCATAAATATGTTAAATGGGTACGTGGGTTTAAGTGGCTTTGTAAACTAAACACGAGAGAAACCTCAGACTAATTAATGAATATGAAGCAGCATGATAGGAATGTTTTAAGGGGAAATTCACATTACATCCCACCCTCATCTTAAACACACACACAAAAAATCTTCCCTTTTCAAAATTCATTCCAGTAGGACAGTCATAACAGAACACACCCTTATGTTTTGCTGTAGTGCTATTCAAGTAGGTACTGCTTAGAGAGATAACTGAATTAATAATTCATTCTCAGCATCTTATGGAAAGCGAATCCTTTCCTTCACAAAGATTAGCCATTTATCTTGACAATGGAGATATGCAAAACTGCAAGAAGGTTTGGGTCTCGAGCTGTTCTAGATCACTGTTTAGCTTTACATTGTGTGTCAATTCCTGACCTGACTTATACTCACCACTAAAATAAACATGGATTCATTGAGTGTCAGTGATGTCAGGATTGGGTCCTATAATAATAAGATAATGGGCCCATAACAATAGTTTTCATTGAATTCTAGCAGTAGTGCAAGTTTTGCTCCCAAAGTATGCTGTCCTCCTGTGGGAAAACCAGCAGGAGGCAGAAGAGAAGGAAAATGATCTGCAGACTTTCCCTTACAAAGATTTTCCTTATATTTATATTAGTTCAAATTCTGGAGAATTTTGTTCTAAAGACCTACTACAGGCTTCTGCTGCCAGCCTCCAGTGCTACCTCCAGGTCCATAGCTTGCTTCAAAATACTAGTTTATTTTTCCATGGGGAGATCTCTTGGTCTTACTTTTGGGAAAAAGAAAGATAGGAGACAAAACTATTTGTTTTAGCTGAAACCAAACTCTATATGGGGAAAGACTAAAATATTGGGGAAGTATCTTTCCATCAAAAATTCTGAGGAAAATTGAGATTTCTGTGCAGATCTTTTTTGTACTCATAGTCAGTCCAATCCAGGGTGGTGTCATCAGCAGCACAGTATAGCCTTGCTCTGAAGGTCTATGTCATCTTTGTCTTTCCTACAGTCCCCTTAGGATTCAGCTTACTTTTCCTGAATTTGATGCCCCCTCTGTCCAAGTGACTGTGTCAAATCTCAGGTTACTTTAGTGAATTCCAAAGGGGAAACAAGATCCATGGGGATGGCAGTTACTACTACAGCAGTTGATCAGTCACCTCTCAAGCTCTGTTGGCATGACAAGAGGTGAGATGTCTGGAATGGAGGACAGATGGATTCTTATTGCTGCTGCTGTTTGTAACTCCTTTGCAGTTTCCTCCAGTGTTTCTGTAAAACATGAGATCCTTCCTTTCTCAGCAGTATGGCAAGGTGCTTCTTGGACTGCAGGGACCTTCTCCTCCAAAGAGAGATGGAAGAGCAGAAGCTAATTAATGTCTCCACATTGCCTTCAGGTAGACAGGGTAGAGGAGCTGCAGTAGCTTGTCTCTTTTGCTCAGGACAAAAAGACGTGGCTTTGCAGTTTATGGGTGTCCCTTGCGACCAGTAACGTCTTGGCTAGTGTGCACTACAGGAACATCTCTGCCAGTGAAAAGTAACTTAATAAATATTTTCTCCTCTTTTTCAGACAAAATAGGATAGGTCACCTTAAACTGCTGGTGGAACTGGTTTGAGCTGAACTGGCTGACTGCCCTGAGGTGGGTGTGGAAGTGGCCTAAATCCCTACCACCTGCAGTACTGCAGGGCTGGTGACATCTGTCTGATAGGTGGTGGTGAGGTGCTCATAGGACACTACTCTGACCCTGCTGGACCTTAAAAACCAACTCTGCTCATGTCCTAAGCCTTTGTTCTTCCACTAAATCCATAGAATCTGTAAGTTGCACAAACTGCTCCTTAGCATTGGAAGTCTCAAACTCCACTAAGAATAATTCAAAATGTTAAAAATGAACACAAAAGAAGCTTAATATACGTAATTATTGCTGCAATTAAAGCACATATAAGTATTAATTATATGTGACAGCATTAGTATCTGATTGCCATTTTGCTTTTGCTGTAATCCTCTGCTTTCCTTTGTTCCAAATCCTCCAGATGAAAATACTTGACAAATTTGATAAAGTCAGCTTTTAGACAATCATAAGTTCCTGGGATCCAGAGGTTATGTTGCTACTGTTGGTGTCCTACCTATGTACCCACATTGCATGTTAGGCACCAGGTTCAAACTCTTCTCCATAGAAAAGTTCTGCTTCTGCACAATTCATGTCAAGGAGATCTTTTTGAGTTTAAAAGATTGTAGTTTGAAACCCCAACTCAGAAGGATGGCAAAGCTTCAGTCACTGCTCCTCCTAATCACAGAAGGGAAAATCATTCATCAAGCCCTTATCCCAGGGTTTCAGAATATGGATTTTTCATTTCCCTGTTTAAAAGTGCTGTTGAAAAGCACCAACAGCATAGAAAGATGGGCAATGACAAAATTAAATGTGTGCAGTTAGCCTTTAATATTTTGAGTACATTATTAACATAGTTACGTACCGATATATTTATAGTGTTTGTTCGTAAACACTCCCAAATCAAAGCTTTCCACTTCAGTTTTCCACTGAAGGCAGTGGAAAGAAGCTTTCAGAAAGGAGTAAGTGAGCTAACTAAACTCTTTGTCAGGAAAAGACTGTTCTGTCCACTTGGTCAGCTTCTCAGCTGACAAACCACCATTGTCTTCAATGCAGTGACAGTGATCTATACCAGCTTTTCAGCTAATGGATACTTCACAGGCCACTTCTGCGTTTTTTCAAGTGCAGTCAAGATTTGTAAGTATTTTCAGCTCCTTTTTTTTGTGGTAATTTTTTTTCCAACTCTTTTATTTGCTGTCGTATCAACTTATTGATCTACTAACTTAAATGATCTGAGCAAGTAAGGATAATGTTCTTCCTGTAGATGAATTCAGAGGGAATTTAAAGTAAAAGGACTAGAACAAACAGAAAACTTTTGAGATCAAAAGCCGTTTTTCAAACACCAGCATATAATAAATGACACCACTCTATGTACAGGACAGAAACAGACAGTGCTTTCATTTGGTCATCTTTTTAAATATTTATTTATTTATTTTTATTATTCATTCAATTTGAGGACTGAACACGGGCTGAGAAAGGAATTTGGGATTTCAGTTGCCCTCCCAACAGCAGCAAAACTATAAATAGTATTCGGTCTTTTATACTTTGAACACTCCAAAGGCCCCTGTAGTTAGTGGAAGTGTAAAGCATGACAAGGGAATCTTGAGTGGGACCTTTAATGAATGGACTTTGTTGTGCCTGCTGATTACACAGGTAGATGATGACAAGGCAATGTTCAGTCCTAACACCAGTCCTTGTGTTTGAGAGATGATCTTTTTGTGTCCTCTATATCACATAGATGGGTTGGATGGGAACAAAATTGCATCCTTTTCCTTTCCACCTCCAGCAAGGGTGCAGACATGACACAGACTGAAATGGGCGTTGTGATCCTGCACTGATGGTTAGCAGTGAGTGTGTTGCCAACAAAGCTGAGTGAGACCTTGCAACCATTCTTGTTCACCTGACGTGTCCCTTTTCCAGTACCTGACATGTATCTGTGCTTTGAAATCAAGAAAGTGCTAAAGTTTTGTTTGGTTGGTTTGGGTTATTTTGCTTGTTTTGGTGTTTGGGGGTTTGTTTTGGTTTTAAAGAGAGAAAAACCATCTAAATTTGACCTCTCTGAAATTTTCTATTCAAGCTAAATCAAATGCTAGGTGTTATCTTAGCAGGTTTTCCACTTTGATAGCATTTCAAAGAAATGTGGAAATGAGAAAAATTTAGCATTAAACCTCTGTCTCTTTTGCTATTAAAATTGTCAGGATAGTAAATCAAGTTTTTAAAGGCCAGGGAAAACATTAAGTACATTTAAAAAACCAAGAGAATGTATCTTGTGACATCTGTAAAAATATCATCTGGTACCATTTAACTTGGGGAAAGACACATGACAAAGTTTACAGAGAAAATGTTAGTATGCAGTTCAACTTGAAATAGAGAGCGTCAAAACACACTCTTTGTATTGTCAAATTGTTTCATGTATGATGTGATCTGTGGCAAGAAGGATAAACATTGTCATCTAGTCAATATTTACTTAGAACTTCATAAATACCAATACAAATATCCAATTGATTTTTTAAAATCTAAATATATGGAGTTAAGCTTCCTAGGTATAGTGAATGATGAAGACCACGTGAAAAACCACAACTGAATTTGCATGATAAGGTTTGGTGTATAGAGAGAATAATGCACAAGTGAAACAGAGGAACAAAATCTGCCTTTGAGGTGATTGTGATTGATTGATTGATCCTGCAGTCCTGACTTCACCTGAAGAGTGGAGAAAAGGAGATTTGGCTAGGGGAGTCTGGAGGCCATGAAAGTTTATGCCTAGTACCCATCTTGGGGTTTTTGTTTTGGGTTTGTTTTTTTTTTTGGGTCTGTGAAAGATCAATCTGTCAAACTAAAAGAAAAATAGAATTCCTATCCATTACATATACAAGTCTTTGAATTATCTTTACTGATTGCCTTTTCACTGAACTGTGAGACAACTTAATTTGAAATTACTCTTTTTAGAAATCCTAAACCCTTGACACATTTCATTAGGCACAAAATGGTTATAGTTATCAGTTAATTTGTTTGAAGACTTGGTAAACACTTGTTTCAAAGACTTTGAGAGACTTCTAGTAGTTAGCAGAAAAAGGAAGCTGTCTCGGATCCTTAGTTTATTTACTTAGCACTTATTAAGCACCACTTCTGTATCTACCCAAAAGAGAAATATTTTAAGTAAACCGTAAAAGCAGGCTTGACCCTTTCACAGGCACATCATAAATCAATTGTTAAAGCAAGGGTGAAAACTCTGAAAGAGGTCAGAGGTGGAAGAGAGGTCATCTCTGAGAAGGGACGGTGTGAAAATCTGTGAAGGGTGGAGCTTAGCTGGAGATAAAGGCTGGAAAACAGGAAATTCTAGAAGTGAAGAGGCTCTTACATCATGAAAGCACCAATAAAACCATAGCTATCAGAGTGCTGAGGTTATTCACAGATCATTTCTAAGTCTGCAGCTCCAATTACCATATCAGAGATGACAACCCATCTGCCTAGTGAAAAAAGGACTTTTTTTTAAATGGAGGGTTTACTTTTAATTATATACAAAGTAAGAACAATAATTCTATTTGAGTCTCAAAACCCATACCATTTCTTCTGCTAGGCTTTGTTTGACCTTGCTGTCATCAAGTCAGAGAGGTTTATCTCCATGACATAACAATTCTTCTGATAAGGTGGGAGTAGGCATTGTATAAAGATGTTTGATGCTATTCCCTGAGCAAGCAGGGAACTGCATACATTTGACTTTATTGGTTTTGAATTAATGAACTACCAATGCACAAGCATGTTCAGGACTGGGACTCCAGACAGAGCTAAGGGAACCCTGTAGTGACATTAAGTGGAGATAACATTCTGAATGCATTTGGAACAGTGCAAATAAAGCACTATCAACCACGCTAATTTGCCATTTTGTCATCTCTGGCTTTTGTCTCATCCTCAGTTAAAAGGTAAACTGTAAGATTTGCTCAGTCTTTAACTAGCTTCACAGCTTTTTTGTGCAGGTTTTAGCTCAAACTCAGAATTTCAATGAAGAGCTCTTTTTAAGCATTTGTTTCACTCAATAGACTAAAGTGTAAACGCCAAACAATTAAAGTTATTCAGATTTAAATGGGAAGATTTCCTGATTGTTTTGTAACTGCACAATTTATAAGTCATAATGACATTCCTTCACTTTGTCCAGAAAAAAACAAAAGCTGATTTATTTCCTAATAACAAAGGCAAATGGTGAGGCTGTATGAAACTTCTTCCTTATTTTCAATGGGTCAGTGCCAGGCTGTTAGGTATCTTTGAACCCCTCCTCCCATCTATAGCCTTCCCCTGGAGCAGAGTACCCCAAAACATTGCCAATCTGCAGACCACACCACACTTTGAGTTATTTTTACCACCCAGTTATGGTATAGCTGATACCTATGCAGTCTCTTAAAAAAGATCTGCTTGATATTCATTGTATCAGCATTGGTTTCACTGGGCTTACTGGAACACAGCGCAGTGCATTCATCTGGCTAATGTATATACCTACATTGATGCTGCATTGTGATGTAAATGATGTCCTGTTCCTTCCTTATAGTAACCTAATTGACAGCCAGGCATTTTGAGGGCTCCGGAGGGCTATTGTTGTGGTGAATACCATAACAATAGGAATTCATATAGTTTGGTGCTTTAAAAAATTACAGTGTCCTTTTCTTATATAAACCCAAGACTTATGTACTGGTTGAAAGTGTGATAATGAGTTGATCTTGGAACTAAGGATTTGAGCTGGTTGAGAATCAGCTACTTAATTTTATAGACACACTTGTTTAAAAACTTTTCTTTGTTTGAACACATCTATTGTCTCTGTGGCTATAAACATACATTTAAAAAAACAAAAACAAAAAGAAACAACACATTTCTTACTCCCCTGAATCACAGACTCACATAATGTGAGTTTTAAACTACACTTATTGCCATGTGTTGTCAGTCAGTGGTGAATCTTCCAGTAACTTCCATGGGGAGCAAAGTGAAAGCCAACAAAATCACCTCGTCAGCTGATGAATAATTTTGGGATGATATGACAGCCCAGAAGTAAGAGAAGTAGGCGTAGGGGTTATTTCAAAATGTCCCTTTATTTTAAATGCTTTCAATTCTTTGCCTCTCCTTGGAGACAGAATCCCTTCCTCTTCCGTCTTGCAAATTGAGATACTGCCAGTCACAGTCTCTGTTTGAAGATCTGGCTCTTAACCTCTGGGGTTGTGAGAAAATATTGAAAAACAAAGTTGAAAAACCTGATGTTTAGAAAGTTTTCAACTAAATAAAATAATCCTCATTCTTTCGAGCCCTCTGGTAATGAGGGCACTGTGGTGCTTTCTGTTTATTGAACTTTAACACATTTCTCATTGCTGTGCATTTTGTGGGGACAGAGGAATGGAGTGGTACACAGGAAAATGTCTTCAGAATTTAGAATGGCCACAAATCAAAGTGGGAAAGGTGTTGTTGCTTGTACTGCTCCAAAAAAGATGTTTCCAGACCCCAGCTGGTATAGAACAGACATTTGTCTTCCACTGTTCCTTAGCCAAATTCTTGAAAGAGCATTTTAAAATATTCCCTTCCTACAGGGGAAGTTTGACTCCTAAAATTGAGAGGATCTTCTTGAGTGGTTGGCATCTTTCTCCCCCTGCAGAAGCCACACCTGAGAAGTGTTGAACATCCAAAACTTCAACTGAAATAGCAAGTTTGACACTGTCTTACACAAGACAGCATAATCCAATACACATGGACTCTGGCAGCAGTAAAAAGCCCACAGCTCCTGTTTTGCCAGGTTCCAACAGATGTAGAATATATGTGAATTTTGTACCTTCAAGGGCATGGAAGTAAATCAAGCCCAGATACTGAGATTTCTTGCTCTCATATGTATCTGTTCATATGTTCATAGGCATATGTTTGAATGATCTTTTCCAAAACACAACATACTTTAAATCATTGGTTTTTTCCACATGTACATTCATATGGTCAAAATTAGTCCTTACAATTATTATTTTAATTGTTTGAGTATGTTTTAAGAGATAGGGAAGAAGAGGATTTACAGTATTTTCCTGCTTCCCTCTTTGGCGTACTTGTGAGTTAAAGTGCAAAAAACACCCTTCTGTTAATCTCACTTTCCTGTGATTCCTGAGACACACTCAAAGACCTTTGCAGAAGTGTTTAAGCATCCCAATGGGAGCTGGACTTCTGTGATACCTGTAGCTGCTGGCTGAAGTATGGGTAAGTCTTTTTGGCACCTTTGCAAAGTTCATTAGGACAAGCTATCTCCCGTTGCTGGAACTTACTTTGGGTGGAAGACTAATTTCCTATTAGAATTATTGCTAGAGGTGGACATGTTCACATTGCCTGAATGGGCTTAGAACAAATAGCCTTGAAAATTCAGTAAATGTTAATTTATTATTTATTTTGAGCACCTCTGGGAAGGGAGGAAAAAAATTGTCAGAAAAAGAAGACAATATCTCTAGTTAAAAAAGATGGAGTCCAGGGTGGGGGACCCAATGCCATGAAACAGAAACAGGAAATCATAAATAAACAAAGGCTATAGAACATCACTCTCCTAAATCTAGCTCTCTGGAAGTACAGAAGTGATTTAAAGAGAGGAATTTCTATCCTAGAGTCAACCTCTTACTAAAAAAACCAAACTTTATTAAAAAGATATATGAAGTTATCCAGTCTAGTACAAAGAGATTTTCAGTAGAAATTTATTCCCACTCCAGCAAAAACAAAACTCAAAGCAATGAAGAGAAGAGGTGACAGATATTTAAATGAGATGCAAACACACTCTGCTATAAGATTTTACAGATTTTGTAAAGTTTGCATGGGAAGTACCAAAAGTACCACCATCATATCAATGTCTGAAGAGGCTCACTGGACATCTGTGTCACTGTGTTCCTGTGTTTCCGCATGGGGAGGGTTGCATGGAGTGAGGCTTTTAAGAGCATCTAAATCTTGATTCTTGAGCTGAAAACTGCACAATGATTTTAAGAGTCTCTAAAAATTGCAAAATGAGAGTGAAAGAACAGCTCTGAAGCAGTCTTTGGTCTGTGCCAGCCTTTGATACTTGAACCCTGTAATATTTTATCTACATGGAAAGATATCTACATGGAAAGTTTCTCCCCAGACATTGATGAAGCCTGTAACAGGAGAGCACTACAGGAGATTTGCTCTCTGGGAATGGAATATATTAATGTTGGTGAGTCTGAACTGCAAATAAGAGCTGGGCCGTGTATATGAGTGGTACCAGAACAAGCAGGCTTCATTGGTAGCAGCTTATGCCCAAACACAAGAGCACACATAGCGCAGAAGCCAAGTTTTTGAGCAAATGGCACAGTTTAAAAGGGTAAAAGTAAGGCATAGAACCAGCCATGCTCTAATCATTAACTTTTAACTTGAAAGTCAGCTTTAGAGAAAAATGGTCTGAAGAAGAAGCTCCCTCAGCAGGAAAAAGTTGAAAGTGGAACATGACATTTATAAAACAGCCTTTGAGATAACAGAAACTCTCCCTCAGACGTACCACAGGTTTTTGCATTTTTCTGGAGCAAAGTGCAACATGAGGAACACGCGTTTTACAGTTCTAAACATATTTAATACAATGTTTTTACAACAGCTGTTGCTTTCACAGAACTTTAACCCCACTGTGCAAATGCATCACAGGAAAAATACTCTGTTGTCTTGGAGACAGCCTTTGCTCACAAGCCCTTTTCCACGGAGCTGGTGTCAGCTTTCAGCTCCAGCCACATTCCAGGCAGGCAGGCACATCTTGGCCTCTCTTTCCGTCTTCATTACTGGTCTCTCTGAAGGACTGGTGGCTCAGGAATCCAGGGCAATTATCGGGGCAGAGCACAATCAGTTTCCATTGGGACACCAGATGAGAAAACAGCAAAAATAAATCTAAAAGAGGGGGGAAAAAAAATCTGTTAAAGATTTCCTGACTTCTTGTTGTTGTTGTTTGGGTTTTATTGTTATCCTTTGTTTCTTGCTTTTCAAGCTTGGTATCGAGCCAGGTGTCTTTTTCCTTCTAAACTTAGACCAATATATTGTCTTAGCAGAGAAGTGTTATGTTACAACTGATGTTTGGCAAACCGTTGGAGGTATCATGTGACAAATGCCTCCCACTAAAGAGCTCTGGAATCTTTTCTTGTCTTCAAAAGGTGATACTAGGTAGTGACTGGACCCCTCCAGCTCTGTAGCAAACACACTCACTGTTACAGGTAGCACACAAGTAAACACTGTCTTCATCATATATGTTCATGGACACAGCTCAAAAATGTGCTCTAAAGCTCTAGCTTCAAAGTCCCGTATATGAAAAAGAAATATTGGGAAGCTTCTAATAAACCCCAGAATTTAATACCCCAGTATTAGACATGTGAATGTACTTGTCTATGCTTCAAGCATGAATAATAATAAACAATGATGCTACAAACTTCAGACATAGCCACCAATCATCAAAGAGAGATTTTTCAAAATTATGTATCTAGACCTAAACCTGAAGAGCGCTGGGTGCTCTTGAATGCAGTCAGTGTTGTAAGAACTCAGGTCTTCCAAGCAAACGCTAAAGACCTTAAACTACTAAGGCCCTAAATTTAATAGTTCTTCTGAAAAAAGCAAGGAGCAGCCATATCTCCGGTTACATATCATTGGTTATAAATGATCAGCACTGTTTTCCTTCACATGTAAGCACTGCTATTGTTGGCATGTAATGCAGAGCTTAATGTAAAGATAAAACGTAGATATTGGTTGTCCCTGGACACCCTCATTAATGCACAAATTCAGAACACAGTCCTATCCAGAACAACATTTAATTATAATATTTAATGGTAATGTGTATTCCAGATTCAAATGACACTTCCAAAGCATATGTTTAGCATTAAGAGTGTCCTTTCCTGAACCAGAGCCCAGAAGATTAGATTAATGTTTTTTTAATAGGTTTAAAAAGTAAAATTTCCCTATGTCAGGTGACCTGTGTGAACAAAGTTCTGAGGGAACCATCTGTAACTTCAACAGTACTTGACTGGAGTAACAGCAATAATGACCAACATATGATCTTCTCCACAGCAGAACAGGCCTCAATAGAAGTAAGAGTTTTGTCTGCTAAACACCAGGACTGGATCCATTAGTGGACTTGCAAACAAGCTCAATGCAGACAAAAGAAAGTTTTAATGCTAGGTAGCAGTAAATCAAAGTAGAGCTCATAAGAACAGTTGTGCATCCTACAGCATTACAGGAAACTCTTCCCTCAATTAGCTTATGTGTTAAGATTCTGTTTTCACTTGAGGATTGCACATTCTATCAGTTTATACTTGCTGGTGCCAACAACGTGTTTGTTACAGAATGTGGGAAGAAACCTTAAGCATAGGTCTAGTTTAATGTGCACAGACTGCACTGATCTCTTCTTTGTGTGGACAAGACACAGCTCAGCCAGTTCTACCCAATCTATGAATGCACTGCACCTACAGAGATTCTTTTCCAATATCTGCTTGTCTCAGGCTCAAGAGGAAGAGCCCTACACACGGAGAGAAACATGCTGCTTCTGTGCCAAAGCCTACTCTGCTTGCTAGCCAGGGGTAACACTGCTGCTGTGAGACTGAGCAAAGCCAACAGAACATCATAGACAATTCTGAGTGTAAGCGATTTTACCAGGAAGGCAAAGCAGAGAGCATAACTGCAAAGAGCAGTGCATGGCTGCACTATTACCAAAGGATTATCTGAGTCAGTCTTTCTTCTTAGCTCTTTGCTCCTGACCCAAGAAACTGTGTGGGTACCCTCAGTGCTGTACATTACTCCTGTCCATCCATGATGATTTCATCACAGAATCTCAGAGAATGTCAGCAGTTGGAAGAGACCCCGAAAGATCATTCAGTCCAACCCCCCTGCCACAGCAGGATTCCCTAGACCAGCTCACACAGAAGTGTGTCAAGACAGGTTTTGAATACCTCCAGAGAAGGAGACTCCACAACCTCTCCAGGCAGTCTATTCCAGTGCTCAGGCAGCCTCACTGGGAAAAAATTTCTTCATGTATTCACATGGAACTTCCTATGCTTCAGCTTACAACCATTGACCCTTGTCTTTTTACTGGGTTTAGCTGAGAAGAGCCTCACCCTATCCTCCTGACACTCACCCTTCACATATTTAAAAGCATAGATGAGGTCCCCTTTGAGATAAGAAAACCCCTTAGTCTCCTCTTCTCCAAGCTAAAGAGACC